>CM021109.1:343047486-343103679 GCA_007115665.2 Sequoiadendron giganteum | reverse complement strand
GGTTGAGGGCTGAGGGTTGAGGGATTAATAGGGTATAGGGGTTGAGGGATTAGGCTTTAATGGTTGAGGGTTGAGGGTTCAAGGATTAAGAGGGTATAGGGGTTGAGGGATTAGGGTTTAAGGGTTGAGGGTTGAGGGTTGATGGATTAAGAAGGTATAGTGGTTGAGGGATTATGGTTTAAGGGTTGAGGGTTGAGGGATTAAGAGGGTATAGGGGTTGAGGGATTAGGGTTTAGGGGTTGAGGGTTGAGGGAATAAGAGGGTATAGTGGTAGAGGGATTAGGGTTTAAGGGTTGAAGGTTGAGGGTTCAAGGATTAAGAGTGTATAGGGATTGAGGGATTTTAAGGGTTGAGGGTTGAGGGATTAGGGTTTGAGGGTTGAGGGATTAAGAGGGTATAGGGGTTGAGGGATAAGGGTTTAAGGGTTGAGGGTTGAGGGATGACGGATTATGAGGGTATAGGGGTTGAGGGATTAGGGTTTAAGGGTTAAGGGTTGTGGGTTGAGGGATTAAGAGGGTATAGGGGTTGAGGGATTAGGGTTTAAGGGTTGAGGGTTGAGGGTTGAGGGTTGAGGGTGTTGGGTCTCAAAAATGCAGGTTTGAACCACGAGAGGTTGCCAAGCTCTCACAATGCTTTTGGACAACTAACAAGGCCAATTGATGCAATTGTACCTTCTGCTCTTTAGGCTCTTCAAAACCTAGGGGGGTGCACCTATGTGTATGTTGCAGATTTAAATGTATTTCCAGTTTGAACTATCTACCCACAATGGCAAAGGGAAGTGGATAGATAAAATTACTACACCTACTCCTACTCCTACTACACAAATGAAAGTTTTTGAATAAATTGTTTGATATGAATTTGTATCTCTCAGTTGTGGCAGATCAGTGCCTTCTATCCACATGGGAAATGGTGTCAAAATGATATGTGTTTCCTCTTATTGGCTCAACTCTAGTTGTTAGGCACTCTGAAAATTATATGGCTGGCATAAAACTTTACTAAATCTATGACTTGCATAAACAATGCTGGAATGTTTCTCTATTAGGTTCTTCTTGAAGTATCCAAAATAAATTTTAAAACTACTATGATCTATTAAGAGAATTTAATTTTGACTTGCAGACACCAGTTAATAAAATCACACAAAATGGAATATATTTTGATAAATCAGGGAATATGCTTGATATGCTGATTTAAATAATTAAAAGACCTCAAGTTGGAGACAACCAAAATAAAGAATATAAATTGATGTAACACAACAACTGAACACCAAAGAGAAATTCACCATTTTAAAACATTAGTCTTCATTGTTTTTGCTTCAAGAAAATTTTGTACGTTATTTCCATCCCAGTCCCTTCTCAGGAAAAATCTCTCTCCTATAGTCTAACTACTGCTTTCTATCTTCTCTTACAACTGATTTTTTCAAATTATTTATACATTACATCTCAAGGGTTGTGACCCTTCAATTTTCTAGTTATGGTTGTTTACATCCTTTGACAAGATTAAAATATTTAATTAGTTGCCTATCGGCAAACTAAATATTTTAAACTATATTCGGGCTTTTAATTTTACTTTATACCATTTCCCGCCTTTATTTTTCTTTTATCCATGGCTTTTAACATCTTTACCGCTCTACCATGGTCACATTATTCGTACCCCGCAGTATAGTGGTATTTTGACTTTTCAACGACCTCCATTATCATCTCTGGTCACCGCGACAATTATCTCCATGTCTACCACGCTACTGCGGGCTTCCTTTTGTCCAACTGTGGTATTGTGGTGTCTAACATTTTATGTCACCTCGCTGCTTCCTTGTCGCTTCTCTTCATCTACTGCGCTACTGCGGTCACTGGCTTGACCACCAGTGGTACCGCAGTAGCCGCTCTGCAAACCGCTAGCTGCTCCCATCGACTGCTCGCCACTGCTCATTGCCAATCCACCGCAAACACCGTGGTCTATGAGATGACCATCGGTGGTACTGCGGTGGACCTCCTTCACTGTCTGTTGACCGCTATCGCAGCCACCACGGTATGTGGTTTAACCGCGCGCAGTGGCGTGGTAAACACTTTATGCCTCCTGCTAACCGCTACTACCATGCCGTAGGCCCCTTTGTGGGAGGCTGTGGTAAAGTGGCAAGTAATATAGAAATGAATATAAAGGCAGCGGTAAAAGTTGTAAGCATATTTTAAAAGGTAGTGAATGATTTTTTATGAAAATATATGAAAATGATGGATTAAAATGGAGAAAAACTTAGGATTTTTTATGGATTTTAATGGAAATTTGTGGGAACACCTTAAGGTTTTAGATGGAAATTTCCAGTTCTAACAGAGGGTTGACGGATTAAGAGGGTATAGGGGTTGAAGGATTAGGGTTTAAGGGTTGAGGGTTGACGAATTAAGAGGGTATAGGGGTTGAGGGATTAGGGTTTAAGGGTTGAGGGTTGAGGGATTAAGAGGGTATAGGGATTGAGGGATTAGGGTTTAAGGATTGAGGGTTGAGGGTTGAGGGATTAAGATGGTATAGGGGTTGAGGGATTAGGGTTTAGGGGTTGAGGGTTGACATATTAAGAGGGTATAGGGGTTGAAGGATTAGGGTTTAAGGGTTGAGGGTTGACGAATTAAGAGGGTATAGGGGTTGAGGGATTAGGGTTTAAGGGTTGAGGGTTGAGGGTTGAGGGATTAAGATGGTATAGGGGTTGAGGGATTAGGGTTTAAGGGTTGAGGGTTGTGGATTAAGAGGTATAGGGTTGAGGATGGGATTTATTGAGGGTTCAAGTTAAGAGGGTATAGGGGTTGAAGGATTAGGTTTAAGGGTTGAGGATTGAAGGTTGAAGAAGAGGTATTTGAAGGATTAAGAGGGTATAGGGGTTGAGGGGTTAGGGTTTAAGGGTTGAGGGTTGAGGCATTAGAGGGTAAGATAGAGGGATTAGGATTTAAGGGTTGAGGGTTGGGGTTTGAGGATTAAGAGGGTATAGGGGTTGAGGGATTAGGTTTTAAGGGTTGAGGGATTAAGAGGGTATAGGGGTTGAGAGTTAGGGATTTAAGGGTAGGATTAGGGTTTAAGGGTTGAGGGTTGAGGGATTCAAGGATTAAGAGGGTATAGGGGTAGAGGGATTAAGGTTGAAGGGTTGAGGGTTGAGGGTTGAGGGATTAAGAGGGTATACGAATTGAGGGATTAGGGTTTAAGGGTTAAGGATTGAGGGTTGATGGATTAAGAGGGTATAGGGTGATGAGCCCAAAATATGCTCATTATTTGAATATCATGATGTATTTTTAAGATACTTTTACTTTTTTTAATGGTTGTTTTAAACTCTATGACTCTAACTTTTATCTTAAATCGGGTAGTATCCTATGACAATGCATTCCTTTATTCTTGCAGCTTAATATCTCCATATGTCTATATTCATGGCCCTATTTGACCTCCCAATTGACTGATATGATACATGTGGTTTTTGGATAAATAAGATGAATTTAATGTGTGTGATTAATGATGAGTATCGTGCTATTATATGTATGCTTTCTTTCACCTCTATTGCCATGTATTCCGTAGGTTGTTAAAGATAGTATGAACAAGTCAATGTGCAGCAAACCTTAGTTCTGAAGTGAAGACCATTTCCACCATTGCATCGAGGAAGTTATTCCAACGAAGGCTCTTTGTCTGGGTCATCGGGAGGAGATCTAAATGGTCATCAATCTAGGAAGAGTGGAATGATAGATTCTCTCTGAATCAGTTGAATAGATATGTTTTCATTTATGGAAGCCTTTTCCTCAGAGTTAGGAAGCATCTATGTTCACATCTTTCTCTGTTAGTTAGTTAGCTGCTTTTCTATAAATAAATGTTCCTCCTGTGCGAGTGAACAGAGGATTAGAGAGAATAGACTAGACTAGAGAGTAGAAACAGAACAAAGTATGTTAAGAGCAGTGTTATAATGAGAAATAGAGTGTTGTGTTAAGTTTTCTTACAAGCAAAACAACCATGTATATGATTCCAAGTTATGAATAAAAGATGATAAAGCTTTAAGTTCAACTCTTGCATAGTTTGGTTGATGCTTGCTAAGGGGGGCCACTTAGTAAGTATCTTTAGTTAGTAGTTTATTTCCTGTTGTTTATCAGTTAGAATTTCATTCCAGAAAGCTATAGCACAAACTCAATCTTGTATTGTTCCTGTAGCATAAGGAATCCATCCCTGTGTCTGTTCCTATAGCATAAGGCCAGTTCATGGTTTGTTTCTCAGTAATAGCTATCATGACTTCTACTTTAATTAAGTAATGTTTAAGTTGATAATACTTTGCTTTACATTCCTACATCAGAAATAGACTTCCTTTTTATGCATTTACTTCTAGAAGGTTGTGGCTAAAATCGGTTCTTAGTGCACATACAGTGCCGCTCCATTTCAAGTATACATTCCCTAGTTTGACAAGTAAATCAATGACTATGATAATATGTTAGTCACCTACTGGAATGTCCAATTCCCAGGTTAGGATTCGCCTTGACTTTTATATCCTTTTGTGGGCGACAACCATGTTTGGCACCATTGTCGGGAATGGTGTCAAGCTAAGAACCTGTCATAGTCATTGTTAGGAGTAATTTAGTGTGCTTATTCAAGAATTTTCAAATCCTTCAATTTTTCAGTTAAGTCCGTTACATGCATAGAAGAAGAGATGCTCTAGGAAGATTCCTCCAAAACCCTTCCCTCATTGATAATGATTTTGAACCAGCTTATAATCTATTTGAGGAAGAAGGAAACCAAGATATCAATCCATTTGCTGAAGACCCACTCTCTGAATTTCCTTTTGACCTAGCTGATGAAGAACCCCAGGAAAATCCATTTTCTTTGATACTTCATCAATCAGATATGGCACAAAGTCCACCTAATTGACCTCTTGCTTTTGAATTCCCTATTATAGCCCAACAAGATAATGATAACCTCAAAAATATTCCTTCTTCATTACTTCCCAAGTTCTATGGACTAGTTACAAAGGACCCATACACTTTCATGTTTGAGTTCGACATCCTCTATCGAAGTTATGATTATACCACAGATGCTCAGAAGCTAAAGTAGTTTCCTGCTACTTTGAAGGAGGGAGCTCTAAGATGGTTCATGAGCTTGGGGAGGAATGCTGTTGACAGTTGGGCACTCATGCAAACAAAGTTTCTTGAGAAGTATAAGGAATATTGCAAGAGTGGTAGTAAGGGTGATGATATATTTCAAATTCAGCATAAGGAGGATGAAAGCTTGGAAGAATATATCTCAAAGTTTTTGTTTTCCTTGAAAAAGAATTCAGATCATACTCTCAATGAAGAATCTAAGAAATTCATTTTTCAGAGGGGAATCAATGATTCCTCTATTGATGCTCTGGATCTAATGGGAGGAGGAGATATAACCCAAGTGCCTTGGGATGATATTAAGAACATATGCTGCAACTACTCTCGAGCAAGTGTCAAGAAGGGAAGAGGTCATCAGGCCAAAATGAGAAAGTCTTCTACAAATGGAGTTTCATGGATGGAGATTTTAAATTTGCTGTCTAATTTCAAGCAAGATATCATAAATAATATGGCTACACAGTTGGATACTATGCAAGCTCGGAAGAAACATGAGGAAGCTGAAGCAATCTTGGCCGAGTTCTGTCCACACTGCCGACAAAAGAAGCGTGACTACAAATGTAAGATGGTGGCTAACATGGAGGCTAAGCAATTACCTACTGACTTTAAGGCAGTAGAAGGTGATGATGAACAAGTATTCTATTTTTCACAAAGGCGCCCATGGGCTCAAAGACAAGGTATGCCTCAAGACCCATTGACTTTTGGTAATCCTTACTCTAATTATAGTAACCAATGGCAACCCACATATGGTCCATCACCACCATGGAATGCCTCTCAACCACAATGGCAATCTCCTCAAGGAGGTTGGAGCCACAAGGACAATGGGCTCCACCCCAAGGTAATTGGCAGCAGAATCCTCAATGGAGAGGTTCTTAACAATGGCAGAACCAATCCCTTGGATTTTTGCAACTTCAACAACCACAAACTCAGGCCCTCATGCCACCTCCTGCAGCACCTACAGCAAATACTGGCCCTCCAAAACAAACACCTATGCCTGCTCAACCATTGCGAAATCCTAATAATAAGCAACAACAACAACAACCTATGTATTTTGCAGAAGCCAATCAGTATCCAGCCTATACCCTGAACATTAATGATATCCATCTTAGGTCTAGAACCACCCTACCTACTCCACAACCACCAGTAATTACTGAAATTCCAAACCTTCCCTCTGAACAACTGACTGGTCCTGTAGAACAGATACCTATATCAGATACTGTTCCTAAGGAGCCTGTCATGCAACATCCAGCAAAACCACCTTTTCCTCAGATATTGCAAGTCAATACACCCCAGTCTATAGAAGAGCCTACCTTTGATATTTTGGATCAGCTAAAAAATGTACACATTCAAATCACTCTTTCTCAAACCATTAAAGACATTCCAATCTATGGGAAAGCCATTAAGGAGGCCTGTTTGAAGAAACTTGGAAGAAAGAAAAAGGATCCCCAAACTATCCATGTCCTAGGATATTTGGCAGATATTATGTTAGGGAAGGTAGTTATGCCAAAATATGTTTACCCTGGAAGTCCTGTGGTACAAATAAATATTAACGGTCAGATGGTAAAAAATGTTTTGGTTGACCTTGGTGCAGCCATTAATGTAATGACCAAGCATACTATGGAGTATTTGAATATCCTAACCATTAGGTCTACACCTACCATCCTCCAGCTTGTTGATAGTTCCACTATCACACCTGATGGTATCATAGAAGATATAATTGTCAACCTTGAGTCTTGGGAATACCCAGCAGATTTCACCATATTGTCCACAAAGGCAACTTTGGGAGGATATCTTATCATCATAGGTAGACCATGGTTAGCCACAGCTGATGCTTTTATAGGATGTCGTTCAGGAAAAATGACAATTTTTGATGGTCATTCAACAAAGAAATTGGCTTTATACCCACCTGCCTAGCCTCAGCCAGACTTGTCTCAACCAATTTGGCTAGATTTAGGTGAGGAAACTGAAGAAGTTAGTTCATTGACTGACTTAATGATGCTACAAACTAATCCATTTTCCCAACTTCAGAGTGAAGATGACCTAATTTTACAATTTTTGCAGTCCAATACTGATATGAGTAGTCCATTTGTTTTTTATAATTGTACTCAGCAGAGCTTCCTGTAGCAGCTAAATCCTGAGAACCCGCCATTTAGAATTCCTGCAGTCTATCAACATTTACTTCCACAAGAAATACAGACACCACCTTTACCAGTACACTCCATGAATGATCTTACCAAGCAAATTGAGATGTCACCAAGCCACTGTCTAAATATCAATAGTAAGCTACCCCAATCTCAACAAACTACCCTAGTCACAATGCTACAAGATCAACATAAAGCTTTTGCATGGGACTGTGGGGATATGAAGGGAATAGATCCTTAACTCTGTACCCATAGGATCTATATTAAGGAAGACTGTTCACCTGTTAGGTAGCCTCAAAGAAGGATAAACCCAGCACTCAGGGAAATAGTCAAAAATGAGCTCCAAAAATTGCTTGATGTTGGTTTTATCTACCCCATTCCAGACAGTCAATGGGTATATCCATTGGTGATTGTTCCTAAAAGAGGTGGAAAATGGAGAGTTTGTGTAGACTACAGAGAGCTGAACATAACAACTAAAAAGGATCACTTTCCACTACCATTTGTTGATCAAGTACTAGACTCATTGTCTGGTAAAAAGTATTTCTCATTTTTGGATGGATATAGTGGGTATAATCAAATTAAAATTTCCCCTGGGGATCAAGACAAAACAACCTTTACCTACCCATGGGGGACTTTTGCTTACTCTGTCCTACCTTTTGGCCTATGTAATGCACCTGCAACATTTGAAAGGGCAGTAATTATTATTTTTGCTGACATTTCTCTCGATTCTATGGAAATCTATATGGATGACTTTACCACTTATGGATTTACTTATGAAGAAGCATTAGAAAATTTGGAGAAAGTGTTGAAAAGATGTCAGGAGCACAATTTATCTTTAAATAGTGAGAAGTGTTTTATGATGATGCAAGAATGAATTGTTTTAGGCCATCATATCTCTCCAGCAGGAATTCAGGTTGATCCTTAAAAAATAGAAGTCATTCTAACCTTGCAAACACTTATGAAACAAAAGGATGTTAGAAGCTTCTTAGGACATGCTAGATATTATAGAAGATTTATTAAATATTTCAGAAAAATAGCCAGTCCCTTATATGCCTTACTGACTAAGGATTGTGAATTTAACTGGACTGAGGCCTGTGACAAGTCTTTCTTATAGCTTAAAAACTTACTTACTAAAGCATCTGTTCTTCAAGGACCCAAGTGGAGTTTTCCCTTTCATATACACATAGATGCTTCTAATTATGCCATAGGGGCAGTGTTAGGAAAGAAGGAGAATTCCATAGAACATGCCATCTATTTCATTAGCAAAAACCTTCAAGGCCCAAAATTAAACTATACTGTCACAGAGAAAGAATTGCTAGCAGTTGTGTATGCTCTGAACAAGTTTTGGCATTATTTCATTGGTTACCAAATATTTGTTCATACAGATCATGCAGCAATAAGGTACCTCATGAATAAGCCTACCATATCTAGTAGATTAGCAAGGTGGCTACTATTGTTGCAAGAATTTGATATCACAGTTATTGACAAACCAGGCAGGGCAAATGTGGTGGCTGATTTCTTATCAAAACTTTAAACAACTACACCTGCCACATCTGAAGTAATTGATGATAGCTTTCCTGATGAACATCTATTTTCCATAGCTTCTCAAACACCATGGTATGTAGATATTGCAAATTATTTAGCAACCAACAAAATACCAACTCACTTCTCACCAAAGGACAGGAAGTTGTTGATTGAGAAAATTTTTAACTTTTCATGGATTGCAGATTGTTTGTTTTACATAGGGTTTGACCAAGTCATGCGGAGGTGTGTTAGAGAAGATGAGATGTATGAAATTTTGCATGCTTGTCATGATGAGCCCTGTGGTGGGCACTTTGCATCTAAAAGGAAATCAATGAAAGTGCTTAATACAGGTACTATTGGCCCACACTACACAAGGATGTTGTAGCCTACACCAGAAAATGTGACAGATGTCAAAGAATGGGGAGACCAATAAGGTCTGATGAAATTCCCCTGTATGCACAAGTGGTAGTTAGTCCCTTTGATAAGTGGGGAATGGATTTTGTTGGGTCTATTGATCCTCCATCCAATAGAAAATCCTACATTTTAGTTTGCATTAATTATGTGACCAAATGGGTGGAAGTAAAAGCAATGACACATGCACGTGACAATAAGGTTGTTGAGTTCCTTTATGAACAGATTTTTACTAGATTTGGAGTCCCAAGAGAGATTGTTACTAATCAAGGAGCCCAGTTTACTTCAAACCTAATCACTGCATTGATGAATGACTACAAGATTAGGCACAGGAAATCAAGCCCCTACCACCCTCAAGCCAATGGTCAGGCGAAAGTTACTAATAGAGAATTGGAGGTAATCCTTACAAAAATAGTCTAGTTACACAAGAAATATTGGAGAAGTCATCTTCCAGAAGCAATCTGGGCATATAGGACAACGTGGAAAACAACTACAGGGTTTACCCCTTTTGAGTTACTTTATGGCAAAACTGCCATGTTGCCCATATAATTTGAGCATAAAACCTTAAGGACTACTCTTTAGCTTCAAATTGATCTTTCAGAGGCCCAAAAGGAATGCCTCCTACAATTGAATGCATTGGATGAAATGAGGAAAGCAGCCCTGCAGCACACCAAAGCCATCTAGCAGCAAAGGAAGAAATGGCATGACAACAATATTTGAACTAAGCACTTCTCTGTTGGTGATTAGGCATTGCTCTATGAATCCAGGTATAAAGAAAATCAAGGTAAGCTTACAACAAGATGGCTTAGTCCGTATGAAATTGAAAATGTATTTCATAATGGCTCGATTCAGTTGGCTACAATCGATCCTATCTGCTTCAAATTGCTGCTTAATGGACACTGGTTGCGGTTGTATCATAAGCCTGCATCAAAAGAACAATTTATGAAACAATTTGTTTTGGATGCAGCCACTAGCATGCATGCAACAAAAGGCTTCAGTCTTCTTCCTGCAACATCTCTTTGAAAACTATGTTGTATGTCCATAATAAAGGTTTTCTTTTTACGAAAACCACCTTCTCCATCACCATCCATCACCATCATTCATTTCATCTTTCTTTTCTCCATCACCCATCCACGTCACCCATCCTACTGTACCATTTCCATTTATGATTTATTTTTCATGCAGTCATTTCCGGTTGTGTTGTGATATCTTCCAACATCCGTGAGCATTTAATACAAGGTACGCGATATTCTTTTTGTTTGTCACATCATTCATTTATTTTATTTATTCATTTATTACAAGTGTCTATCAGTCATTCCTGCTCATTCTTCACCTCTCCTTTCACACATGTGTGGTAACATGTCCAATCCTAAGTAGGGGGCGGGGATTGTTTGTTTCAAAACTTTTTCTTTTGCCAATGCCACATTTGATAAAAACAATTTTTTTAAAAAATTGTACTTCCCAAGAATGAATGCGAGTGAATGCATGTTTTTTTTCTTGATCAAAAAGTTAATTGCTTAATTAAGTAGTTTCAAAAAATCATTGCATGCAATTGTTTTATATCATTTTTAGAGAAAAAATAAAGAAAAACAAGCCGAAAAGAAAAGAAATAGAGCAAAGAAAAGGTGTTTTTCAAATTCTCAGAAGAGGTTAAGTTTCAGGGATTTTTAGTAGAGTCAGTTTTTGAATATGGGTGGTTAGTTGGTAAGACATGAGCCAGCGCTCATGAGGCCTTAACACAAGATCCTATGGTAGTTCAGGCATTCAGTACTTGTGAATGGTTGAACTACTTCCTGAGGATAGATTCTTTCAATGAAGAAGCTGCAGGGGAATTTCTGAGAACTCTTTCGGAAGGAGAGGCTACGGTATGGGGTTTAATAGTTTTTGTAACTGAGGAACAAATTGTTGAAGTGACTGGACTTCCAACAGTAGGAGAGAATTTCCCTTCAGGAAGGGATGCTGTCTCTTCTAGGGTGGAATTCACATTGCCAATGGATAGACCCTTGGAGGTTTCAAAGCAGGGATACAAACGGATCTCATTGCCTTATCCATATTCAGAATATGTTTCTTTCATAATCAGGTGTTTGAATTGTGAAGGACGCTTTTCTTATTTGCATTCCTACCATTTTAAACTATTAAGTCATATGAGGCACGGGTTAGTTGTCAATGTCCAAAATTTCTTGTTAAATATTTTGGAGCGTAGTGCCTATGAAACTCAGAAAGGAAAAGATAATTCCATCACCCACCTGCTCTGATTAAACTATTGATTACACGTTCTTTGAGGGATGTATCACTCCTTTCTTGGCAAGAATTTGCTGCTCAGAAAGGACTGCAACCTCTAGAACCTCCCAGAACACTCCCTACGCAGCCCAAGAAAAAGAGAAAGAGAGTAGAGTCTACAAGTAGGGAAGCAGAATAAGAATCATCTGCTCCCGCAACACCTATCCCTACAACCTCCACACCTGAGCCCTCTACCCAGATAAAAACTAGGTCTACTACAAGGAAATAAAAAGGGAAAACAAAAATAGGCGAACCATCTAGTGTTGAGCATACCCAGAAGCAAACCCTCAAATAATAAAGTGAAAACGTGTTACCCAACTTTTTCCTACAACAACACCTGTTGTTACCATAGTTTCATCATCATCCTCACCGGTTGAGTCTGAATCTCCTAGGAAAGATAGGAAGAGGAAGGCTGCAAAAGAACCTCCTGCACCTGCTACATTGCCTAAAAGAACTTGAACAAGAAAGCAATGTAGAACTGCCTCAACCCCTATCCAGCCATAAATTATAGTTATTTCAGAGGAGTCTAAGGAAATTGGTCATGAGGATTCTCAGAGTGTATCTGAGAATATTCCACATAATCCCTCTGTTATTCCTAAGGAATTACAAACAGAAACAGAGGAAGTTGAGGAAATACAACAAGGTTGTAGTGATGAAAGGAGGATGCCAAGCCTCAATGATTTGGCAAATGCAGTTGAGATAGTTTCAGAAGAAGCACAATCCTTTCCTAAACAGCAAGAAGAATAACCTGAACAAACCGAGATACTCAATGAAACACCATTGCCCTCAAAACCTTGTTGTGCATTAGTTGTATACAAAAGAACATTACTAATTGAGTATTTAGAGTATCTTAGGGTTGCTTGGAGACTTGTAACACTTCAGACTCTATGTTTTTGTCACCTGGCTAAAATAGAAATGCAACAAAGCCTATGGGAAGAGGAGAAAAAGAAATTGAAAATCAAAGATAGGAAATCCAGGAAATAAAGGAGAAAATGAATGACATGATGAGAGTAGCTAGACAATTCATGGAATGCAGACCACCACCCAGGGTGTATGCAATGTGCCTTAAGGAATAGTTTTTGTGGTTTCAATTAATAAGAATTTCCAAGAATCTGGACCCTGTCATTCATTCTGCTAAAGAATTTTATGATGCCTATCAGACAACACCTAATAGGTTAAGGAATTCTTTGAGTGAATTTTATTTGCATGGTTTAGTAATACCTTTTGAAACTGAGTGGAATCCGCTCCTTTACATTGGTGACATTCATTTGAGGTCACTTATGTCTTGGGTGGCAAATGAGATTAATTATGGGAAGCAATTAGAAGATTATGAGGAAGCTGAACGAAAAGAACCAATTCCCCTGAGACTAGAAAACTCAGATCCTCAAACATTTTTGAGAACTTGTTTTTTTGTTACATATGGGTTTTATGATTCTCTAGCAAGAGTAAAAATATTTGATCTCAGAAAATAGGTATATGATGAATTTAAAGGCCAACCATACTTGTTTTGGAAACATTCATCTTCCAGAATCAGAACTAGATGGGAGAAATTGACAGTTGGCCTAAGAAAGTCTGAGCCTCATAGTCCTTTGAATTTCAGAGCAGCCATCAAAAGATCAGAAATGTACATACAGCTGGGTCTCCAAGAGAGGTTTGAATTCTGGTTGCCATTAACGTTTCACCCCCCTGTGTTAATATGGCCATTGTATCCTTATATGGCTACAAATATTAACGAAACTAATGAAGCTCGCAGGTATGAAAGGTGGTAGAATGTCAGAGGCTTTTACTACAAGTTTGGGACTTCAATGCAAGGTCATCCTACCTCTACCGACTTCAGGGAAACAACCAGGAAAGTTAATGTTGGAGGACCAGCATTAGCATAAGTAGGGGCCAAATGATGAGCCCAAAATATGCTCATTATTTGAATATTATGATGTATTTTTAAGATACTTTTACTCTTTTTAATGGTTGTTTTAAACTCTGTGACTCTAAATTTTATCGTAAATCGGGTAGTATCCTATGACAATGCATTCCTTTATTCCTGCAGCTTAATATCTCCATATGTCTATATTCATGGCCTTGTTTGACCTCCCAATTGACTGATATGATACATGTGGTTTTTGGATAAATAAGATGAATTTAATGTGTCTGATTAATGATGAATATCATGCTATTATATGTATGCTTTCTTTCACCTCTATTGCCATGTGTTCCACAAGTTGATAAAGATAGTATGAACAAGTCAATGCGCAACAAACCTCAGTTCTGAAGTGAAGACCATTTCCACCATGACATCGAGGAAGTTATTCTAGCGAAGGCTCTCTATCCGGGTCATCGGGAGGAGATCTAAATGGTCATCAATCTAGGAAGAGTGGAATGATAGATTCTCTCTAAATCAGTTGAATAGATATGTTTTCATTTATGGAAGCCTGTTCCTCGGAGTTAGGAAGCATCTATGTCTGCATCTTTCTCTATTAGTTAGTTAGCTATTTTTTCTATAAATAAATGTTCCTCCTGCACGAGTGAACAGAGGATTAGAGAGAATAGACTAGACTAGAGAGTAGAAACAGAACAGAGTATGTTAAGAGCAGTGTTATAATGAGAAATAGAGTGTTGTGTTAAGTTTTCTTACAAGCAGAACAACCATGTATATGATTCCAAGTTATGAATAAAAGATGATAAAGCTTTAAGTTCAACTCTTGCATAGTTTGTTTAATGCTTGCTAAGGGGGCCCACTTAGTAAGTATCTTTAGTTAGTAGTTTATTTCCTATTGTTTATTAGTTAGTATTTCATTCCAGAAAGTTTTAGCACAAACTCAGTCTTGTATTGTTCCTACAACATAAGGAATCCATCCCTGTGTCTATTCCTGTAGCATAAGGCTAGTTCATGGTTTGTTTCTCAGTAATAGCTGTCATGACTTCTACTTTAATTAAGTTATGTTTAAGTTGATAATACTTTGCTTTACGTTCCTACATCAGAAATAGACTTCTTTTTTATGCATTTACTTCTAGAAGGTTGTGGCTAAAATTGGTTCTTAGTGCACATACAGTGCCGCTGCATTTCAAGTATACGTTCCCTGGTTTGACAAGTAAATGAATGACCATGAGAAGATGTTAGTCACCTACTGGAATGTCCAATTCCCAGGTTAGGATTCGTCTTGACTTTTATATCCTTTTGTGGGTGACAACCATAGGGGTTGAGGGATTAGGGTTTAAGGGTTGAGGGATTAAGAGGGTATAGGGGTTGAGGGTTGAGGGTTGAGGGATTAAGAGTGTATAGGGGTTGAGGGATTAGGCTTTAATGTTTGAGGGTTGAGGGTTCAAGGATTAAGAGGGTATAGGGGTTGAGGGTTGATGGTTGAGGGATTAAGAAAGTATAGGGGTTGAGGGATTAAGAGGGTATAGGGGTTGAGGGTTGAGGGTTGAGGGATTAAGAGGGTATAGGTGTTGAGGGATTAGGCTTTAATGGTTGAGGGTTGAGGGTTCAAGTATTAAGAGGGTATAGGGGTTGAGGGTTGAGGGTTGAGGGATTAAGAAAGTATAGGGGTTGATGGATTAGGGTTTAAGGGTTGAGGGTTGAGGGATTCAAGGATTAAGAGGGTATAGGGGTTGAGGGATTAGGGTTTAAGGGTTAGGGTTTAAGGTTGAGGGATTAAGAGGGTATAAGGGTTGAGGGTTGAGGTTGAGGGTTGAGGGATTAAGAGGGTATAGGGATTGAGGGATTAGGATTTAAGGGTTGAGGGTCGAGAGTTCAAGTATTAAGAGGGTATAGGGGTTGAGGGATTAGGGTTTAAGGGTTGAGGGTTGAGGGTTTAAGGGTTGAGGGATTAAGAGGGTATATGGGTTGAGGGATTAGGGTTTAAGGGTTGAGGGATTAAGAGGGTATAGGGGTTGAGGGATTAGGGTTTAAGGGTTTGAGGGTTGAGGGTTGAGGGATAATGAGGGTATAGGGGTTGAGGGATTAGGGTTTAAGGGTTGAGGGTTTAGGGTTGAGGGTTGATGGATTATCTTTCTCCCACTCTCACCATATCTCCCTCCCTCTCTATCTCCCACTCTCCCCCTCTCTCCTTCCCTCTCTATCTCCCACTCTCTCCCACTCTCTCAATCTCCCACTCTCCACTTCTCCCCTTCTCCCACTCTCTCTTTCTCCCAGTCTCCCCCTATCTCCTTCTCATTCTCTCTTTCTCCCACTCTCCCCCACTCTCTCCCACTCTATCTTTCTCCCACTCTCACCATCTCTCCCTCCCTCTCTATCTCCCACTCTCCGCTTCTCCCCTTCTCCCACTCTCACCATCTCTCCCTCCCTCTCTATCTACCACTCTCTGCTTCTCCCCTTCTCCCACTCTCTCCCACTCTCTCTCTCTCCCTCCCTCTCCCCTCTCTCCCTCCCTCTCTCTCCTCTCCCCTCCTCTCCCGCTCTCTCTTTCTCCTCTCCTCTCTCCCCTCTATCTTTCTCCCCTCTCTCTCTTCCTCCCTCTCTATCTCCCACTCTCCCTTCTCCCCTTCTCCCACTCTCACCATCTCTCCCTCCTCTCTATATTCCTCCTTCTCCTTCTCCCTCTCACTCTCTCTTTCTCCCACTCTTCCCTCTCTCCTCCCTCTCTATCTCCTCTCTCCCTCCTCCTCCCTCCTATCTCCCACTCTCTCCCTCTCTCCCTCCCACTCTCTTTCTCCCACTCTCCCCTTCTCCCTCCCTCTCTATCTCCCACTCTCCCCCTCTCTCCCTCCCACTCTCTTAGAAACTCCTATACTCTCAAAAATACACTAAGAAAACCAAAATTCACATAACGCGTGCGCGTTATAACGCAAGCGCATTTTTTACTCCACTAAAATGGTAAAAAACTCTATATACCTATGATTTGAAGGCCCACAGTCTGCATATTCCCTTGGTTCTATGCGTACTTCGACAAAAAATAGCTTCTTGATGATGTTGTGAAGTGTGCAAGAATCTTTTTCATATTCCATCACCTTTTCCATGATCTTTTTACCACCTTTGCATGAAATAACAGAGTTTCCACATTGAAAGACATATAATATCAATTGAAGTTTGAATTCCATTGAAAACTGATATACAATTGAAGTCTGGAAGGGAACAAGCTTTTGAACAAGTCAAATTGTTGTGGAGTTTGAAGAAAGAAGAAGCTAAGGCTACATAATTGGGTTGAACTCCTCCATTTGAAAGTCTAGTTTTTAAGGTATGTGAAGTCTTTACAAATTTTCTTTCATTCTATTATGGCTTGCTTTCATTTTTGTTTGTCATTATAACCTTAGGTTGTCAATGCACATTTTAAATTACCAAATCATATACACAATTATATACACTTGCCAATTATAGAAATTCAGAACCATTCACCAAAATTCATCCTTTAAGACAACTCCAAGCCTCTCCCATTCCTCTGAAGGGTCCAAAAACTTTCCAATACCTCTGCACAAATTGATGCAGTACAAAGGAAGAAATCAACACCTTTCTTGACACACTTATTCAACTATATTTCCCTCCACAAAACATTTGATTCGTATACTCAAATTAGCATTAAGAGTTCCCATTTCCTTAAGGACCTTCAAAACACCTTGAAAATATTGAAAATAACTAATTACAATCAACTAGGTTCCTCGAAACATCAACCAATGATTATGTCATTCACAAGTTGTCTTAAATCTTCCATAATGGCACCATTGTTTACAAACACAAACTATAATTCTTAAGGCACAAACAAACCATTATTTGCTTAATAAATCTTTGTTTGAGTTAGTACAACAAAAAGGAAACCTTTCAAAAGTCTACCCTTACGCACAAACTTAGTTCCTTTGTTCACTGTCCACATTACTAGTAGCCAAGCATCTACAAACTGTCACATGTATCCCCCAAACCATGCACACACTTCAAACTGTGATACTCATTTTTGATGCAGAGTTAGAGGACCCAAAACCATTGAAGATGTCAAATTTCCTTCAAGAGCCATATAAGTAGATTAAAAAGGAGTAATGGACCAATCCCAACACTCCTCCAAGCTAGACAACAAACAAAAACATTATTTCCCAAATTTCACCCTTGGAATCTAGTCACTGTGCAAAACTAGTTTTGGGCCCTTAACTCCAAAACTTTGAAAAACACTAGGAAAATAAAAGAATTATTGTAGCACCAATTTTAGAGTTGCAAGACATACCTTAACCCATCACATGACTCCTTTGGGACAACATTAAGAAAACTGACCTTTTTCACTATTTTAGGCCTCCAAGTAGGCCAATTTTACAAAGGAACTACCCTTAGATCTTCACACCAGACTTCCAAACCCAAAAATAGTCTTTAATTAGGTCTCAAAACAAGATAATTTCTAGGTCTTAGGACCTTACCCACTCAACTAGGCTTCCAATACAAAAACCCCCATTTTTCAATGCAAAGAGGGAGGGTTTATAGAAACTCATATACCCGGGCCTTCCCAGACCATTCCAAAGCATCAAACATCTTCAAAATACCCTGCACAAGGTCAAAATTTCATTACATAGACCACTCCTTCAACACTTTTTTAGGAACTAATATTCGTCTCATTACCATGGTACAGATAAAATTATCCGCCATGACGAAGAAAAAGACAGAGGAAACTAACAGACGAAGAGAACGAAACCTTGAAAGAAAAGGAGAGAGTTCAGGTGGCGGCATATCATGAAAAAAATAAATTGGAAACGATTGATGAAAACAAACCGATTGTAGAGGAACCTCAACCGTAAAAAAGAGAACAGGAATTGGCAGCACAACAAGCACGAATGCGAAAGCATCATCATAAGACAGATTCAAATACTGTAGTTGGAGACACACCCTCTACGATAAGTGAATATGAAGGGACACCATTAAGCACAAGCGAATATGGAGGGACACCATCTAGCGCAAGTGAATATGGACAGACACCATCTACTACAAGTGAATATGGAGGGACACCATTTACCGCAAGTGAATATTGTTGGACACCATCCAACACATCTCAAATTGAGAGTACATCATCACTCGAAATTGATGAAGAAGGTATGCCATCATTCCCATGTGAAACTCAAGGTATGTCTTCTTCTCCACCCTCGATCGAAGGTATGCAATCTAGCCCACCTCAATTAAATATTGATGAAATTCCTAATATTGAGATGTATGTACCTAGGAGAACACCACCAAGAATTTTGCGTAGAAAGCCAAAGTATTTTGATTAATATTGATGATGAGATTTTGCAGCACATGGAAGGTAAGATTTCAACACGCACTTGTAGAAGATATGCTGATAATATTTGGGAACGATTCTTTGAAAGGCTAAGTGAGACTGCAAGATGTCAACTATTTGTTGAAATGATGCAGGGTGTAAAGTATAGGAACATCATGAAGACTCTATGGTTGAGAACATTGAATGCATCGAGTGAAGACACTATTGTGAAGAATCTAATGGATGCTTATGAGAGTGTGGGTAAAACCTCACGCTCAAAGGGTAGTAATGTCACCCGACGTGTCATTACATCGACTTTGGTAAGTTTTCAAACAAAGAGAGCTCACCTAATTAAAAAGACTAGTGAAAAAATGGGAATTAGTAGAAAATTTTTATCAAGAGCCATTCAAAGGCGGCAAAGAATTGAGGGCAATGATACAAATGAAGTATGGGAATTCTCGGGGAGACTATCACAAAAAGATAAAGAAGTTGTCGAAGCCTTGAGAACACTAATTCAAGAGTATTGGAAGAATAACACAAGGCCATCTCCAAATCAAAGGGATGTGGTAAGAAGGAGAATCGGTAGTCGGAATCGTGAGCCACATCCAAAGCATTTTTTGGATATGACTCAAACCCAATTTTTTCGGATTATTGAAAATGATTATCCTCAAATTAGTATTTCTCAAAGATTTTTTGAACTGCTTAAACCTTTTTATGTCAAGATAAATCACACACGCACTACTTGTTGTTGTAGACTACATATTGAATTTCTAACCATTATGATGTTTATCGTTCTATATGTTTAGATTTGCATACTAACAATGTTTTGCAGGATTGTGACGTAGAAGCCCCACCAAAATATTCAAGAGAGTTCTTATCAAAAAATTTATGTGAAATAGAGGATGGCTAGATATTCTATAAGACAACATGCTTGGATGGTTCATGCAAGCGTTGTGGTGGCTTCCAACGTATGCTAGTATGTCAACATATAGAAAGCACAAATGAGGTGGGACAAAAACTAGTAGAGTTCGGGAAGTATAAAATAGTGGCATATGCTATAAAAGATGGGTCTCAAGCAAAAAGGTGTGATTTGGTTATTGAGAAGATTCCAGTGTACAAATTTATGACCACATTTTGTGACAGTATACTGTTTGAGTATGCAATGCATACCCATAGAGCCTGATGGTTGGACACGCAGTTCAAGCTATGCAAGGACACCTTTCCAGTTGAAAGCATAGTATCTGTGGTTGAATTTGCAGAGAACTACACTCTACAGCCACAACATGAGGTGCAGTCACAGTATTACAACTCCACACAAGTTTCGATATTTGTGCACATAGCATTCATTCATACATCAGATAGTACATATGAGCAAAGGAAGGTATTGAGGGAGTACCACTTTTACATTAGTGATGATCACACACATTCTCCAGAGTTCATACAAGGTTGCTTCTAGATGTTCTACAGTGGTTTGGCTCAGAGGGGCATAGAATACAATCAACATATAATATGGTCTAATAACTGTGTAGCACAGTTCAAGAACTCACGCATGTTCTGCTGGTTGTGCAGGATGCATGTCATTACAGGTGTTCAACATATGTGGAACTTTTGTGAGGCTAGACATGAAAGGGGGAGCATGATGGTGCACGAGCATGCGTGAAAAGAGCATTAGCACGTGAAGAGTTAAAGTATAAAGACAGTGCAAAGTTGACAGATGCAAAATCAATCGTTGAGTGGTGTAATGCTTTGATGGGTCCAGGTAATGATGGTACGTATTCAGTTCATAGATTTTTTTGGTTGATGGATGATACTAACATTGCACCATATGAAGAATGTTGTACACTAATAGGATCGAGTGAGGTACACTATCTCATTAGCTCAAATACAGGTTCATGGAGTATCGATACACGAAAGATGGCATGTTTTTGTTCTTCATGTACAATGCAAGACTGGAATAATTGTGAGTCAGGGGAGTGGGTTGAAAAATGGTTCACAAGTTATCTTAGCTCACTTCACACGTATTGCCCTCTGACGACATTGGAACTGACATAGATAGAATCATCGATCGACTTTGACCACATATAAGATCTAGTTCAATGAGGTGATATATCTACTTTCTTAGTTGTTGAAATTCCATATCGTTAGATCTTACTTTGTACTGTATTCATAATGTTGACAAATTTCAAGAGATTTTTTGCACATATCAATGCAGGGCATGTTTATGCAGTTATTGCAGATGAAGACAATGAAGAGGGAATAGACTATTACTTGTGTCATTGTGTTGAGACCAAAAAGAAATTGGAGGCCCCAGTTATAGATGGAGAAAACATCGAATACCCTACAAGCTCAGTTGTGGTTACTGGAACATGGCTTAGAAGGTACCCACATTCAAGTGTTAAACATTGGCTATTTCAGGACTTTGACATGCATCGTAAGATTCTTCATTACTCGAACCTTTTCATAGCATCCAATGTTCATTTGACCAAATATTGGGGTAGACCTTTGAACAAGACGTTATGGAAGGTCCGTGAGTCTGACCATGAGGCAATACTTGACACAATAAAGAGTAGAGCAGACCAAGATGGTTCATTGGATTAATTTGTAAGTATATGCACATTGGTTCTTATTAATTTATACTTGTATGCAGATTATTTTGTTTGATGCCAATGCTATCATCTTCTTTTACAGTGATTGGTGTCCCCTTGCAAAAAATGCAGATATATGAGCCATCCAAGAGAATGTCAACCAGAAAAGCAATGCAACATCCTTATTTTGATGCCTGCATGCAACATCTGTAAGTGCCTTCCATCTATTTTTATTTCATTTCCATTTTGGATGCTCTTTCTTTTTCTCTTTTACTTTGCATATTTGTAAGTAAACTACTAAGGGTTGATTGATCTTTCGTTGCAGAAAATGTTGATTTAAGAGCCATCAAAGAGAATCTCAGCCAAAAAAGCAATGCAACATACTTATTTTGATGATTTTGACAAATCTCAATTTTTATTTCAAGCCATTATAAGAGAGCATGTGAAGCTTAGTGAGGGAATCTCAAGTTACTCATTTGAAGTTAACCTCATAATGAGCACCTATGATGTAGACATTTAAAGAGAATCTTGAATGTATGAGTGACATTGTAAAAGATCTGAGAGAACAAAGTGTCAGAGGCATTGTAATAAGATTTAATTACATAATGAGATATACTCAAATATTGTAAGGTTGGAGTTCATATTTGGTGTAGTAGCACCTTGTTCTGTAAATTCCTTGAGTAGGAAAATTTGCAAACTTTGAATTTTGAAATGTAAACAATGTGAAAAAGGTCATATAAAGGTCCTGTAACAATTTGTACACATTTTTTTGCAACTCGTGTGACCAAGCAGATTGTTCCAATAGGTCAGAATAGGTATGTTTATGCTAGGCATGGTCCTCTTTCACACCGAAACACGTAGAATCACTCCGAGCTATGTTCCACCGGATCGATCCCTTAAGGGTCCAAAGTGCAAAACGGCTGCAAACTTCAACATGCTAGTACTCGGATACCTTGACACTTAGAAAATTCTCGTCTGATCCTACAAAAATGAATTAGGACCCTCTAGATAAACCTCTCTCGGTTTTGGCTATCTTGGAGTGGTTTTCTCGTGGCGGCGGATTTTCACTTGATGGAAAAAGTGTCAAATTCAAGCAGTGCAAAGTTGCAAAGTGGTGCAAATTTCGCTTTCCAACTCATGTGACCAAAAATAACTGCTCCAACACGTCCAAATAGGTATGTTTACGCTAGGCATGGTCTTTTTTCTCACCGGAACACGTAGAATCGCTCTGAGCTATGTTCAACCGGATCGATCCCTTAAGGGTCCAAAGTGCAAAATGGCTGCAAACTTCAACATGCTAGTACTCGAATACCATGACACTTAGAAAATTCTCATCCAATCCTACAGAAATGCATTGGGCCATTCTAGAAAAACCTCTCTCGGTTTCGGCTACCTTGGAGTGGTTTTCTCGTGGCGGCGAATTTTCACTTGATGGAAAAAGTGTCAAATTCAAGCAGTGCAAAGTTGCAAAGTGGTGCAAATTTCGCTTTGCAACTCGTGTGACCAAAATAACTACTCCAACGCGTCTGAATAGGTATTTTTACGTTAGGCATGGTCTTTTTTTGCACCAAAACACATAGAATCGCTCCGAGCTATGTTCAACCGGATCGATCCCTTAACGGTCCAAAGTGCAAAATGGCTGCAAACTTTAGCATGCTAGTACTTGGATACCGTGACACTTAGAAACTTCTCGTCTAATCCTACAAAAAGGCATTGGTCCCCTCTAGAAAAACCTCTCTCGGTTTTGGCTATCTTAGAGTGGTTTTCTTGTGGCAACGGATTTTCACTTGATGGAAATAGTGTCAAATTCAACCAGTGCAAAGTTGCAAAGTGGTGCAAATTTTGCTTTGCAACTCGTGTGACCAAGATAACTACTCCAACGCATCTGAATAGGTATATTTACACTAGGCATGGTCTTTTTTCGCACCGAAACACAAGGAATCACTCCAAGCTATGTTCAACCGGATGGATCCCTCAAAGGTCCAAAGTGCAAAATGGCTGCAAAATTCAACATGCTAGTACTCGGATACTGTGACACTTAGAAACTCCTTGTCTGATCCTACAGAAAGGTGTTGGGCCCCTCTAGAAAAATCTCTCTCAGTTTTGGCTATCTTGGAGTGGTTTTCTCGTGGCGGTGGATTTTCACTTGATGGAAAAAGTGTCAAATTCAAGCAGTGCAAAGTTGCAAAGTGGTACAACTTTCGCTCTGCAACTCGTGTGACCAAGTGGACTATTCCAACATGTCTGAATAGGTATTTTTATGCTAGGCATGGTCTTTTTTTGCACTGAAACACGTGGAATCGCTCTAAGCTATGTTCCACGGGATCGATCCCTTAAGGGTCCAAAATGCAAAATAGCTACAAACTTCAGCATGCTATTACTTGGATACCGTGACACTTAGAAACTTCTCATCTAATCCTACAGAAAGGCGTTGGACCCCTCTAAAAAAACCTCTCTCGGTTTTGGCTATCTTGGAGTGGTTTTCTCGTGGCGGAAGATTTTCACTTGATCGAAAAGGTGTCAAATTCAAGCTATGCAAAGTTGGAAAGTGGTGCAACTTTCGCTCTGCAACTCGTGTGACCAAGTGGACTATTCCAATAGGTTGGAATAGGTATTTTTATGCTAGACATGGTCCTCTTTCACACCAAAACATGTGGAATCACTCCGAGCTATGTTCCACGGGATCGATCCCTTAAGGGTCCAAAGTGCAAAATAGCTGCAAACTTTAGCATGCTATTACTTGGATACCGTGACACTTAGAAACTTCTCGTCTTATTCTACAGAAAGAAGTTGGACCCTTCTAAAGAAACCTCTCTCGATTTTGGATATCTTGGGGTGGTTTTCTCGTGGCGGCGGATTTTCACTTGATGGAAAAGGTGTTAAATTCAAGCTGTGCAAAGTTGCAAAGTGGTGCAACTTTCGCTCTGCAACTTGTGTGACCAAGCAGACTGTTCCAACACATTTGAATAGGTATTTTTACACTAGGCATGGTCCTCTTTCACACTGAAACACGTGGAATCGCTCCGAGCTATGTTCCACTGGATCGATCCCTTAAGGGTCCAAAGTGCAAAATAGCTGCAAACTTTAGCATGCTATTACTTGGATACCATGACACTTAGAAAATTCTCGTCTAATCCTACAGAAAGGCATTGGAACCATCTAGAAAAACCTCTCTCGATTTTGGCTATCTTGGAGTGGTTTTTTCGTGGCAGCGGATTTTTACTTGATGGAAAAGGTGTCAAATTCATGTTGTGCAAAGTTGCAAAGTGGTGCAACTTTCACTCTGCAACTCGTGTGACCAAGCGGACTATTCCAACATGTCCGAATAGGTATGTTTACGCTAGGAATGGTCCTCTTTCACACAGAAACACATGGAATCGCTCTGAGCTATATTCCACCGGATCGATCCCTTAAGGGTCCAAAGTGCAAAATGGCTATAAATTTCAACATACTATTACTTAGATTTCATGATGCTTAGAAACTTCTCGTCTGATCCTATAGGATTTTGTTGAGATTTTCTACAAAAACCTCTCTCGGTTTTGGCTATCTCAGAGTGGTTTTCCAGTGGTGGCAGATTTTCACTTGATGGAAAAAGCATCAAATGCAAGCAGTGCAAAGTTGCAGAGTGGTGCAACTTTCGTTCTGCAACTTGTGTGACCAAGTGGACTTTCCAACACGTCCAAATAGGTATGTTTATGCTAGGCATGGTCCTCTTTTGCACTGAAACACGTGGAATCGCTCTGAGCTATGTTCCACCGGATCGATCCCTTAGGTTGGAGGAGTCTTAAGTTGCAAACTTGTAAGTTGCTTAAAGCAACAAATTTGAAATGATATTGAATGGCCCACTTAGCACTCATTGCATCTAAGTGATGCTCATAGAGGTGAGGCACTAGGCCTTCCTGGGAGGTCACCCATTCCAGTATACTCCAGCTCAAGCACTTAACCACAAAGTTTTTTCCCCAAGGTTAAGCCCACTTAGCTTGCAACCCCATTTGCAAAACCTTCAGAAAGTGTTGTGCCTTATGAAACATTCATTATAGAGCCCCTTTAGCTCATCAATTGATAAGTAGGAGGTATTTTCTACAATGTGTCAAATTGTGATATTGCTATCAGGATTCCATTGAGCAATCATTTGTAGTATTAGATATAGCTCTAGCTTCTACAATATTGCACATGATTGCAGATAGTTTCAAAGATCTAGATAACATCAATAGTTCACATTATTCAAGAAGGATGAACATCTTAAAGACATTTGCGGAAATTAGGACAAGTAACCTTCTTGTGGACTTAGGGCTGCAATATTTGATCTACAACATGTTCCACCATTTCTTCAGTAGGATCAAGAACACACATAATGAAGGTGTGTTTGTAGCCATGAAAGATTATGGTTCGAACTATCCGGGAGAGTGATGTTTTATCTCAACCAACCATATCTATACCATGGTTTGTTTGGAAACAAGGATGGGTTCTCTCTTCATCGGCATATACATTATTCCTCAATGTGTTCACACAGTGTTACAAGACTAGGACTCGCCTTGGACTTGACAAGCCATTTTTTGACTTGGACGGGTTCAAAGCCCAGACTCGACAAATAGAAAAACCAAAGGGATGTGGCGATTTGTAAGGATTTAAAACTTGTTTCATGCACCCTTTAATAAATAAACCTTAAAGACACAATAGCATAATCAAATAGAAAATACTATGGTCCCATACACAAACATACACCAATCACATAAGTATAAGCACAAATTTTAGCTGAAGGAAATAACACATTTAGATATATAAATATTGTGATATTGCTATCAGGATTCAATCATGTAGTTTTACAAGTCAAACTCATTGACCCATGATTCATCAGTAGTGGTTCACAAGAACCCATCTCTCATGATAATGAATGGTTCATAAGGAGGAAGATAAATCTTCATACATTTCTTCTATCACAAATGAGATAAGTGCTTGGTTTCATGAAGGTCATGAGACAACCATTAATGGGGAGTGGATACATGAAGAACTGATGGAGAATGATAATGGCTTCAGACCTGCTATAAAGGAAAAAAAAATTCATTTCAATGATGCAAGAGGTTTTTGGTTTCACTACCAAAATGAGCCTACGAAGAATGCATGTGAAACTCCTTTTGACCTTGAGGGTGTACTTACTCCATCTCAAGGATCATGCATTGAGGATGACATAGATCAATGCTAGGGCTAACTAATTAATAATTATACACGTGAATAAGTCAAACATGAACATGTCAATAAGGGAAGTACAAGTACTCAAAAACACGTAAGCCTCAAAAAGTATACGCATGAATACATAGTATACACAAATTAAAACAAAGTATATGCATGAATACAAGGTATATGCATGAAAACATGTAAGCCACAAAGTATACACGTAAGTTGTAAAGTATACACTTGAATACACGTAACTCATATCTATTGAACCATCAATTTAGAATGCAAATATGGATAGGCATCAATAAAAGATATTTGTATTAACCAAATAGCCATGTAGGCATTCATAAATATATGTCGATATAAGTATGAAATATATGTACAAAATAGCCATATAGGCTTATGAGAATGCCATCTAGGCATACAATGTCAAATATGTCCAACAAAAAATATGTACAAAACTGCCATGCAAGCATACAACAAAGGACTCTAGAATCAAAAGTCATTGCTCTCCATGCACAGGAAATAAAATCTTTCCCTTTCCTTTTCGCTCAAATGGTGATAGGTCTATCACTCATTTTTTCTGTGCTCGTGGAGTGCTCCTGCTACTCCTCCTAGGGTTTAGTTCATGGTGAAGTTTTAACTATTACAATAAGAAGTAAAGACATGAATATATAGAAATTACATTATAAAAAATGATATATTTGACAAAATAATCACTTACAGCCATCTCACGATCTCTCTCCACGAGGAAAATATCCTCATGCCCATGCTCAGGTGTGCTCAAGCCCTGTATAAACCATACAAATAGACAAAAACTACGTGAATCAATAATGGTTTGATTTTTCACTAACATCTATAACAACAAATGTAAATTAAAATTTACTAATTTGCCTCATACCTCTTCTGTCAGAGCCATCGAGGATTGTATAGTAGGTGTCACACCAATATCCATTGCCCTCATCACATTCGGAGGTGTATCATCTCGCAACAAC
Source organism: Sequoiadendron giganteum (assembly GCA_007115665.2). NCBI lineage: Eukaryota > Viridiplantae > Streptophyta > Pinopsida > Cupressales > Cupressaceae > Sequoiadendron > Sequoiadendron giganteum. The sequence continues at coordinate 343,076,288 of CM021109.1, read as the reverse complement.
TGAAAATAAAACAACAAATTATTCAACGTAATCAACGATGTGCATGTATAAACTACATAAATCTATTAAGTACTTGATTCATTAGTTAAACTCTTTATTCTATTACCTGCGTGAAGGTTTGAGTAAATCCACTGCCACTAGGAAGTGTTCCATCAAAACCTCCAATATTAGTTTGTTCAACATCCAAAATTGCATATTAAATTACCATTCGTAAAACAATGCCATTAATATGAAATTAACCTATAATTGTTTACTAGTTACATACCCTAGCAATAGGTGTACTGCAAAAATAGGTTGGTGGGGGGCCGGTGTATCCAGTCTCAACACTGTGACCCTGCAATTTTATTAAAATCATAAAACATTTTTAGTTAATCTTGCATTTCAAAATCGAAATTTAATAAATTAAATTCAATGAACACATGCACTAACTTTTATCTGACTATCAATGCCATATGCCTCATGCAAAATGTCAGCTGCCCTCTCCATCTCCATAGCTGCAGATGCATCTTGCGTACTAGTCTCCTGAGGGTCAGTGGGGTCATGTGAACAAGTAGCCTCACAAGATTGACACACATGTGTTCGAAGGCCACCACTAGAAGACTCCCATGGATGACGTTGTAGAATAGGGCTAGTATGATGGATGACACTCTGGGTCAAAGTGCTGATTGCCTGCAATGTCTCTACGTTAGCACTTTCCTTCATGATGGAAGGCATAACAACGTGCCCATGAGGTGGCCTAGCGAGAGCTCATCTACCTTTCCGTGTAGGATCTGGCTGTGCACTAGGTCTATCCTGAGCTGACCCCCCACCTTTCCCCTAGAAATCCCTCATATCAAAATAATTTGGGATTTTGTTCAATATGAACTCACTGTATAGTTTCCTAAGGAAATATTGCAGGACCTCGCAATTATTGCACGGTGGGTAATTGAAGACCATGTACCACCTATCATAAAACTGCTCCTTCATCTGTTGGTGGTGGCACCAATGGATAGGAAAACTCTTCACATTGAGGGTAAGATTTTGATTTGTGCGTGGGTCGGTGAATAATGAGCACAAATCACCTTTTGTAATTTTTAAATCTTTCACATCCTTGTATGATAGTTTATTTGCATAATAGTCCCTAGTCGCGTGCCTCCTATCTTCCCATCCAGTTATTTTTTTGCTAATTGAATCTACGTTTGTTAACATATCTTTCAATGAATTTGCTAGGGTCATTCTTTCTATGGTTGAACCATTTGGATCACTCAACCTATTGATCAAATCCTCAATTTTTTTTTTGTTGTTCTCAATTTCACTCATTAAATTTGGTTGAGTGCTAGGAGGGGGTTGAGTGATTGGTAGAGGAGGTTGATGTTGTGGTTGATTTTGATCTTGAGGAGTTGGTTGGTCTTCTTGTTGAGGATTTTGAGGGTTCGCAGGTTGATTTGCATCTCTTAAAAATTCAAACAAATAGATATCAAATTCAACCTAAAACTAACAATTTCAAAACAAAAATCATAGAATCCTTACCTCTTACAGCTCCTCGTTGTCGTGGCGCTATCGTTGTGAAGAAATACAGATTCTTGGTGAAGAAATTCTCCTCCTAGAACGTGAGCATGATATTCTAGGGTTTTTGGCCGTGAGTGCAACAAAAAAACCAGTCGAAATGCAAATGAGAGATTTGCATTTGTTTTTTTGCTTTTAACAGTTGATAACGCGAGCGCATTATAACACGCTCACGTTATGTCTTTGTAGTTGTAGCCATCGAGACCTTGCCTAGGTTTAACAAAAGACATAACACGAGCGCGTTATAATGCGCTCGCATTATAACGCGCTCGCGTTATGGTTTTCAACTTTTTTTTTTTTTAGGGTGTCCACAGAATTGCTACCCATTTCCATGCACCCTCCCAAATTTTATAGGCATTTATTCATATCATTTAATCATTTATCATTTATCCATGAAATCATTCATAAGCATTACTCATATAATTTAATCATATTAATCATATTCCATTAAGTCATTTAATAATTTATCCATTATTTCACTTCATAAATATTTATCGTTTCATTAATCATCAACATATTCATAAATCATTTAACCATTTCATAAATCCATTAATTCATCCATTTACATAAATCATTTCACTTTGACCATTTGCATGATTATTCATTTGCATTAATCATTACAATTCCTTCATATATTTTATTAAATTATTTAAAATTCATAAATCAACTTCCATGAAATTAGCTCAAAATTCCACATTAAACTCATAAATCACTTCCATGGAATTAGCTCAAAATTCCACATTTTGAGCTTCCAAACATAAATCATGACAGAAATCACTCCACTCATTTCTCATTCCTCATTTTCAAATTATGCATTCATCTATAAAAACCCTCCTCACTTTTTGGGGATACACATATTTTTAATTTCAAAACTCGATTTCATGTTCTCAAATTTGTTCTACAATAGCCTCTTGTGTTTTTTCCGCAAAAAAATCTAAGATTAAGGACAAGACATTGTGGATAGGATGACAATAGAGATGATTTTCTGTTTGAAGGCATTTGTTTTGGTTTTAGCATAGTTTAGATTGCAATTTGTGCATGTTTTCAATTTGGGAAAGGCTTTATTGATGTAATGTTGGAAATGCTTTAAATTTGATTAGAGTTTCAATTAGCTTTTTAATTTTTAGCATGCACACCAACTATGTTGTAGTCAAACATGACTATAGCACTATTATTATTAACATAACACCCTTTGATGATCACATTGCTACCATCACCATAAACAAGCCAAACTCAAACTGTGTTGTTGCTACTCGCAGAACAAGATAACTATTCCAGGACCTCTGCCTAATTCTCAACCCAAGAACCAATATAATCTCCTAGAGCAATTGGGAAAAACTCCCACACAAATCTCTATCTTGGAGCTCCTTCGCACATCCCCACAACATAGAGCTATATACTTGAAAAAATATTGCAAGAAGCACTATCCCTGCCAACATAGATGTCAATGCATTTTAGGCCATGGTTGGATACTTAGCCATGCCCCATCATGTCACCTTCTCTGAGCAAGACTTTTTTGCACCAAAATCTAATCATAATGACCCTTTACATCTCGAAGTTTACATCGATAAATGCAATATTAGATGAGTCCTATTAGATGATGGAGCAAGTATGAATATTTGTTCACTAAAATTAGTGAATTTATTGGGATACTCTAAGAATTTTATAGACCGAACAAAGAAAATCACTATCAAAGCTTATGATGATGTTGAGCGTTCGTCTGAAGGTGTCATTTCACTTCCTATAAGAGTTGGCCTAGCAATACAAGATACAATATTTCATGTCTTGTATCTAGATTTACATTATAATCTTCTCCTTGGTCATCCTTGGATTCATGATATGAGAGCTATTCCATCCACCTACCATCAATGCCTCAAATTTCCAGATAATGGCACTGAAATCACTATTCCAGGTGACCCCAACCCTTTTCAGTATTGTTCAAACTTAAGAGGAATTATTGAATGTCAAGTGCCCATCAATCGAGAGGCCTCACCTTCCACTTCATCTGCCACTCTATCCCACTACATCAACCCATCTAATCTGGTCAAATCATCCACTCCATTCACCGCACCCTCCACACCCAAGATCCAAATCTAAGACAAAGGATGCAAAGAATATAACATGAAGAGTCTCTTTTTCATTGGAAAATTTCCTAAATCACCAAAGTCTTATGGAAAACCACACCCCATGCAGCCTAAGGTCATCTTCCATAATCCCAAGGGCTACCACCTTCACCAAATGGGGGGAACTTACCAAGGAATCTCTAGATGATCACATTCTCACATGGTTGTATAGAGAAGAAGAAGACACTCAATCTAAGAGGTTTCCAATTGAACAGTATCCAAAAGGGTTCCCAATAATGAGATGATAAGAATATGATGGAAACAATGGTCTTGGCCTAAATAAACAAGGAATGATAGAACCCTTCCAACCTCCTAAGTTGATCAAACATCAAGGGTTAGGGTTCGTACCTGTAAAAGTGACTATCTAAGGTATCAAATTACCTTTGAGTGAGATTTCTAATGCTTTAGATGAGATCAAGACATATGAATACCCTTAGGATTTTGATGTTGATTCCAATGAATATGAATGGGATTCCCCATCCTCCACTACCTTTATGGACTTAGATAAAATGTTTGGAATAATTGATGAACCTCCCCTTGACACATAATTCAATCAAATGCTCACAATTGGTTCCCAACTAAGTCTATCAAGCCCTCATCCAAAAGCCCCCTTAAATAAAGAAGAATGGATTAAACACTTTTGGGAAACCATTGACACCATCTCCTGGGAACTTGATGACTCTATGTTTGTCTTTACCCTATTTTCCTACACCATGACTCTTGATAACATTGATGATGGCTTACCCCTTGTCTACCCACAACTCATAGATTGGGATCAACAAGATCCACCAAGTTATCCACCAAGTTTGGACCCTTTTGAGAGCGAAAAAACAATCGCTGAGTTTATGGGACGTCGTGAAGGAACACCTAGTTGGGATCATAAGGCTGAATTTTCCATAGAACTCAATTATGTAGCATACTTTGGTGAGGCTGTCCTATTCTCTAGTTGCAAAAGTGAAAATGACAAAAGTAAAAGATAAAAAATAATAGGTCTTCAAGTGAAAACCGAAAGGTGCCTGCTGATCGTGAAAAAAAAATAAAGGATGTATCTGAAGGTGAAAACCTCCTTAAGGAGCTTGAGGATGGAGGATTGGACTATCTCCCAATAGACCAAGAGATATCACCATTGCTAATAGAAGCAACAAAAGAGGTGAATATTGGAACACAAGATAATTCTAGAATCATATAGTTGGCAGCATCTTTGACCGACAAGGAAAAGCCCAAGTTCACAAATTTCTTTACAGAAAGACAAGTCAATTTTGCTTGGTTGTATGCTGATATGCCTGGATTGGACCTTGAATTTGTTTTACATTACTTACCACTACCACCTAATGCTAAACCATACAAACAAAATATGAGAAAAATGTATCCACAAATTGCACTTCTTGTGAAGGCAGAATTAAAGAAACTTCTAGATGTTGGATTCATTAGGTCTATTGATTACACAGATTGGATATCAAACCTTGTTCTTGTCACTAAACCAAATGGTCAAATAAGAATCTTTACATATTTTAGAGATCTCAACAAAGCTTGTCCTAAGGATGATTTTCATCTACCAAACATCAACATCATAGTAGACCTCATAGATGGATATGAAATGTTATCACTCATGGATGGATTCTCGGGTTATAATCAGATAAGGATTGCTACTGAATATCAACCAAAAACATTTTTTACATACATGTGCTTGGGGAACTTTCTATTGGAATATGATGTCATTTGGACTGAAAAATGTTGGAGCTACATATGAGAGAGCGATGACTATAATATTTCATGACTATATGCATGTGCTGATGAAAGACTATGTTGACGACCTTCCCTCTAAATCTCTAGAATGAAGTGGACACTTAGCAGTATTGGACAACATTTTCACATGACTAGAAAAGTATCAACTCAAGCTAAATCCAAAGAAAAGTGTTTTCAGAGTCCAATCAGGAAAACTTCTTGGATACATAGTCTCACATAGAGGAATAGAAGTTGATCCCATAAAAGTCAAAGCTATCTTAGAAATGCCACCACCAACCAATATCAGTTAGTTGAGGACATTACAAGGAAGACTACAATCAATCCGCATATTCATTTCCCAATTAATAGACAAGGTCCACCCATTCCAACATCTATTAAGAAAAGGAATTCCCTTCAATTGGACAGAAAAGTGTCAAGAAGCATTTGATCAGATCAAAAATTATCTACCGACTCCACCAGTTCTTATGCATCCAATCGACGAAAAATATTTGATGTTATATGTGACAACAACAACATCATCATTGGGGGAATTGTTAGCACAAAATGATAATGATGGAAAAGAACGGGCTATATATTACATTAGTCACACCCTAGTTGGATATGAGTTGAATTATAGTCCTATTGAACAAGCATGTCTAGCAGTAGTATTTGCAGCAAAAAAACTGAGACATTACATGTTGAATCATAAGACAAAATTGATCACCAAAATTGATCCTCTAAAATATATTCTTAGTAAAGCAGCCCTGATAGGAAGACTAGCTAAGTGGGTTATCATGTTGAGTGAATACAACACTAAGTATGCAAATCAAAAATAAATAAAAGGACAAGTGATATCACCCCAAATTGCAGATGCACCTGTAAAATCATATCATCCTTTGATATCTAATTTCCCAGATGGATCAATCTTTGTCATAGACATACCAACTACATGGAAGTTATATTTTTCTGGATCTTACACAAGTCATGGTTTGAGATATGGAATTATGTTCATCACCCCTCAAGGAGATTCCATTCCTAAGTCATTCCGAATAGAATTCCCCTGCACTAATAATATAGTAGAATATGAGGCATTGTTGATAGGACTTTGAATAGCAATAAAATGGAAACTCAAGGATCTTCAAGTCTATGGTGATTCACAATTAGTTATAAAACAAGTTAATGATTATTATGATACTAAGGATGAGAAATTGATGCCCTACATATGCATGGTGGATAGCTTCAAACTATACTTTGATAATGTTTCTTTTGAATAGATCCCAAGAATCCAAAACAACGTAGCTAATGCAATGGCTACCATCGGATCTCTCTTGGACATTCCCAATAATGTATCACAATACAAGTTCTTGGAAGAACAGTTGTTGATCCCTGTGTTTGATGTCCCCAAAATTCAACTTGTGTGTGAGCTTGTTGGTCTTGATTCACCTTGGTACCAAGACATTTATGCCTATTTGCATGACTAGATTATACCTCTTGACTTATCCCTTAACCAACGTAAGACCTTTATCCGAAAAGCATCTAAATATGTCATCATTAGAGACATCATTTATTGTCGTAGTTTAGATAATACCCCCCTTCTATGTCTCAACTCAAATTAAGCACAAACAACCTTACAAGAGGTACATCATGGTATATGTGGAGCTCACTCTACTAGTCCCACCTTAGCCAAAAAGCTCATGAGAACGAGATATTACTGGTGTACGATGGAACGTGATTCCTATCATTTTGTGAAGAAACGACACCAATTTCATATTCATGGAGATCTCATACATGTACCAACTCAGGAATTGCAGTCGCTTACTTCACCATGGTCATTTTCTCAATGGGGACTCGACCTCATAGGAAAAATCCATCCCACCACTTCCAATGGAGAGAAGTTTATCTTTGTTGCCATTGAATACTTTACAAAATTGATTGAAGTCATCCCACTGACTTACATTACTTGTAAGAAGATAGCCAAATTCATCCTGAATTACATCATTTGTCATTATGGTATCCCACACTACATCATTACAGATAATGGTCACCCTTTCAAAAACTAGGATGCTGGTGAGATCTGTGATAAATTCCATATTCAACATCATTTATCTACTCTGTATTACCCCTAGGGTAATGTTCAAGATGAGGCATCTAATAAGACTATCCTAAAGATCCTAAAGAAGATTGTCAATGACGCTGGTCATGATTGGAACTTACAACTTAACCTTGCTTTATGGGCCTATCACACCAGTATTTGTACCCCTACAAGAGCCACACCATATTCCCTTGTTTATGGATCTAAAGCAATACTTCCTATAGAGCTCGAGTTACCATCCCTACGAGTTTGTATGCAAGGCCTAATTGATCAAGAAGACTATGATGTCTCTTGTCTACAAGAGCTAGAGTTACTAGATGAAAAAAGACAAAATAATTTGACACACTTGCAAGCATATCAGAACTACCTTCGGCGTAGTTACAATAAGAAGGTTCATCCTAGAAGTTTTGACATTGGTGATCTAGTCGTAAAATAAAATCCAAAGAATCAAGCAGAACAAGAAAAAATTGGGAAGTTTGAGCCTAATTGGTTGGGCCCATACATTGTCACAACAACTTATGGATCTGGTGCTTGTTAGCTTTCTAATTTTGAAGGAGAACTGTTGTCTGAACCCATCAACGACATGCACCTTCACAAGTATTATACTTGATTCTTAGAGTATCCCTTAAAAAAAGTCAAAAATACAAAAAAATCAAAAAAAAAGGTCACCTTGATGAAAACACGGCAAATAGTGTTTTGGTGACAACAAAAAAAAAAAAAAAACTCAAAATAAATAGTAAAGAGAAATAATTCACCCAAATGTGAAAACCACTTTGGTGGCACTTTGGATAAGTACCATGGTGAAAATCTAGCAAACAAGCGTCATGCGTAATCAGTCTATGCTCCTCTATCTACTGTCACTGCATCTAGTCTTTCATCCATTCACACTTATTTCTCATCCATAATAAAGCTTCGTCATCCTTCCCATGGCCTGAATACCACCAACATTTAACATCCTTTGCTTTCATATCCACCCATCACATTCGTCGCTTCCCCTCGTACATAATAAGCTAGTCCTATACCTAATTAGGGGCAATTCCTTGACTTACATCTTCATGGGAAATAATACATGGTATCAACCCTTTAAAACCTTCAAAATCCATAAAAATCATAAAATTTCCTAAAAAAATCCAAAAAAATCATAAAATATCAAAACTCCAAAAAACATCAAAACATTTCAAAATCCAAAAACATCGAAAAGCTTCAAAAATCCCAAAAACAAAGTCTGCATATGAGTCTGAGTCATTTTTGTTAGAGTGGTTGAATTGTGTTGTCTCTGCGCATTTGCTACATAGGCAAGGTTCATCTTAAATGGCCCCCGAGACATCAGGTCAATCCTTTTAGGTTGTCCAAATAAAATCATGACTCGATCTTTTGTCAAATACAACAAAGTCAAGTTGTGTCGAACTACGAGGTCTCTGCATGTATAACATAGATAAGGCCATCAATCGATGATCCTGTTGGAGCCTAAAATTTCATGCAAAATTTGACAAGATTTAAGACTCACAAAATGGAAAAATTGATTTCAACACTCAGATGTTCAGTTGGAAAATCTGATCATATAACCCACTTTGAAAAATCACAACTTCAAGCCAATTCAATTTCATGCAAAATCACTTTGCAGACATGTTCATTGACCATATGTAAGTGTCTCCACTAAATTTCAGGTTCCTACGATTGTATTTGATAGAGTTTCAGAAAGTCAAGTTGAAGGGTTATGCAAAGGTTTGTTGTCTACACATAGTAAAATCTGTTAAAGTGGCCAAATGTGGAGGATAATATTGAGAAAATGAAAGATTTTCAAGAAGAATCAGTTGGTGCTTCAGATTATCCCCATCTCAATGTGCATCCATGTCAATTTTCAGACCTTCAAGACATCATTTGATATTTTTCCAAAATCAAAACCAAATGGGTTTCACCCAGTTTGAAGGCTGCATTTCCTGAACAGCTGCAATATGGTCAACTTTGATGCTTCATACTTTGCATAAGAAGAGGATTTATGGAAAACCGATATGCCTACATGTTCATATGAGCTAAATGAACCAATAACCAGGATGGCAGCCTCTAAAAATTAGATATGATATTTTTATAAAATGACAAGTGGGAGGGTTCCAAATGGTTTTAGCAAGTGCAGTTTCAGAAAATACCAAGTAAGCTACTTTGATTGTTGAGAATTTTCAATCCTGATGAGCTCATGCAAAATTATTCTGCAACCATATTCCCCTATCATAAAGCAACATTCTGGTGTGTTTTCATGGCTTTTCAAGATCATTTGATCAATTTTCAAAAACAATTCTGGAGGCTACTTGGTTTGTTTTAGTGCAAAAGTCAAACAAAATCTGATGAATACATATTTCAGTCTAAGATGCATTTCAGATCTTGGAGTAGAATCATCATCAGAGGGTAATAATGGTTGATGGACAGATGAAAATCAACATGTTTATAGAGAACAATGAAATGACAACTTCACAAGCCAATCATGATGGCACATATTGTTAGGGTTCTTAAAAGGGAAAACCCTCTGGATGCATTATACCAACTACAGTACACTTTGAAGTTTTTTAAAAGGAGATCTTATGTCAGGGAAAATAGAACCACCTTGCACAGAGGAATCAAGGTTGAAGCTATTGAACTGGAAATTACTATAAAAGGAAGTCTCAAGAAGAGCTTGTGTGTCATCAAGACAAGTCAACCATCAAAGGTTTTTAGCATTTTTATAGAGATTTCCCACAATAGTTTTTTAGAAATTCATCGCATCCAGATAATTTATGGTGCAGCACAGAACCCTTGAATGCATAGAGTTGAAGACAACAACTCCCTTTGCAATCTAGTAAATGTGCATTTCATTTAGAGTTTCATCAGTTGTTATTGGAACAGGAAATGTAAGGCAACAATTATCAATATTGGTAAAGGATTCTCTAAAGGCACTTATACCCAATGAGTTGAGCGTGGAGCTATTATTTGTGAATTGCAGTGCAAAATTGGTGATTACCTGTGCAATAACAAAATAGGAGTATGACCCAAGATTAAGGGATAAACGACTAAATAAAGAATTCGACAAATGTTGCAAGATGGAATCAGTACTTGGGCTCTTGTTCTTCCAATAACCAGAGCGGTTGTATTCTTCTTCTCTCCTAATATTGCTAAAGAAACGCACGTTGGCCACTTGAGGTCAACAATAATTGGTGATTGCCTTGCTCGAATACTAGGGTTTTGCCGAGTTGATGTTTTATGTAGATGACTGGGTACTCAGTTTGGCATTTTACAAGACTTGAACGGAGGAATTTTGGGTCAAGGCAACTAAAAGGCCAAGGAGACGCGTTGTGAATCATGAAGCTATACCTCAGTATGCTCTGGCAGCAATCATGGTTTCAACTATGATGGGTCTGAAAGATTATAAAGAAGCTATTTGTCTTTAGCAAAGGAGATTTCCTTTTGTAGATTACAATAAGCATCTATTCCTCAGCATTAAGGTTGGAATTTCACCAAGCTTTGAATATTGAGAAAACAAGATAGTTTGTGTGGAATTTTGCGCGTAAGGCAGATGTTGAGAAAGTTAGAAAGTGATATAAAATAGATATTTGATAAGAGTATTTTATAGTCCATGAAAACCTTGGCAAGCCCTATCAGTAGTAAGTAAAAGGTCAAAGAACCAAAAGGCATGAGAGAAATGGTAACTGGCGCCCTCAAAATTATATGTTACGCTTTGACACCATCATTGCAGTGCACAAGTTTGTAACTTCAAGAGCTAAAACGTACTGTTGATGTTCACCATACAGTGTTAAGATTAATGAATGCACTTCGTGTGTCTTCATACATAGGGCTTTGATGCGAAGAAGATAGAGTTGTATGTTGACTACTGTAAACATTGGGTTGATACTGCCAAAGCATGTAGAGAAGCAACAGATAGTAAAGAGCATCTAGCGCGAATAAATGGAGGCCTATTCAAGATCGAAGAGAGAGATTACTACAAAAAATTCCATGTTCAGAGAATGTATAATCAAGGTTTAGCGTTGTAATGGATGCTCTTAAATGGAAAACACATATTTGTCGAAAGCAATTGGAATACTAATTAAATGCATATTTTAAAAGACACTCCAGAAAGATGCCTGCAAGCGCAGCATGGTCAGGAGGAGTGAATGATGGACAATGAGCAAAGAAGGCAATTTGAGGCATTCCCTCGCACTCTCATACCAAAAACCCTAAAATCAGAAATGCAAAACGAAACCATATGGGCGGGAGATTAAATATCGACGAGAGTTAATTTTGAGTCCTCACGTTACAATGATAATGCATAGAACAATCCATTGGAAAGAAATGTACTGTCGGAGTATATTTCTCAAGTCTCTCAAATTAAAAGAGTCACACCGATGAGGAGTCTTCGGGAAGAGTTTCACCGATAGCCAAGCAATGGAGCTTCATCGGTGAGAGATATGAAATCGGTGGGGAAAAAATAAATCTTTCTGATGCTTTATGTCACCCCGATATGCCAAGCGCATGTGATTAAAATGCAAATAAAAGATTGAACAAAATACGATCATAGTAGAAATAATATTACTTTGTGAGGAGTCTAAGCTTCACATTGTTTTTACTAAGGGGATTATATCATGGATGATAATTTTACTTAAGGGGTAAAAATTATAAAATGTTTGCACTTGTGGGTGTAATATTTTTAACCAAAGGAGTCAGAGGTGAGTAATTTCTATTGATGGAATATTTTAAATATGGTATGGGTAAAAGAGAAGTGAGAATTTCAATGAATGATAATAAATCAAAATTAATTTTCACGAGGAGGAAAATGTAAAGGGAGTTAAAAGGGGATAATTATTTTTACCCGATGAATGTACTAAAGATACATACATGTAAAAAATGAAGTGAAAAGTTCCAGCAAAGGAAGATTACTATTGAATTAAATTTCATGGAAATAATGAAGATTAAAATATTTAATTTGTCGGAGGCAATTAATTAAATATTTTTGTTGAAGAAGAAGAATATTGAAGAGATGCAGCGAATAGAAGAAGGGGATTAGAATTAGGAGTTAGGTAGGAGATATACAAAAAATAATTTTAGAATGTTTATCATATAAACTGTACTATATGGACCATGATGCATGCATAAATTTTAGCTGAAATTAATGGAAGATTTTTAATTTTGTGGCTCAATATTGTTGTCTATTGTTTGTTAATTCAAATAAATTATCTGGTTGTCTCCATACTACTACTTCTTTGTTATTTGAAGTTGTATATCCAAGTTGATGTTTCAATTTCATCAAAACACACTTGCTATTATTGTGTAGTTAAGTTGATTGGTTTCTATCAAAGAATTAAAATCCTTTTAATTGATTGCAGTAAACTAGGGGTAACATTTGGATCATTAAGAAGAGTTAGATAATTGATAAGGCTGTCATGTTGTCTCCACTTTGATGTTATCTTGCTATTCGGATTAAAGATATATTTTATCTATCAATACACATTTGTTGTTATTGTGTGATTATGTTGATTGGTTCCTTCAAGAAAGGATTAAAATCCTTTTGATAAATTGCAGTAACTTGATAGGATCAGTTGGATCATTAAAGAAGAGTCTACCAGTCACATATTTGCACGTTTATACAAGTTATAAAAATTCACAAGTACTAAACAATTGGAACTGAAACCAATATTGATCACTCATCATTATATTTCATTGACTCCGGATACCCAAAAAAGCACTGGTATTTTTATTCAATCATATATAATTCACTTTACGAACTTTAGAAAGTATTCATTTCCAAATAACTACATCTATTAACTGAACATATTTGTATACCTTGATATTGCTTATACAATTTATATCAAATTAGCCATTACATCTACTCCACTTTCGATTGCCATTTTTAGTATATTTCATTAGTTAAGAGTAACATAGCTTTCACATTTGCTTCACTAGTAAGGTCAACCCGCCTAGGTCTAGCAAAACCTAAAGAGTAGGGAGTCATCAACCTAATAGGTTAACTCCATTCATTGGTTCATAAACGTTGCAAGTCTGATCATAGATCTTGGCATCCTCTTAGGACTTGAAACCTGCATTTTTGAGATCCAACAGATCTCCCGAGGCCACCTAGGTTAGTCCTTTAGGGTTTGTCGAGTCTGGTCGTAGTCTTGGCCCATAAACAGTCATCATTTGAACCAACTCATGAATCAACATACAAACATAACCAACAAATCTTTTAATCCATCAACTTAATCAGGTCCTTGGTCTTATATTAGAATGGGGCATTCTGTCATTTGTCTGATTCGGTCTTCTCTCTTGTCTTTTATCAGGATGATTCCTTCTTGGGATTAGACTTTTTCAACCTTTTCATTCACCTTAAGTAGGATGTGTCCTTCTTGCATTTAGGTGTCTTGTCAACACTTGTCACTTGGTCAACTTTACCAAATGTGTTCCTTGCCTTCAACATGATGTGTCTTTCTTGAAATCGGGTATCATCACATTCCTTGGTCATATCAATCAATCTTTTTCAAACAATCAAACAATCAATATTGGCAACCATGTCAATCAATATTCCCTTAATCAGGATGTGTCTTTCCTGAAATCAGGCACGATCACCAATCTTGTCAACTTTATCAAATCAATCAATCTTGTCACCTCGGTCAATCAATCTTGCCTTAATCAGGATGTGTTCTTCCTAAAACTAGGCACAATCAATCAAATGATCAATTGGTCAACCTTTTTCCACTTATCAATTAATTCTTGTCAAACTTATCATATCAAATCTTGGTCATCTTGGTCAACCTAATCTATCATATCAAACAATCTTATCAAAACTATTGGCAAACACTGTCCCTTTGGCAAACACTTTATTGTTCTAGATTTTTCTTACCTTTTTGATTGGTTTTGGGTCATGTTAGTAGTCTCCTCGAGGGTGTCCTATTAATGGATTTAGAGGGAAATGATGGATCATGGCCTCTTTACTTTTTTTATTGTTTGTGGTTTGTCTTGGAAAAAATACTGGGATAATTGGATCCTTAGTATGAGCTGGGGCATTCCTTGTCTTTTGGCTCTACCTTTTGAACTGCTTGTCTCTCACAAATGGTCACCTTGCACACCTTGGTTTATGTCATACCATGGTGTTTATGGTCCATTTGTGACTTTTTTGACGCCCAATGATGATAAATATAAAAATATAAGCATGAAAGTTGGTTCCCTTATCATTTCTTGTCAATCTTCTTTCTCTTTTTCGCGCTAACATCCCATCTCCCTTATCTTTTCCACACTAACATTCATCTCCTTCATGCTAACATTTATTCTATCCTTCATCCTCTAGTCTTATCTTCCATTTCAAGAGCACATTTGTGTTCTTTGAACCTAGTTGTCCTCTTGAGGGGGCATACCACAACCCTCTTGGTCATCTTTCCCCTTTCTCTTTACACTGGGGCATATTTCAGAATTAAATTTCTTTGACACAATGCAATGAACTACATTATGTCAAAGAGGGGCAAAATGTAGACATTGAAAATTTTCCTAAGTTTACGAGTGTCATTTTTTCTTGGTCTCCATCTCCGAATAATTAAATAATTTTAATTATTTGATTATTTTTTATCATATTTCTCCATAGATTTAAATAATTTTAATTATTTAATTAATTCACCTTTTGATCTCTATTCTATCCTGATCAATTAAAATTATTTAATCGCGTCACTAATTCCCCCTCTTCTTCAATAATTAAATAAATTATTATTTATTTAATTATTTCTTTATCACTTTTCATCTATAGCTAAATAGTCACCATTAATTATTTATCTATTCATGGTCTCTTAATTCTTCTATAGTTAAATAATTATCAAAAGTATTTAACTATCCCTTGCCATTTTTCCCTATTATATAATTAATCTCACTTAATGACTTAATGTTCCATTTTCATCTCCCCATTTAATCAAATTGACTAATTTAATTAAATGCTCCTTTTTCATTTTCTCTAAATAAATAATTTGAATAAATAATTTATTTTCCACTTGTCAATTTCCTCCATTTTTAAATAAATAATTTATGCATCTCTTTTGGTCAAAGGTTCCATGTTCATGGAATTTATTTATGTCATAGTCATCTCTATCATAAGCCTTCATGGTCTATCATAGTTTTCGGCTTCATAGCCTTCATTGCCCACCTCCTTTTGGTGCATGGATTCTCAACTATTGACCTTGGCATCTTTCTAGAAGATCAATCATGACCCCTCATTCATAACCTCTGTCTCATTCATTCTCATCTATCGATCTTGGAATCCTTCTAGAGGATTGATCTCAACCATTCGTTCGAATGGTTGTCTATAAAAGAGACCATTCTCCTCCATTTTCAGATTAACAACTAACATTCTCCAACCTTCTACTTACAATTTGTAGGTATTTTCACAAATTCAACAACAAATCTAAGGGAAAAGTTGCATAAGGAGAAATAGGAGAGAAAGGGAAGTGAAGCAACTTCAAGCATGAGGAGTATTTTAGTTTGATGCTTTCATTTTACTCATGCATTGTTTGTATTCTCTTGTTTGGATTGAGTTTTTAGCTTGGAAGTGTTGTTTTTCACTCATTCTAGGCTAGGAATTCTCTAACCCCATCTAACAATATATTCTCCAAGATGGAACATTTTATAGCATGTACTAAAACAAGTGATGCCACTAACATTGCCAACTTGTTTTTCAAGGAAGTAGTAAGATTACATGGACTTCATAGAAGTATTATTTCTGACAAGGATACAAAGTTTGTTGGCTATATTTGGAGGACTCTTTGGAAGTTGGGAAAAAATCTTAGTTTTAGCTCAACTTACCACCCTCAGATAGATGGGAAAATTGAGGTGACAAAAAAATCCTTGGAAACATCTTAAGAAGCCTAGTTAGTGAACACCCCAAACAATGGGATCAAGTACTTTCTCGATCATAATTTTCCTACAATGATTCACCAAACAAAAGCATAGGTTTTAGTCCATTTCAGATTGTGTATGGCATACATCCAAGAGGTGTACTTTATGAGTTGAGAAACTTGGGTAAGAAAGAGATGAGAAGTGTTGATGAACAAGATTTTGCAAAAACCATGCAAGATTTGCATGAGAAATTCAAACAATAGCTTCAAGAGAATAGAGGAAAATAAAAGAAAAAAACATGTTTGAAGAAGAAAGAGGTAATTTATTTTAAGTTGGAGATTTTTTTCTTGCACATTTAAGAAAAGAAAGGTTTCCTAAGAAGGAATACAACAAGGTAAAAATGAAAAATATTTCTCCTTGCAAAATACTAAGGAAATTTTTCTCAAATTCCTACGAAATAGAGCTTCCAAATTACATTGGAATCTCTCCTATATTTAATGTTTCAAACTTGTATTCTTGCAAGGGAGAAGAAGATTTAGTAAACACATCTGAATTCAATGATGATCAAATTATAAATTGGGAACAAATACCAAAAGCACAATCAATGGAAATTGAATCAATTCTAGACAAAAAAATAGTGAAGAAAACTAGGGACAAAGAGAATCTTCAATACTTGATCAAGTGGAAATATCATCCACTTGAAGATGCTACATAGATGATAATTTTAGATATAGCAAAGCATGGTACCAGTATTGGAAAACTCATGGAAATGAGCTCGTGAACAAGCATTTTGTTTCTTGGTAGTCAAATGCAGGTGCATCAAATTATATGAGTATTTTTAGGTTTGGTATTGAACATGTTATGATAGATAGTGATGCATGTTTAGTACTTGTAATTTATGTTTATAATTATATCAAGTGATAGTTCTCAGGTTGAAAATTTTATTATGTTGTGCATTGGGAAATTTTTGTCCTCCATAAATGATCTTTGCATTTGCAAATTATCAATCCTATATTGTAGATTTAATCTTGAAGATTGTATACCTTTTGTACTTACAAATATAGATTTATTTGATGTTTGTACCTATAATGGAGAAACTTGTAGCTGATTAATGATGTAGCCTTTTATCTTTAAAATTAATTATAGAATCCTTGTCTCACATGTCTTAAAATTTCGTGTCAAAAATTTGTAATTAGTGTCATTGCATAGCTAATGAAAAGAGCTTGCCAATGCATCAAACTAGATAAAATTGAAAGACATGACATAATTTAATTGGTAGAGGCAATTAAATTGTGTGCTTGGGATAAGTTTTCTATTGGAAAGAAGGGTCCATATATGCTTCTCATGAGTTACAACCAATTCATAAGTGGAAAAGAATGCAAAAGTGCTTCTCATCAATTAAAAATAGTTTTTGACATGACAAAATGGGTGAAAATAGCTCTGATATCACTTGTTTCCTAAGTAAGTGTCAAAGTTGGTTTTTGACTTGGTAAAATAAGTTGAAAGAAACTTTTTATCACCTATTTTCTAGATAAATGGTAGAGTGGCCCTATACGGGTACCTACAAAGTGTTTTCCTTATTTTTTATTAGCAAAAGTGGCAAGGGAGCCCCTAGTTGTTACTTTTTAAATAGCAAGGATCCCCCAATAGTGCTTCTAAACTAGCTTTTGCCACTTTCTATAGCAAGTGTTGCTAAAAGGCTATCCAATATCACTCTACTATTTTTTCAAGGTGCCGTTGGTGTTTAAGTTTTATTTTGCTTAGCTACAAATCTTGGTGTTGGAGACTTGTTACAACAATGTTTACATAGTAGGGTTTTAAGATTCTAAATTTTTTTAATATTTTAGAATGAAAAAAATATAGTAGGTTTACTTTTTAAGAGAATCTTAGAGGGGTTAAGACATCATACTTTTAAAAATTTAGCAACTATTCTTTTTAGAAAGCTTTATTTTAATAGTAAAGTTACTTTTTGAAGACAATGGTTTCTTCATATGTCTATTGTTGGATAGATGGTGTCAAAGAGCATGTTGCTTTAGTTATATTTTTTCTTAAACTAGGATAGTTTTTTGCTATAAAGTTCTTTCATTCTTGCTAAAGCTTTAAGCATTTCTCTATAAAACAATGGTTTTTTGGGATAAATAATAATTATTCTAAATATTAAACTTTGGGTTTTTATAGCTTATAAATAAGTTCTTAGAGCATATTAATGATGATTGATGCTACAATGATGTTGTTGAAATCAATATTTAATCTATGCTTATGATTTCATTAATTAAATTAAAAATGAATAATATCATGAAGCCTTGTATTGAGGTTATTTGTATATATGCTTTGTGGATTTTTATGCAACTTAACTATTTAATTATTGGAATTACGTGTCATCTATGTGCTTACTTCCAACAATGTGCATTGAATTGTTGGTTGTGATTTCTACCTAGTGGAAGGGTCATATTGTTATGTTTAGAGTAGCTACTTCAATTTATAAAATCTATAATATCTTGCTTGCAATACCTATTTCTCAATCTCATGCTTGTATTTGAAGAAAAAATGTAGGCAAGAAGTCATTTCATTAATCTGAATCTTTAAGAAGATTGTATAGTGTTAATATTTGTATATCTTGCCTATAGCTTTGTGTATAGGGTTGCTTTAACTTATTTTTTAGGTTTCGTTTAGATCTCTAAGCTTCCCCTCATAGTTTGAAGAAAAAAATAATCCTCACATATTACTTTGTTTTGTTTGCTTTGTTAAAAACAAATTAAAAAGTTCCTTTTTTGTGACTTTGTTGAAGAACAAGAAACAAACAAGTTGTAGATACCCTAAATTGTCCTAACTGGAAAACAACACTATTTAAATAACTTTCACACTTCTTCCCTAAATGATTAAATAATACATATTATTTAATTATTATAAAAATTTATATTTGTCTATTTATTAATGATTTAACATCATTTAAGTAATTTGTCCTCAATCATCATTTCTGACTAATTAAATAAATCTATTTTATTTAATAAATGTCCTAATTTAACCTTATCTATCCCGATTAATTAAATAAACACAATTTATTTAATTATTTCACTAACATTACTTATTCATCTAAATTAATTAAATAGTTATCATTAATTATTTAATTAAGCTACTTTTGCTTCTCCAAATTTGAATAATTAAATCAATTATTCAATTTCCCCAAAATCACTCAACATGGTTAAATAAATAAACATACCTTTATTTATTAAAGTCAAATACAACTTGCATGTTCCTCTCAAATATTAATAAATTATTAAAATTAATTAATGCATCCTCACATATCTTGATTGAATAAATCATAACCATTGATTTTTCAATCTATTTCCCAATTCCACGAATTATGCTAATCCCACTAAACACTCGATCTAATTTCTTCAATCCTACTAAACACTCAATTTGATTTCTTCAATATCATGAATCATTCAATCTAATCCCACTGATTATTCAATTAAAATCCTTCATTGGATCAATTAGAGGAGTTTATTAATCAATCTATTTCCTCTCAATGGT
The DNA here is from genome assembly GCA_007115665.2 of Sequoiadendron giganteum. Lineage (NCBI taxonomy): Eukaryota > Viridiplantae > Streptophyta > Pinopsida > Cupressales > Cupressaceae > Sequoiadendron > Sequoiadendron giganteum. Next base: position 343,056,437 of record CM021109.1, on the reverse strand, counting down.
TCTCAACTGTTGATCATGATCTTTCATTGTTGCATCTCGATCATTCGTCTGAAACCTAAAAATCTATAAAACAACCTTCTTACTTCTAAAAAATAATCAAAAAATCTAGAGAATTTGTGTGGAGAGGTCATGCCAAACTAACTATTGAATTCTTAAGAGCAAATACTTATATCTTTGATCACCATTAATATACATTTTGAAGCTTTTGCACAACAATTGAGGCTTTGTATTGATCCAAGCAATCTAACATCAATACGAATAAACTTCAACATGGTATGGTAGTTTTTTGGACAAAACTATGGACTGATAATAGAGATAAACTGTTCCTACGATTCTATTAAATTGACAATTATGGATAGATCAATCCTTGGGAATGTTGTGTTGTTTTCCTCAGTTTACCTAATGGCTGAAAACAATGAACTAAGTGGGGATGAATACAACTAATTCACACATTAAACTTCTAATTAGAAATCTGGTTTATTAATTCTGTTGTTTCTATTTCCTAGTAGAAGTTGCACCAGGAACTACGACAAGAACTACAATGACAAAAATTAAGTGCAGTAATAGAAAATAAAGCAACTCAATAAATTATGCATTGTCAACAATAAATTCTAGTTTGCACAAATTAGAATTTAATTCTCAAAATATGAATGAACACTTTAGTAGATATTTGAATGAAATCAACTTTTAAACTGAATTACATTTAGCTGTGAATAACCAGATTTGTGTAAAGAAAATAAAATTCTTTCAAATGAAATTACACCCATACAATTAGCACATAGAAATTGAATGAGAAAAAGTCACCAAGTGATGCAAAGAGTGGACCTTGCCTCCTTGGCTATCTGATGATAAGTTATAAATACAGTTCTAACTCAGGTCAATCACACAAGCATACTATTTCCAAAATATATCGATTAAAAAGTAGCAACATAAATTTATATTAAAATTCATATATCTTAAGTCTTCAAATTACACACATTTATACTAGATGGTCACTAATAGAAAATTTTATGGTTTTCTTGTGGCCTATGGCCAACAAACCAGATAATTTCAATACAAAACAAACAATGGTCATTGGCCACAACAAGTTTAACAAATATCATTTCAAAAATAGTTATGAATCGATTAAACTAAAACAGATTTAATATCTCCTCACCTTTTATTCCATCCACATTCTCAATCTGTTCTAATATCTTCTCTCAATTATCTCTTGTCATTTCATCCACAAATTAGTTAGCATTTCGATAGATATTAGCATTCTCTAATTTTTTAAATTTCCTATTACATTTTATTAAATATCTATACTTCTTATTCCTAAAAGTGAGAAGAGGACAAAAAAGGTAAAGGAAAATGGTAAGAAAATGGTAAAACTATTAGGACCCTTTAACCCCCATCATTTCCCCCCCATCTTAAGGTTCTTCATGTCCATATGCAAAGGAGGAAATCATAAACCTAGATAACCTGGTCAATCTTTGGATGGTGTTGGAGATTTCCCATGCCCAGTGCTATCTCAATTCTTCCATTTGCACCTCATGATCTTGGATAAGGATATATTCTTCCTTAGAAATGGTTGCATGTTCCAACTAAAATTTTAATCTTTGAATTTATCTCCTATAACTGGGAAGCAGAATTGGCCTATTGAAGTTGACTTTGCAACTCCTGATTTTCCTCCTTTAACATTTCAATTGAACCTTGCAATTCCTTAACTTGTTTTAGGGGGATTTCATTTTCTTCAAACTCCTCTTTAGCCTTCATTTCAGCATTTGTTTCAACCCTTGTTTCAACCTCTATTTCAGACCTTTGATCCTCTTGGTTAATAAATTATCTATCATTGTTTTATTTTGGCTCTACATATTTAATTATCATCAAATTTTCCTCACCATATTAGGAAACAAGAGAAAGAGGACTCTCATGCCTTTCCTATTCCTTTGCATTCATTTCCTTTGTTTCTACATTAACCCTATCTAATTGTTCCTTGTCAATTTGATGCAATATTTCTTCTATTTCCACATTAATCAAATCATTTTGATGCAATGGTTCTTTTGCATTTATTTCTTTTGTTTCCACATTAATCCCATCAAACTATTCCTTAGCATTCTAGTGCAATGGAGAAGGACATTGTGATTCAAATGGAATATTTTCTTCTTGCTCGACCAAGGGTTTGTTTGTGGGGGCTCTCTATCAATTGAAACTTTAGGTTCTTTATCATCTTTGATAGTAATTGTTTCAGAAGTGGGAGACTTATTTGCTTTATGTTTCTTTTCCTTTTTCTTCTTTTTTGGTTCTGGTGTAGTTTTCATTTTTCCTCTTATATGTTCTCTACTTTCCTTACCCTATCTCTTCAAGATTTCAGACAGAACTACAACATTTGAATCTAAAATATCTCCCTTCAAGCTATCCATATGACTAGCCACATTGGCCAAGTAATCTAATCAGCTTACAGGGCTAGTGGAAATCTTCTTACCCCTCTTATCACTAGATAGCCCAAAATTTGGCTTGGTTTGACATTTTGCAAACATGATTCATTTTCTCTTGGTTGTTTTATCAGATGACCCTGAAGCCTTTGAGGTCTTAATTTTATTTTTACCAAAGGAATTTTTGTATGAATCCTCAATATTTTTCCTCGTGGAAGTTCCTACACTAGGGTCTTTATTTTCCTCAAAACCTTCTATGGATGTGCGAGGAACTCCTTCTTTATTAGAATCATTTGAGGGTTCATCCGAAGAGTCTTCAGAGTCTTCATAACTAGTGTCATCATTCAGGTTAACAAATGAATCCTAGTCACCCAGGGGAGAAATTTTTTTAAGGGCATGAATGATTAACAACCTAATTAAACCATGGTGGGCTAATGGATTACTCTTTCCTTTCTAAACTGTCCTACTCATATGGTACAAAGAGCAATGAAGAAAACAATGTATGTTTACTAATTGATTCCATCTCAAATGTAACAATAACTTGTACTATTGGGCATACACATGTACACATACCTCCCTTTGCAAATGATGTATTGGATTATAAACTTTACCACACCTTTCTAGATTCTGGGTAATGAAGCCAATTTAGTGCCTTGTCCTTGTACCGTCTCCACAGAATTGTCACATCTCAAAAATTCTTTGTGTATGGGCTAGAATTCAACAACCTTCTTTTTGTTATATGGGAAGTAATCTTCGTGAGACAATGGTAACCCTGTTACCTCTGATATAAGCTCAAAAAAGATAGGAAATTGTACACCTCTCATAAAGACCTTCTTACCATCAAAACTCTTAGAAAATTCTAGAGCAACCCATTTATCAAATCCTTGAAATGTGTTGAAATAAACATCCCACTTAGCCTACTTAAACACTTCATAAACTTATTTATTCTTGCAAGCCCATAGCTCATCCATTGAAGTGGGTTCGTAGCGGGGTTGTTACATCCCAATTGTGAAGTTACTATTTACTATTACTACATAGGGTAAATATGAATTTAATGTGAATTCTAGAGATGAATAAATTATGCTTTTACCTTGTTATCAATATGATTTTTATCTCATTTGATGTTTTTTAATTTGGCGTTATCTTAGTTGATGTTATTCATGGTGAAATACTACATATATGTGAATAGATAGTTATTGAACTATTATAATTCTAACTTTTGCAGATGCTTATGTTGTGAACAATTGAATTCCATAGGCATGTGCTAGTGGTTGTAGGTAAATGTTCATTCCTCCAAGCAGAGGGGAAGTATCACTCAGGAGAAGATCTTGGTCGGGTAACTGATAATGTAAAATATCTAATTATATACACACACCACATTAGAAAGATTGAGTTGAGTCAGTTTGTGGGTAAAAGGAAAGTCATCCCTAGTTTGAAATATCTACATTAGTAAAGGTCTTGTTTACTATCGAGTGCATTATTGAGTGATGTTTATCTATTTGAGCTTTTGAGTTCCTCCCTTATATCTCTATGCTTGATTTTGTGATTGATGAGTGTTTATATATATGTGTATATACACATATATACGTAAGAATTCATGTTTGGAAAGAATGTATATATATATATATAACATCTATGTTTGTTTGACTACCAAAACAATGGTTTATACTTGATTAGTGAATAAAGTTATGGCTTCACATGATATGGCTATTACATACCTAGATATATATATATACATAAATACACATCAACATTTATGCTTGAATAGAGGAGAGTATTTATGTATGTATGTATATATATATATATATATATATATTATTATTATCATATGAACGTTTACTCATTTGAATTCATTTGAATATCAAATATAAACGTATTTGATTATCATGGAATATATATATATATAATGTATATATTTAAATATATATATGTACACTTATATATGTAATATTGGATTAAAGCTATTTGTGGACATATTAATATATGTGTACTTTGTTAGGAATAAGGTGTCTCAACCTTGGATAATTCCTATTCTTATTATTTGTTTTGTAAAATGTATTTCTTGCAAATAATGTAATTAAGTGTGAGTGTACATGTCTAGTTTGCATGTTGATGTGTCACTCCACTTAATGTGTCGGCATCTTGAATTGTGTGTAAGGAGATCATGGCTGAAATGGTTATGACGGATTCCTATGACACGTAAGAGCTATGTCTGGAAGATTCAATGACAGGTGAAGACATGTGGCAACTGATAAAGTTGAGTACTGTACACTCTTCCACGATACAGTTATCTTCGGAAGTTGCCCTAAAAAGGGAAGCGCATGATATAAGCGTTTTTTAGGGTTGCGAAGATGTGTGATGTGAGTGTATTGTTGGAACGTTTTTTGATGCTGCCGCATTTTGTCTTCAAGTGTTGGAAATCTCCTGAAAGAACTTGCATTGCAAGTGTGTTGTAACCGTTGTGTTGAAGATAATACATTGTGCAGGTTTTGGAGTGCTGGGGTTTTTTACCGAAAGGTTTTCCCCAGGGTAAATCATTGTGTCATTCTTCATTTTCTGTATGTATGGTATATTGCTGCAATATCTTTGTTAAGTAGATTAACGAATCTGAAATTGTAAGGGTTTAAAACGAATTTGCACCATACTTTCCTTAAGAGATTAGTGTAGGAAGCTGTTTCCGCACCTGAGTTTCCTTACAAGTGGTATCAGAGCCTGATCAACTTTTGATCCTAGTTGTTGGGTAGGGTTTTTTGAGCTAATCTCAAGTTGAGTGGGAGTTTTTTTTGTGCAGAGCATTCTGAATCTTATTTGTAGATTGAGATGGCAAGTTCCTCATACAGTAGAATGGAGGTGGAGAAATTTAATGGCACTAATTTCGAGTTGTGGAAACTCAAGATGGAAGACATGCTTGAAGACCGCGATCTATGGGAGGCTACTTCACTTGATGTGAAACCTGTAGCGATACCTCAAGCGGATTGGGATATCAAGGATCAGAAGGCTAAGGGTCTCATCAGACTCTGTCTAGCAGATGCCGTTCTTCTGAATGTTCTTGATGAGACTACTGCAAATTCTTTGTGGAAACGGCTTGGGTCTGTGTATCAGGCCAAATCTCTGGTGAATAAGTTGTTCCTGAGAAAGAAGTTGTATTCTTTAAGAATGGAGGAAGGTGGATCCGTAACTGATCATCTCAATGCATTCAATTTATTGATTGCACAGTTGGCATCATCTGGTGCCAAGATTGAGGAGGAGGATCGATGTATGACCCTGCTTTGTTCCTTGCCGGATTCATGGGACCATCTTGTGATGGCTCTCGGAAGTACTATAGTCACATTCCGTATGGATGATGTGGTGTCTTCACTGCTGTCTGAGGAGATGCGAAGAAAGACTTCGGATTCGTCTAAGGAAGCCCTTGCTGTTCGCGGGAGATCCAACGACAAAGGAAAGCAGAATGACAATAAGTCAAAGAAGGGCAGATCCAAATCCCGTGGGAGTTCTAAGACTCCTGGAAAGTCCAAGGCGAAATGTTGGAACTGTGATAAATCTGGGCACTTCCGGAGGGACTGCAAAGAACCGAAGAAGAAGAAGAAAGGCTCAGATTCAGCTTCTGAAAAATCTCAAGAAGATGGAGATGCTTTTATTGCAGCTTTGGCAGCCCATGCATCTGATGATGTGTGGTTAGTAGACTCGGGTGCTTCTTTTCACATGACCTCTCATCGAAACTGGTTCTCAAAATATGAAGAGTTTGATGGTGGAAAGGTGTACTTGGGTGATGATTCTCACCTAAAGATAGTTGGACGCGGAAGGGTCACTATCAGATTTCCTGATGGACGAGTAAAGGGAATCAATGGAGTTATGCACATTCCGGGTTTGGCACGAAACCTATTATCTGTAAGTATGTTGAATGATGTAGGTGTGCAAGTTGTTTTTTCGAAAGATGGATGCAAGATGATAAGAGGTTCTATGGTGCTCGCTAAAGGTACTAGGAGAGGTACTTTGTTTCAGCTTGATGCATGCATTGCTCAGTGCAATAGTTCTTCTGTTTCAAAGAAGAGAGCGGCTATCACTTCATCCCCACCATCTGAACGAGCAGTAAAGAAGACTTGTGGCAATGGGTTCCGATGGCAGTGCAGTAAGTGTGCCTAAGGGTGTAAACACTTTGGAAGGCAAGCTTCCTGCAGAAAAGACAATGTTGTGGCATATGAGATTTGGCCACATTGGTGAGAAGGGTCTTAGGACCTTGAAAACTAAAAATCTCGTTGAGGGGCTAAATGATTGTAATCTCGAATTCGATTTCTGTGAACACTGTGTTTATGGTAAGCAAAATCGTGTTCAGTTCTACTCTAGTTCTCACAAGTCTTCTGGACTTTTGGATCTTATTCATTCTGATGTTTTTGGTCCTGTAAAAGTTCCTTCTATCTCCAGTTCTGTATATTTTGTATCTTTTATAGATGATTACAGTAGAAGGACTTGGATATATTTCCTGAAAAGTAAGACACAGGTTTTCAGTCGGTTCAAGGAATTTAAGGCTCTCGTGGAGAATCAGACTGGTAAAAGAATCAAGTGTGTGAGAACTGATAATGGTGGTGAGTTTTGTTCCACAGAGTTTGAACAGTTCTGTAAAGAACGAGGAATCGAGAGACATAAGACAACTCCTTACACCCCGCAGCAAAATGGAGTTGCAGAGAGAATGAACAGGACACTGATGGAGAAGGCTAGGAGTATGCTTAGTGGAGCTGGCCTAGAACAAAAATTTTGGGCCGAAGCTGTTGCCACTGCTTGCTATCTGGTTAACAGATCTCCTACATCAGCTCTTGTTGGTAAGACACCCATGGAGGTGTGGTCTGGTAAGAAGCCTTCAATTAGACATCTTCGTGTTTTTGGTTGTGAAGCTTATGCACATGTTCCAAAGGAGAAAAGATCTAAGTTGGAAAACAAAGCTGTCAAATGTATTTTCATCGGATACAGTGTTGGTGTGAAAGGATACAAGCTTTGGAATCCTATGACTAGTAAGGTGCTGTATAGTAGAAATGTTATTTTCAGAGAGCTAACATCTTCTCCTATTGTGCTACAACTAGATGAAAAAGAAAAGGAAAAAGATGTTGTTCAGTTTCCTCCTACCCCTGAGAAGACTGAACAGAGAGACCATGTTGGGTCTAATGATGAGGAGAGCTCTAGCAGCTCTGATAGTTCGGAAGAAGAGGAAGAACAACCTCAACCTCAGCCCTTGAGGAGATCCATGAGAGAAAGAAAGCAACCAGAAAGGTTTGGTTATTCTATGTTAGATTCCAGTTGTGCTTTTGCTTTGATTACTAACACTGATGAGCCTAGATCTGTGAAAGAGGCTTTGGGCATGGAAGATGCAGGTTCCTGGATTGAGGCTATGGATGATGAGATGGCTTCATTGGAGAAAAACAAAACTTGGGACCTTGTACCTTTGCCTAAAGGGAGAAAATCTGTTGGCTGTAAATGGGTGTTCAAGAAGAAATTCTGTGCAGATGGCAGTGTTGAAAGGTACAAAGCTAGATTGGTTGCAAAGGGGTATTCACAGGTAGAGGGAATAGATTATGGTGAAATATTCTCTCCTGTTGCAAAGTTGACATCCATTAGATTTCTGTTATCTCTTGCTGCATCATATGATTTAGAGATAGAACAGATGGATGTGAAGACAGCTTTCCTTCATGGTGATTTGGAGGAAGAGATTTATATGTCACAGCCTGAGCACTACATTGTTAAAGGTAATGAATCCTTAGTTTGCAGATTAAAGAAATCTCTATATGGTTTGAAGCAATCCCCTAGGATGTGGTACCTTAAGTTTGATGCCTTTGTGTTGTCAATTGGATTTGTGAGATCGAAATCAGATCATTGTGTTTATTTCAGAGTTGAAAATGATCGCCTTCTTATTGTTGCATTATATGTTGATGATATGTTGCTGTTTGGGAAGGGTAAGGGTATGATTTTTGATTTTAAATCCCAATTGTCAGCACAGTTTGAGATGAAAGATCTTGGGGCAGCAAGGTACATCTTGGGTATGGAAATCAGTAGAGACAGGTCTAACAGAAAACTCTGGTTGAGTCAGAATAAGTATGTGAAGTCTGTGTTGGACAGGTTCAGCATGGCAGATTGTAGACCACTATGTGTTCCTGTTTCAATGGGAACAAAGTTATCTGTAGATGATTGTCCAAAATCTCCTAGTGAGGTGGAGGACATGAGTAGAGTACCTTATGCTAGTGCAGTTGGCAGTCTTATGTATGCTATGGTCTGTACTAGACCAGACATTGCCCAAGCAGTGGGATTCCTAAGCCGGTTTATGGCTAACCCTGGACGGGTACATTGGGATGCAGTTAAGCGAGTATTTAGATATTTGAGGGGTACATCCGATTACTCCATATGTTACCATGGTAACTCTTCTGGATCTCCACATTCAGTTTGTATTCGTGGGTTTGTGGATTCAGATTGGGCAGGTGATATTAACAGCAGGAGATCCACCAGTGCTTATGTTTTCACTATGTTTGGTGGTGCCATCAGTTGGATGAGTAA
>CM021109.1:342997712-343047386 GCA_007115665.2 Sequoiadendron giganteum | reverse complement strand
ACACACATTTATACTAGATGGTCACTAATAGAAAATTTTATGGTTTTCTTGTGGCCTATGGCCAACAAACCAGATAATTTCAATACAAAACAAACAATGGTCATTGGCCACAACAAGTTTAACAAATATCATTTCAAAAATAGTTATGAATCGATTAAACTAAAACAGATTTAATATCTCCTCACCTTTTATTCCATCCACATTCTCAATCTGTTCTAATATCTTCTCTCAATTATCTCTTGTCATTTCATCCACAAATTAGTTAGCATTTCGATAGATATTAGCATTCTCTAATTTTTTAAATTTCCTATTACATTTTATTAAATATCTATACTTCTTATTCCTAAAAGTGAGAAGAGGACAAAAAAGGTAAAGGAAAATGGTAAGAAAATGGTAAAACTATTAGGACCCTTTAACCCCCATCATTTCCCCCCCATCTTAAGGTTCTTCATGTCCATATGCAAAGGAGGAAATCATAAACCTAGATAACCTGGTCAATCTTTGGATGGTGTTGGAGATTTCCCATGCCCAGTGCTATCTCAATTCTTCCATTTGCACCTCATGATCTTGGATAAGGATATATTCTTCCTTAGAAATGGTTGCATGTTCCAACTAAAATTTTAATCTTTGAATTTATCTCCTATAACTGGGAAGCAGAATTGGCCTATTGAAGTTGACTTTGCAACTCCTGATTTTCCTCCTTTAACATTTCAATTGAACCTTGCAATTCCTTAACTTGTTTTAGGGGGATTTCATTTTCTTCAAACTCCTCTTTAGCCTTCATTTCAGCATTTGTTTCAACCCTTGTTTCAACCTCTATTTCAGACCTTTGATCCTCTTGGTTAATAAATTATCTATCATTGTTTTATTTTGGCTCTACATATTTAATTATCATCAAATTTTCCTCACCATATTAGGAAACAAGAGAAAGAGGACTCTCATGCCTTTCCTATTCCTTTGCATTCATTTCCTTTGTTTCTACATTAACCCTATCTAATTGTTCCTTGTCAATTTGATGCAATATTTCTTCTATTTCCACATTAATCAAATCATTTTGATGCAATGGTTCTTTTGCATTTATTTCTTTTGTTTCCACATTAATCCCATCAAACTATTCCTTAGCATTCTAGTGCAATGGAGAAGGACATTGTGATTCAAATGGAATATTTTCTTCTTGCTCGACCAAGGGTTTGTTTGTGGGGGCTCTCTATCAATTGAAACTTTAGGTTCTTTATCATCTTTGATAGTAATTGTTTCAGAAGTGGGAGACTTATTTGCTTTATGTTTCTTTTCCTTTTTCTTCTTTTTTGGTTCTGGTGTAGTTTTCATTTTTCCTCTTATATGTTCTCTACTTTCCTTACCCTATCTCTTCAAGATTTCAGACAGAACTACAACATTTGAATCTAAAATATCTCCCTTCAAGCTATCCATATGACTAGCCACATTGGCCAAGTAATCTAATCAGCTTACAGGGCTAGTGGAAATCTTCTTACCCCTCTTATCACTAGATAGCCCAAAATTTGGCTTGGTTTGACATTTTGCAAACATGATTCATTTTCTCTTGGTTGTTTTATCAGATGACCCTGAAGCCTTTGAGGTCTTAATTTTATTTTTACCAAAGGAATTTTTGTATGAATCCTCAATATTTTTCCTCGTGGAAGTTCCTACACTAGGGTCTTTATTTTCCTCAAAACCTTCTATGGATGTGCGAGGAACTCCTTCTTTATTAGAATCATTTGAGGGTTCATCCGAAGAGTCTTCAGAGTCTTCATAACTAGTGTCATCATTCAGGTTAACAAATGAATCCTAGTCACCCAGGGGAGAAATTTTTTTAAGGGCATGAATGATTAACAACCTAATTAAACCATGGTGGGCTAATGGATTACTCTTTCCTTTCTAAACTGTCCTACTCATATGGTACAAAGAGCAATGAAGAAAACAATGTATGTTTACTAATTGATTCCATCTCAAATGTAACAATAACTTGTACTATTGGGCATACACATGTACACATACCTCCCTTTGCAAATGATGTATTGGATTATAAACTTTACCACACCTTTCTAGATTCTGGGTAATGAAGCCAATTTAGTGCCTTGTCCTTGTACCGTCTCCACAGAATTGTCACATCTCAAAAATTCTTTGTGTATGGGCTAGAATTCAACAACCTTCTTTTTGTTATATGGGAAGTAATCTTCGTGAGACAATGGTAACCCTGTTACCTCTGATATAAGCTCAAAAAAGATAGGAAATTGTACACCTCTCATAAAGACCTTCTTACCATCAAAACTCTTAGAAAATTCTAGAGCAACCCATTTATCAAATCCTTGAAATGTGTTGAAATAAACATCCCACTTAGCCTACTTAAACACTTCATAAACTTATTTATTCTTGCAAGCCCATAGCTCATCCATTGAAGTGGGTTCGTAGCGGGGTTGTTACATCCCAATTGTGAAGTTACTATTTACTATTACTACATAGGGTAAATATGAATTTAATGTGAATTCTAGAGATGAATAAATTATGCTTTTACCTTGTTATCAATATGATTTTTATCTCATTTGATGTTTTTTAATTTGGCGTTATCTTAGTTGATGTTATTCATGGTGAAATACTACATATATGTGAATAGATAGTTATTGAACTATTATAATTCTAACTTTTGCAGATGCTTATGTTGTGAACAATTGAATTCCATAGGCATGTGCTAGTGGTTGTAGGTAAATGTTCATTCCTCCAAGCAGAGGGGAAGTATCACTCAGGAGAAGATCTTGGTCGGGTAACTGATAATGTAAAATATCTAATTATATACACACACCACATTAGAAAGATTGAGTTGAGTCAGTTTGTGGGTAAAAGGAAAGTCATCCCTAGTTTGAAATATCTACATTAGTAAAGGTCTTGTTTACTATCGAGTGCATTATTGAGTGATGTTTATCTATTTGAGCTTTTGAGTTCCTCCCTTATATCTCTATGCTTGATTTTGTGATTGATGAGTGTTTATATATATGTGTATATACACATATATACGTAAGAATTCATGTTTGGAAAGAATGTATATATATATATATAACATCTATGTTTGTTTGACTACCAAAACAATGGTTTATACTTGATTAGTGAATAAAGTTATGGCTTCACATGATATGGCTATTACATACCTAGATATATATATATACATAAATACACATCAACATTTATGCTTGAATAGAGGAGAGTATTTATGTATGTATGTATATATATATATATATATATATATTATTATTATCATATGAACGTTTACTCATTTGAATTCATTTGAATATCAAATATAAACGTATTTGATTATCATGGAATATATATATATATAATGTATATATTTAAATATATATATGTACACTTATATATGTAATATTGGATTAAAGCTATTTGTGGACATATTAATATATGTGTACTTTGTTAGGAATAAGGTGTCTCAACCTTGGATAATTCCTATTCTTATTATTTGTTTTGTAAAATGTATTTCTTGCAAATAATGTAATTAAGTGTGAGTGTACATGTCTAGTTTGCATGTTGATGTGTCACTCCACTTAATGTGTCGGCATCTTGAATTGTGTGTAAGGAGATCATGGCTGAAATGGTTATGACGGATTCCTATGACACGTAAGAGCTATGTCTGGAAGATTCAATGACAGGTGAAGACATGTGGCAACTTGTTGAGTTCCTATTTTCTCGGAGAATGGTAAAACCCTAATACAATTATCTTCGGAAGTTGCCCTAAAAGGGAAGCGCATGATATAAGCGTTTTTTAGGGTTGCGAAGATTGTGATGTGAGTGTATTGTTGGAACGTTTTTTGATGCTGCCGCATTTTGTCTTCAAGCTTGGAAATCTCCTGAAAGAACTTGCATTGCAAGTGTGTTGTAACCGTTGTGTTGAAGATAATACATTGTGCAGGTTTTGGAGTGCTGGGGTTTTTTACCGAAAGGTTTTCCCCAGGGTAAATCATTGTGTCATTCTTCATTTTCTGTATGTATGGTATATTGCTGCAATATCTTTGTTAAGTAGATTAACGAATCTGAAATTGTAAGGGTTTAAAACGAATTTGCACCATACTTTCCTTAAGAGATTAGTGTAGGAAGCTGTTTCCGCACCTGAGTTTCCTTACAAGTGGTATCAGAGCCTGATCAACTTTTGATCCTAGTTGTTGGGTAGGGTTTTTTGAGCTAATCTCAAGTTGAGTGGGAGTTTTTTTGTGCAGAGCATTCTGAATCTTATTTGTAGATTGAGATGGCAAGTTCCTCATACAGTAGAATGGAGGTGGAGAAATTTAATGGCACTAATTTCGAGTTGTGGAAACTCAAGATGGAAGACATGCTTGAAGACCGCGATCTATGGGAGGCTACTTCACTTGATGTGAAACCTGTAGCGATACCTCAAGCGGATTGGGATATCAAGGATCGGAAGGCTAAGGGTCTCATCAGACTCTGTCTAGCAGATGCCGTTCTTCTGAATGTTCTTGATGAGACTACTGCAAATTCTTTGTGGAAACGGCTTGGGTCTGTGTATCAGGCCAAATCTCTGGTGAATAAGTTGTTCCTGAGAAAGAAGTTGTATTCTTTAAGAATGGAGGAAGGTGGATCCGTAACTGATCATCTCAATGCATTCAATTTATTGATTGCACAGTTGGCATCATCTGGTGCCAAGATTGAGGAGGAGGATCGATGTATGACCCTGCTTTGTTCCTTGCCGGATTCATGGGACCATCTTGTGATGGCTCTCGGAAGTACTATAGTCACATTCCGTATGGATGATGTGGTGTCTTCACTGCTGTCTGAGGAGATGCGAAGAAAGACTTCGGATTCGTCTAAGGAAGCCCTTGCTGTTCGCGGGAGATCCAACGACAAAGGAAAGCAGAATGACAATAAGTCAAAGAAGGGCAGATCCAAATCCCGTGGGAGTTCTAAGACTCCTGGAAAGTCCAAGGCGAAATGTTGGAACTGTGATAAATCTGGGCACTTCCGGAGGGACTGCAAAGAACCGAAGAAGAAGAAGAAAGGCTCAGATTCAGCTTCTGAAAAATCTCAAGAAGATGGAGATGTTTTTAAGCAGCTTTGCAGCTTTGGCAGCCCATGCATCTGATGATGTGTGGTTAGTAGACTCGGGTGCTTCTTTTCACATGACCTCTCATCGAAACTGGTTCTCAAAATATGAAGAGTTTGATGGTGGAAAGGTGTACTTGGGTGATGATTCTCACCTAAAGATAGTTGGACGTGGAAGGGTCACTATCAGATTTCCTGATGGACGAGTAAAGGGAATCAATGGAGTTATGCACATTTCGGGTTTGGCACGAAACCTATTATCTGTAAGTATGTTGAATGATGTAGGTGTGCAAGTTGTTTTTTCGAAAGATGGATGCAAGATGATAAGAGGTTCTATGGTGCTCGCTAAAGGTACTAGGAGAGGTACTTTGTTTCAGCTTGATGCATGCATTGCTCAGTGCAATAGTTCTTCTGTTTCAAAGAAGAGAGCGGCTATCACTTCATCCCCACCATCTGAACGAGCAGTAAAGAAGATTGTGGCAATGGGTTCCGATGGCAGTGCAGTAAGTGTGCCTAAGGGTGTAAACACTTTGGAAGGCAAGCTTCCTGCAGAAAAGACAATGTTGTGGCATATGAGATTTGGCCACATTGGTGAGAAGGGTCTTAGGACCTTGAAAACTAAAAATCTCGTTGAGGGGCTAAATGATTGTAATCTCGAATTCGATTTCTGTGAACACTGTGTTTATGGTAAGCAAAATCGTGTTCAGTTCTACTCTAGTTCTCACAAGTCTTCTGGACTTTTGGATCTTATTCATTTTGATGTTTTTGGTCCTGTAAAAGTTCCTTCTATCTCCAGTTCTGTATATTTTTTATCTTTTATAGATGATTACAGTAGAAGGACTTGGATATATTTCCTGAAAAGTAAGACACGGGTTTTTAGTCGGTTCAATGAATTTAAGGCTCTCGTGGAGAATCAGACTGGTAAAAGAATCAAGTGTGTGAGAACTGATAATGGTGGTGAGTTTTGTTCCATAGAGTTTGAAAAGTTCTGTAAAGAACGAGGAATCGAGAGACATAAGACAACTCCTTACACCCTGCAGCAAAATGGAGTTGCAGAGAGAATGAACAGGACACTGATGGAGAAGGCTAGGAGTATGCTTAGTGGAGCTGGCCTAGAACAAAGATTTTGGGCCGAAGCTATTGGCACTGCTTGCTATCTAGTTAACAGATCTCCTACATCAGCTCTTGTTGGTAAGACACCCATGGAGGTGTGGTCTGGTAAGAAGCCTTCAATTAGACATCTTCGTGTTTTTGGTTGTGAAGCTTATGCACATGTTCCAAAGGAGAAAAGATCTAAGTTGGAAAACAAAGCTGTCAAATGTATTTTCATCGGATACAGTGTTGGTGTGAAAGGATACAAGCTTTGGAATCCTATGACTAGTAAGGTGCTGTATAGTAGAAATGTTATTTTCAGAGAGCTAACATCTTCTCCTATTGTGCTACAACTAGATGAAAAAGAAAAGTAAAAAGATGTTGTTCAGTTTCCTCCTACCCCTGAGAAGACTGAACAAAGAGACCATGTTGGGTCTAATGATGAGGAGAGCTCTAGCAGCTCTGATAGTTCGAAAGAAGAGGAAGAACAACCTCAACCTCAGCCCTTGAGGAGATCCATGAGAGAAAGAAAGCAACCAGAAAGGTTTGGTTATTCTATGTTAGATTCCAGTTGTGCTTTTGCTTTGATTACTAACACTGATGAGCCTAGATCTATGAAAGAGGCTTTGGGCATGGAAGATGCAGGTTCCTAGATTGAGGCTATGGATGATGAGATGGCTTCATTGGAGAAAAACAAAACTTGGGACCTTGTACCTTTGCCTAAAGGGAGAAAATCTGTTGGCTGTAAATGGGTGTTCAAGAAGAAATTTTGTGCAGATGGTAGTGTTGAAAGGTACAAAGCTAGATTGGTTGCAAAGGGGTATTCACAGGTAGAGGGAATAGATTATGGTGAAATATTCTCTCCTGTTGCAAAGTTGACATCCATTAGATTTCTGTTATCTCTTGCTGCATCATATGATTTAGAGATAGAACAGATGGATGTGAAGATAGCTTTCCTTCATGGTGATTTGGAGGAAGAGATTTATATGTCACAGCCTGAGCACTACATTGTTAAAGGTAATGAATCCTTAGTTTGCAGATTAAAGAAATCTCTATATGGTTTGAAGCAATCTCCTAGGATGTGGTACCTTAAGTTTGATGCCTTTGTGTTGTCAATTGGATTTGTAAGATCGAAATCAGATCATTGTGTTTATTTCAGAGTTGAAAATGATCGCCTTCTTATTGTTGCATTATATGTTGATGATATGTTGCTGTTTGGGAAGGGTAAGGGTATGATTTCTGATTTTAAATCTCAGTTGTCAGCACAGTTTGAGATGAAAGATCTTGGGGCAGCAAGGTACATCTTGGGTATGGAAATCAGTAGAGACAGGTCTAACAGAAAACTCTGGTTGAGTCAGAGTAAGTATGTGAAGTCTGTGTTGGACAGGTTCAGCATGGCAGATTGTAGACCACTATGTGTTCCTGTTTCAATGGGAACAAAGTTATCTGTAGATGATTGTCCAAAATCTCCTAGTGAGGTGGAGGACATGAGTAGAGTACCTTATGCTAGTGCAGTTGGCAGTCTTATGTATGCTATGGTCTGTACTAGACCAGACATTGCCCAAGCAGTGGGATTCCTAAGCCGGTTTATGGCTAACCCTGGACGGGTACATTGGGATGCAGTTAAGCGAGTATTTAGATATTTGAGGGGTACATCCGATTACTCCATATGTTACCATGGTAACTCTTCTGGATCTCCACATTCAGTTTGTATTCGTGGGTTTGTGGATTCAGATTGGGCAGGTGATATTAACAGCAGGAGATCCACCAGTGCTTATGTTTTCACTATGTTTGGTGGTGCCATCAGTTGGATGAGTAAGCGACAACCTGTGGTTGCTTTGTCCACTACAGAAGCTAAGTACATGGCTGCTACTCATGCTTGTAAGGAAGCCATTTGGCTTAGGAGATTGTGTTCTGATGTTGGTGTTGATGCAGAACAGATTACTATTTGGTGTGACAGTCAGAGTGTTATTTGCCTTGTGAAGAATCCAACTTTCCATGCCAGAACGAAGCACATTGATGTGCAGTTTCACTTTGTGAGAGATATGGTGGAAGATGGAAAGATAAATTTGGAGAAGGTAGATACTGTGAAGAATGTTGCAGATGCATTAACGAAACCAGTGGGCACTGTGAAGTTCAGATGGTGTTTGGAGTCTATGGGCCTTTTGGCCTATAGCGGTTAATTCCTGTTATGTTCCTATTGCTCTTACAAGGTGTTCGACAAGTGGGAGAATGTTAGGAATAAGGTGTCTCAACCTTGGATAATTCCTATTCTTATTATTTGTTTTGTAAAATGTATTTCTTGCAAATAATGTAATTAAGTGTGAGTGTACATGTCTAGTTTGCATGTTGATGTGTCACTCCACTTAATGTGTCGGCATCTTGAATTGTGTGTAAGGAGATCATGGCTGAAACGGTTATGACGGATTCCTATGACACGTAAGAGCTATGTCTGGAAGATTCAATGACAGGTGAAGACATGTGGCAACTGATAAAGTTGAGTACTGTACACTCTTCCAAAAAAATTTCGGGTTCCTATTTTCTCGAAGAATGGTAAAACCCTAATACAGTTATCTTCGGAAGTTGCCCTAAAAAGGGAAGCGCATGATATAAGCGTTTTTTAGGGTTGCGAAGATGTGTGATGTGAGTGTATTGTTGGAACGTTTTTGATGCTGCCGCATTTTGTCTTCAAGTGTTGGAAATCTCCTGAAAGAACTTGCATTGCAAGTGTGTTGTAACCGTTGTGTTGAAGATAATACATTGTGCAGGTTTTGGAGTGCTGGGGTTTTTTACCGAAAGGTTTTCCCCAGGGTAAATCATTGTGTCATTCTTCATTTTCTGTATGTATGGTATATTGCTGCAATATCTTTGTTAAGTAGATTAACGAATCTGAAATTGTAAGGGTTTAAAACGAATTTGCACCATACTTTCCTTAAGAGATTAGTGTAGGAAGCTGTTTCCGCACTTGAGTTTCCTTACATACTTGTATATAAACAAATATATATTTATATATATAAATGATAACTAAATAATTTAAGTCAAATTGTAAATATGAGCAATACCAAGCATATATATATAGGTATATATATGTAATTTACATATTGATTGATTATTGATATAGATCGATTATCAATAACAACTGCTTGAGGCCAAGTATGTATTAAACTAGAGGCCAATTTAGTACAATGTATGCATGCAAATTAGAGGACCGAACATGTCTTTTATTGATCAAGAATAAGGGGTGAACTATGTGGAGAATATAGTGCAGTGAATAAGTCAAATTGGCTAGAATACCTTAGTCGATGTAGTATAATAAATCAACAAGTACATTAAGCTTGGAATGCCTATATAATGAAAAGACTTAGTCAATGCATAGTATGCTATAGGTGGAGTATGGAGAAAGGCTTAATAAAGCCATACGAGATAAGTTGGGAGAAAGAAACCATGTGGAGAGTAAAAGAACACACTGAATAGTAGAAGCCAAATTTTAAAGGCTGTTATGAAGTCCATAGAGACTATGAGATGGGAAGTCGATTCGGAAATGATTTTGACTATGTAAGTAAAGTCGTATATCACTCACCATGTAACGTATGATAGAAACATAAGAATTATTTTTATCTATTAAACCTTGACTTGGTCGATGTAATAGATGAGAGGCTTTGGTGCCACCTCTTGAAGCATTTTCTTGTAGATGTATTTGTTGGAGAAGAACTCGAATTCTCCATGTTATTTTTTAATTGGTCTTTGAATTGTTGTCAAAGATGTAAGTCGATCTATAGGAGGCTTTTTTGAGTTTGAGCTTATTTCATTGCCACCTTATTGTTGAGTTGCTTTGCATGAAGCTTGTTGTCATTTTACATGCCTAAATTGTAGGCTTTCTAATTGCCTTGTTGCTCTATAAATATTTGAACCATTTCACTTGTGAGAGATGCATTCTTACCCAAGAGATATATGTCTTTTGTTGTTCATTACTTTCGAGTTATTACCAGCCATATTTGTCTTGTTTTATGAGTAAGAAATAAAGTGATCTTTTGTGAGAAGAGATATCATTATTGTTTGAGAGAAGTGAGCTATCAAAAAGTGAGATAGATTTGTTTGAGAGAAGTTGTTAGCTGTTTGAGAGAAGTTGATTTTTGTTGAAGAAGGTTGCACTGCCATTAATTTGGAAAAGCGATAACAGGCATGGGGATTTCTTCTTCTTCGATTATTTTACTTTTGAAAGATAAGTCTTGTATGCATGGTTGAGAGTCCAGTATATGCATTAGAGAATTTAGATTATTTTGGAAAGGAAGTTGAAGCTATTATGTTGTTTCTTAATGTGTTTTTAAGTACTCCATGATAGGAGAGATTTCTAGACACAAGTATTTAATTATACTAGATATGTCGAAGAGATTGCTTGACATAGGAATTTAATTATGCTAGATATGTTGACAGCATAGGTATTTAATTATACTAGATATGAAACATTCAGTTGAGCGAATGCACAATACATTATTAAAGTCAAATGAGCAAAAAAGGTAGACTAAATCTTGAATGATTTATAAACTTCCAGCATTGAGGTTTGAACCATTTTATGGAAGGAAAGGTTGGAAACTCTATTAAGTTGAAATTGGCTTAGAAAGAGGGTTAACCATAGACTTGATAGATTGTCAAAAAGGAGTAATAGATAGAAGAGATCGATGAAACTTTGTTGATACAAGCTTAAGTATGAAGCAGTCTTGGAATTTGACAGGTGTCCAAGAGCAATATTATTGTTAAGATGGACAAGTAATCAAGAATAGTAGTTTATGGTAAGTAAAATGTATGTGTAGTGACAGGTGGACTTGGTTCATGAAATTTTCTAAAAGTTAAAATACATCGCTATTCCTTTTCTATTTAGATTATACTAAGGGTAAATTCATGGGCCAATAATTTTCGATCACTATGTTTTAGGTGTCATGTATAGCTACTATTATATCTAGGATGTGTATATTTAATAAAGCTCTTTGGGAGACTAAGTATGTGTAAGGAATACAATATTTCCCTATGTGATAGTGAGGACACTCGAAGCAAGGTCCAAGAAGGAAAAGGATTCTACATAGGATGAATGTTTTATAAATCTTACGTATTTTAAGAATAGTAAGTAAAACTTTATACTACTTTAACTGCATGTTAAAAGGCTATCATCGGGAATGATGATTCACAAGGGGGGAAATATGTTACATCCCAATTGTGAAGTTACTATTTACTATTACTACATAGGCTAAATATGAATGTAATGTGAGTTCTAGAGATGAATAAATCATGTGTTTACCTTGTTATCAATATGAATGGTATCTCATTTGATGTTGTTTCATTTTACGTTATCTTAGTTGATGTTATTCATGGTGAAATATTAGATATATGTGAATAGATGGTTATTGAATTATTATAATACAGACTTTGGAAGATGCTTATGTATACTACTTATGTTGTGAACAAATGATTGCCATAGGCATGTGGTAGCAATTGCAAGTAAATGTTCATTCCTCCAGGTGGAGGGGAAGTATCACTCGAGAGAAGATCTTGGTCAGATAATTGATAGCGTAAAATATCTAAGCATATACACACACCACATTAGAAAGATTGAGCTACATCAGTTTGTGGGTAATAGGTAGGTCATCCCTAGTTTGAAATATCAGTAGTAGTAAAGGTCTTGTTTACTATCGAGTGCATTATTGGGTGATGTTTATCTATTTGAGCTTTTGAGTTCCTCCCTTATATCTCTATGCTTGATTTTTTGATTGATGAGTGTTTATATATATAAAAATATATTATTATTATCATATGAACGTTTACTCATTTGAATATCAAATATAAACGTATTTGATTATCATGGAATATATATAATGTATATATTTAAATATATATATATGTAATAACGTTAAAGCTATTTGTGGACATATAAATATATGCGTACTTGTATATAAACAAATATATATTTATATATATAAATGATAATTAAATAAAAGTCAAATTTTATATATGAGAAATACCAAGCATATATATATAGGTATATATATATGTAATTTACATATTGGCTAATTATTGATATAGATCAATTATCAATAACAAGTGGTTGGGGCCAAGTATTTACTAAATCATAGGCCAATTTAGTACAACGTATGCATGCACATTAGAGGGCCGAATATGTCTTGTATTGATGAAAAATAAGGGGAAAACTATATGCAAAATATAGTGCAACGAATAAGTCAAATTGGCTAGAATACCTTAGTCGATGTAGTATAAGCAATCAACTAGTACATTAAGCTTGGAATGCCTATAATGAAAAGACTTAGTCAAAGCATAATATTTTGCATGCGGAGTATGCAGAAATGATTAATAAACTCATACGAGATAAGTTGGGAGTAGGAAACCATGTGGGGAGTAAAAGCACGTACTGAATAGTAGAAGCCAAATTTTAAAGGAGTTATGAAGTTGATAGAGACTATGAGATGGGAAGTCGATTTGGAAATGCTTTCGGCTTTGTAAGTAAATCCGTATATCACTCAGCATGTCATGTATGAGAGAAATGTATGAATTATTTTTATCTGGAAAACCTTGACTTGGTCGACATAATGAATACGAGTAATGTGGACTTAGTCCAACGTCTTTAATTGGCTAGATCAACTCATCCTTTATTTCAGTCGATACATGCTAAGTGTTGTAGACTTCTTATTGACTATTTCACTTGTTTTGAAACCGCACCAACTTGATAGTAGATGAGAGGCTTTTGCATCACCTCTTGAAGAATTTTACTATAGATGTCTTTTCTACAGAAGAATTCAAATTCTCCTAGTGATTTTTGAATTGGTCTCTGAATTGCTATCAAAGATGTAAGTCGATTTGTAGGAGTTTTTGTTGAGTCTTAACTTATTTCATTGCCACCTTATTGCTGAGTTTCTTTGCATGAATATTGTTGTCATTTTACATGCCTAAATTGTAGGTTTTTTGATTGCTTGGTTTATCTATAAATATTTGAACCATTTCACTTAAGACCTATTCTTCCATTTCACTTGTGAGAGACACATTCTTACCGAAGAGATAAATGTCTTTTTTTGTTCATTACTTTTGAGTTACTACCAACCATATTTGTCTTGTTTTAGGAGTGAGAAATAGAATGATCTTTTGTGAGAAAAGGTATAATTATTGTTTGAGAGAAGTGAACTATCAACAAGTGAGATAGAGTTGTTTGAGAGAAGTTGTTAGTTGTTTGAGAGAAGCTGATTGTTGTTGAAGAAGGATGCACTATTTTCATCAATTTGGAAAAACAATAACATGCATGGTTTTTTTTTCTTCTTTGGTTATTTTACTTTTGAAAGATAATTCTTCTATGCATGTTTGAAATTCTAGTATATGCATTAGAGAATTTAGATTATTTTGGAAAGGAAGTTGAAGCTATTATGTTGTTTCTTAATGTGTTTTTAAGTACTCCATGATAGGAGATATTGTTGGACACAAGTATTTAATTATACTAGATATGTCGAAGAGATTTCTTGGCATAAATATCTAATTATGCTAGATATTTTGACAACATGGGTATTTAATTATACTAGATATGTTTGAACATGGGTTGTAGTGTGTTTGTATTTACTCTGTAGTAGGAGATGGGTGTTTATCATAAGTATTATATATTGGTATGATTGAACATGAAAGGCACATATGGTACACTTAGCTAAGTTGTTGATTTAACTAGGAAAGATTGTGTTTAATCCTAGGAGAGGTCATCCAGTATGGGAGAGGGTTTAATATACTTGCATGTAAGTAGGGTTATCCAAGTATATAGGTTATGTTTGGAATGATGGATTATCCATTGAGGAAATACCTATCTTGTGTACTTACTAGTTAAGTAGTTAATTCCAAGTAGATTAATATGATTGTAGGTTATCTGGGATGATAGACCTACCCATTGAAGGAAATACCTATGCGTAGCTTAAGATAGCCTTAAGTCAAATCAGCCCTGAGTAGTGTATGTGATAGATGACTCTTAGTCATTTACTAAATAAAACTCTTTGCTCAAAGTAGTGTGAATTTTTGAGACTCCACTCTATATTGTGTGACTCCACTCTAGGTTGTGTGACTACTGAGACTAACACTGTCAGTTCACTGTGATCCAGTATTACATGCTAGTTCATAATTTTGGGATTGCAAATTTCTAGTTATGTAGGACACAACACTATGCTCAATTGGTTGTCATTATCGATTACTCTACCAATCTTTGCATTGAAGGGAAGGGCCATCTATAAAATGATAGATGTGTGGGGGACCATATTATGAGTCTGTGGTTGCGAAAAAGCACCTGAGTGATGCTTTTCCTCCACAATATGCGACAAAAGAACCAAGATTTAAAAGGAAGGATCCTGGACCACCTTATGACTATTAGTTCTAATGCTCATTGGAGCTATGTATGTAAGTGTATGTATTCTTGTATTGTTGTAACTTGTGAGGTTATTGTAATGAAGTGGAATCTTTATTGTAATATAATATGACATCTTGTTTATATATTCTCAATAAAAGAATGAAAAAATTTATTGCAATGACTTGTTACATAGTTTATTTACTCGTATGGTGTAAATTTAGAATTTTTTTTACTGCATTGAATTGGCATGTTACAGGGTCTTTTGTCATTAGCCATGGTATATTTTTGCTAGGAAGTTGTAACAATGATATAAAGGAGACAGGTTCAATAGTAACAACAAATAATAACAAAAAAAAAATAGCTACTCGTAGAACAAGAATGGTTATCCGTAGGACAAAACCACTTACCACGATTGGGAAATGATATTTCAAATTTAGCAATAATGACAGTCAGGGATGGAGTTATGTTGAAGAGTGCAAGTGGGTATGGTGAAGATAGAGGGATGAGTTATCATAAAGAAAGGAAATGACGGGCGGTTTAATAAAATAATAAGGTGAATGGTATGATGACATATCCTCCCCCCAACTTAAACATGAACCGTCCATAAGGCATGCCACTATTTTTCAAAAGAAATAAGAATATTTAATAAATACAAAAGAAAATAAAGATGTTCAAAAATACCAATACCAATACCAATTGTGGTCATGTCACCAACAATGATGGAGTATGGAAGTTGAGTTGGCCATGCAAACTGCTAGAAAGAAATCCCCATCAGCACGAGAAAATATGGATGATGCAATGGGCACGTGAGAGGATGAAGCACAACTAACAACATGCCAAGGAGGACAAATGGGTTGTATGGTTGATGAGAGAAAAAACATGGAAAGGATAGTGGAGTATAATGAAATAATTACAACTGGAAACCAAATGAATAATAATGGCATAGAAATGATGAGAACAAGAACAAGCAAAAGTTCATGTCTGAGAGATGCCAGTAGTAGAACAAAGAAAGTTGATGAAAAACATAGAAATGTGGATAGTGAGTAGAACATCTAGTTCGGGTCATAACAGGAAGCAATTCCTGTGAGAACTAAAAGACTCATCTGAATAGGGACTAAAAGTAATCTATTGGGAGGGTTAGAGTAATGATGGTAAAAGGATATCACCAAATGAACAATCTTGTTGCACCATAGAATAGGGAGTGATAGGAATATCGACCCCCCTTCCCCCAAAGAAATCTTGTTAGAAAAGTGACAAGAAGTTGTGGAATATTTTGTTTTGTTTCTTGTTTTACTTTTTTATCAGTGATAGAGTGTCAGTATCCCAGTTTTCACTTTATCACCACCTAGAGGTTTTAGAAAACCGGTTTTCACCTCTAGGTTTATTTAGCAGTTAATAGATGTCGAGATCTAGTTTTTAGGTATTAGCTCGCCAACAACACCTGAAGGTTTTCGTTGTTGGATCTTTTATTGATTTTTTTTAATTTTATCGCCTTTATTCTGAAGATGTGACAAGAAAAAGAGTTAGTTCCTTTATCACAAGTAAAAGAAAAAAAATCTTTTGAAAGGGTCCATTTGTAAAGTTTCAAATGGTGCTTGTTGACAAGAAGAGTCATGCACTCTGAATCCACAATGCACAACTTAGCAACACCATTATCATAGATAGACTCAATCTTGTAGGGACCAAGCCACCGAGTGTGAAAGTTTCCTTTGAAGTCCTAGATTAGAGAGTCAAAAAGCAATGCCCAGTCCCCAGGTTGGAATGTTCACGACCAAATGAAGTGGTCATGCCATTGTACCCTCTATTTTTGCACCACATTTTCATGAAATAGGGCCTCATGACATATTTCATCTAAACAATGGAGTTGAGAAATTATTTCCTTCTAGGCTTCAATGAGACTCATCCCAAGTTGAAGAGTAGTGTGGAGAGTATTCACTTCAAATTCAATTGGAAAAGCAACCTTTTTAGCATAGACATGATCATATGGCATCAATCCAGTGGTAATTTTCCAAGTTGTTTGGTAGGCCCAAATTGCTTCATGAAGTCTGTTTACCCAATCTTTCTTGTGTAATGCCATTGTCTTCATGAGAATATTCTCCAATTCTCAATTGGTCACTTCCACTTGCCCATTGGATTATGGATGGTATGGGGAAGATTTGTGATGCTTGATTTCATAATCATGCACCAACGTAGCAACCAAATTAGAGGAAAACTATGTCCCCTAGTCTGTAACAATTTTCTAGGTACATCGTACTTGGTAAAAATCTCATAATATAAGAAGTTATCACATTTTGTGTCTCGAGCATCTTTCAAAGCTACTACTTCTACCCACTTAGTAACATAATCTGTACAAACAAAAATATATTCTTTATTTTGAGAAGGAGGAATAATGGATTCTAAAAAATCCAAGCCCCATTTTTCAAATGGTTTTATTGATAACTATGGGTGTAAAGGCATCTCATTAGAGTATGTAGGTTGGCCCATACATTGACACTTATCACAATGATGAACAAACCTTTTATAATACTTTTAGATCGTTGGCCAATAATATACTTCAGCTAAAAATTTGTTAGCAATTCGTTGTGCCACAAAATGACCTCTATAAGGCTCAAAATGGCAAGCACAGAGTATATCAAAGACATCCTCCTCTGCAACACATCGACGCATAACATTATCAATTCCAAGATAAAAAAGTAAACTATTAATTCAACTATATTACCCACTAAGTCCTATAATATTGTGTCACTCTCTCAGAGAAAAGTGTGGTGGAAATCTACAGGTGACAAGATATTTAGCAATGTCAACAAACCATGGGATTTTTACAAAAATAGAAAAACGATGTTCATCCAGAAAAGTATCATCCATAGGGAT
Source organism: Sequoiadendron giganteum (assembly GCA_007115665.2). Classification (NCBI taxonomy): domain Eukaryota; kingdom Viridiplantae; phylum Streptophyta; class Pinopsida; order Cupressales; family Cupressaceae; genus Sequoiadendron; species Sequoiadendron giganteum. The sequence continues at coordinate 343,029,967 of CM021109.1, read as the reverse complement.
TGGTTCATTATCACACTACAATCTAGATAGAAAATCAGCCACTACATTCTCACATCTTGGTTTGTCAAGAATAGTGATATTGAATTATTGCAAAAGAAGTAACCACCGAATCACTTGTCCTGTAACAACAGTCTTGTTCATCAAAAATATAAAATCAGAATGATCTATATGTACAAAAAATTTATACCATGTTATGTAATGGAGAAATTTTTTTACTGCATAGACTACAACCCAAAAATCTTTCTCAGTTATAGTATAATTTACCTCTGCACCAGTAAAATTCTTATTAATCTAATAAATGGAGCAAAAGAGAGAATATTCCTTTTGTCCAAGTACCACCCCCACAGAATTGTTGAAAGGATCAATATAGATGTGGAATGATAGTTTCCAATTGGGTCCTCATAGAACTGGTGTAGTTATAATTTTTCCTTTGATTTCCTCGAAAGCTTGTTGGCACTTTGGTGTCCACGAAAAATCAACATCTTTTCCTAGCAAAAGAAAAAGAGGTGAGGCAATTTTATTGAAGTTTTGAATAAACCATCTATAATATCAAACATAACCCAAAAAACTACATACATCCTTTTGAGAAGTAGGCATTGGCAAGTCTTGAATTATCTTTACCTTTTTGAGGTCTACCTCAATTCCTTTTGCAGAAAATAATATCCCAAGACAATACCTTTAGTCATTAAAATATGACATTTTTCATAACTCAAAGAAAGATTAGTAACAATACATATTTTAAGAATATTTTCTAGATTTTCCTTTGCTTCCTCATATGTATCACCATAAATAGTAAAATCATCCATGTACACTTCTACGTAATCATGAATTAAATCTACAAAAATACTTAGGATAGTCACATGGAAGGTAGCAAGTGAATTACACAACCTGAAAGGTAAGACATTATAGGAAAACATACCCCATGAGAAAGTAAAGGTGGTCTTGTATTGATCTTTCGGGGTTATACGAATTTGATTATAGCCACTAAATCTATCAAGGAAGGAAAAAAACTTATTTCCAACAAGGGTGTCTAAGACCTAATCAATAAAGGGGAGTGGAAAATGGTCTTTCTTAGTAGCCTTATTAAGGGCCCTATAATTGATGCATATTTTCCACTTTTCATTCTTTTTAGGAACTACCACAAGTGGGGACACCCATTGGCTATCTAAGATAGGATAGATAAATCCTACATTGAGTAGATTTTTAAGTTCATCCTTAAAAATTTCACGTAAGATAGGGTTCAATATTCTCTGAGGTTTCCTTATAGGTCTACTTCCTTCCTCTATGTATATATGATGTGTACAAGTAGCAGGGTGTATTCCTCTCATATCATGCTAATCCCAAGAAAATGCATCTTTTTGGGAATGCAACATAGCAATAAGGTCTTCTAATTGTGAGGCACTCAAGTTGGGATTTATTTTTCCAAGTAAGATTTCCATAGCATGAGACTAGACAGGAGTATTTACAACAAGCAATTGTGAAGTAGATGAGGATAGATCAGAATTTATAGATATTAAAAATAGACTATATATATAAGTGTGTAGTAATAACTGATACAAAGTAATAAAATGTTGAATACATTGTGCATTAATAAATAATGGAAAATTTTGAAATGGGAAATTATCACTTATACTTGAAGGAAAAATCATTTCCTCTAAAACATTATCAACCAAATAATAATTTTGCAAGAAATTATTCATAATATTATCTTTTGATATTTCCTCAAATTCCCTACTATGATCAATTGTCAAAATAGGTAAAGATTCTTCTAAGTCACTATCGATCCATAATGGATCCTTTATTTCCAACAATGGATGTGTTGGAGGGTATAACGTCAGTTGCTTCATTTTTTCTCCATTCAAAATCACCCTGTTGTTAGACCTACAATTAATAAAAGCATTAGCTACAGCTAACCAAGTCTACCTAAAATTAAGGGGTACCCCCCCAGCTTAATCTTTGGTTGTAAAATCATAAAATCTGTGGGATACTCCCAAGACTCAACATAAATAATGATGTATTCATCATACCTTCTGGTTTTACAAGGGACCGATCTGCCATTTGCAAGGTTATTGGAGTAGGTCTTAGTCCTTGAAGGGCTAGTCTATCCTTAGTCTCATTTTTCATTACATTTATGGTTGCTCCTAAATCCACAAGTGTATTTGGAATAACTATATCACCAATACGTACCTCTATCATTGGGCTCCTAGGATCTGCATACTTAGGGACAAAGATCCTCCCCAACAACAAATCTACAAGTTGTCCAATGGATTGGACTATCTTGGGGTCTTGTTTCTTTTGTTGTTTCTCCCACATAGTTCCTTAACTACTTTGGTGTAAACTAGAACATCCTGAATGGATTACAACAAAGGAATTTTAATGTTAACATTACGTAACTCATTCATAAAATCAAAACCTAATCGATATGTTTTTTGTTGTTTTGGTTGTTCTTGCAACCTATTAGGAAATGGGGATCTTAGTTGTTCTTCTTTCGGTTCAGTTGGAGAATCCTCTACCTCTATGACAGTTGGCCCTTGAAGATTCTTTCCTAATCTTAGTTGTACACCATAACTTTCTAATGCATTCATAGGATAAGTCAGGTTTCCAACCACCTCATTGGTATAGACCAGTTAAGCCTCCTTATTATTCAGATTGGGTGAGGGTTTTGCGGGTATAGGCATTTCTTTTGGAGGTTGATTTGAACTAGATGATTGATTAGATGATGATGGAATAGGCGGTAAGAGTTGTTGGGATTACTAATAAGTATTTATTGTTGGAGGTGGTGGATATGGAGGAAATGATTGATATTGTGGGTATGCTAGTGGTGGCTCTCACCATGCTTACCATGATTTTGGAGCATGTGAATATTGTTGTGTCCACTGTGGGTAGTATGGAGGTTGTTTCCAACCTCGAAACCATCCAAGTTGGTTTGGGAAATAATTTTGTTGAAAAGGACTTTGGGGTGTTGCCTGATAATCAATTGGGGGCATTCCTCGTGGTTGCCAAGGTCTCCTCTAGGCCATAAATTAAACAAGATCATATGTGTATTCTACCTTAGTCATACCTATAGGAAGAGGTTTTAGAATGGTGTCCTTAGTGGCATCTTCCAAAGAAGAGATTTTTGTTCTATTGTATGGGAATTCTTCACTATTATTCCTTTTACGACAAGTAGGGAAAAAGACAACCAGGGCCTTTTCATCCTCCTCCTACTTCCTTTGTGTATAAAAAGTATCTATCTACTTAGACATGTGACTCGATAGGTTAGTCTTGAGGTCCTCAAGAAATGTACCCAATTCTCATTTTGTAACTCTTGATGTCCCTCTAGGAGAGACATGCTTCCTGGCATACCCCCTAACTGAATGGGTGGACCTTGAATGGTTCCTGCACACATCATAGATATCATCAAAACTCATTTTAGAAATATTTCCTCCACCCATAAGATTTAAAGTATCCAAACATTCATCTCTAATCCCCCCTAAGGAAGAGAATTTTTACACTGTCATGGGTCAACCCTATGTGTTTGGTTCTTTGTAGATTAAATAGGAAATGCTCCAAATAATCTAATTAAGTTTCTTCCTCATGTTGCATGATGCAAAATATCTCATCTCATGTTTTCTTGGTCCTAGAACATTCTTGATATTTTTCCAAGAATTTTGTATTTATATCATCCCAACTATGAATGGTTTCTCATCCTAGTCCCATAAACCATTTCAATGTTACATCATTTAGAGTATCCAGAAACAATTTCAGTTTATGTGCATCATTATGATAATTGTAGTTGTGACATAAAATGTCAAATTCAAAAATGAACATATCAGGGTCTTCCATAGAAAGACCTCAAAAGACAAGTAGAGTTGAATGTGGTATGTTCTTCATAGGGGCATCCTCTTCTATATGTGCAATGGGTAACTCAAAAGTAATAAGGTTGTGTTTGTCTAGTTCTCTCTCATTGTTGTTGAATCTCTCATTGTTGTTGTTGTTATCCATAAAATCCCAAGGAGTGTAGAAAGTTGTGAATGGTTTAAGGTCACTCGAGGGCTTCCCACATCAGATTTCATAAGATTCTTGGAACAACTTAGCAACCCTTTTATAATTCTTCAAAATACTCTTGATGGGTACTAGGAGTCTCAACAATGGTAGACTCAATGACACATTTGTCGATATCTGGTTCGACTAACTCTTTCTTAGATCATGTGTGCACAACCAATGGTTTTAATTTGTTTTGTGATTTTTTGTGTTGTGAACTACTTCTCTTATCCTTTTTAACAAATATCCCTCTACTATCTCTACTACGATTCATGCACCTATATGATTTATAACAAAGAAAATGTTAATTACCCGAGCAAGGTCGATGGTCACACAAAATTTTGCCTTAGCGCATTGGTCCTAACTTAGTTCACTAAACTAATAGGCCTTTAACACCATTCCCTGGCAATGGCACCATAATTTTTCGACAAAACTATGGACTGATAATAAAGATAAATTTTTCCTATGATTTTATTAGATTGGAAATTATGGATAGATCAATCCTTGGGAATTTTGTGTTGTTTTTCTCATTTTGTTCCTAGATGTCAATCCGGGAATCGTAGACTTGTGAAATGTGTTGTGGTAGTTTACCTAAGGGCTGAAAATAATGAACTAAGTGGGGATGAATGTAGCTAATTCACACATTAAACTTCTAATCAGAAATCTAGTTTAATTCTATTGTTCATGTCTCTTGACAAAAGTTGCTCTAGGAACTACAATGACAGAAATTAAGTGCAATAACAAAAAATAAAATAGATTGATAAATTATACACTGTCAATGATAAATTCTAGTATGCACAAATTAGAATTTAATTCTCAAAATATGAATGAACACTTTACCATGTATTTGAATGAAATCAACTTTTACACCAAATTACATTTAACTGGGAATATCCAAATTTGTGTAAAGAAATGAAAATGCTTATGAATAAAATTACATGCATACAATACTACAAGGGGAAATGACACACGTGAGAGTTAAATGACACAACTGGTGAGGGGTTAACCACAAGTGACCTCAATGACGCATTAGTTGAGGCGTGCAACTTAATTGTAGTTGCATGATGCATGTGTAAGAATAGTGATGTGAATGAATTTTGTGACATAATTGACAAGTAGAATGACGTAATTAACTGGTTAAAAATTTTCCCTAGTTTAGGATAAATTAACTTGCACAATTTAGGTCGAATAGGTCAAATGTAAATTTTGAACTGACATAATGAATCTTGTGGTGACCTCAAGTTGATCTTCCTCCTATCTATACTCGGGAGTCACGACCAATGATATTTGTACTTCAGAATTAGCTATCAGATGAGAGGTGTGCACTGCTAGATCTAGGATTATATTATGTCACCTATATGCCCATTGTTAAGGAAAACTGAGGGATGCTAACAACACTTGTGGAGTGATGAAACTCCAAGACTTGCACATTTCACTTCAACTGAGGAGGCTACAATGACCCTGGAGGATGTATATAGGATATTGTGTTTGTTGATATGTGGGGAGTGGGTGAGATATGATCCTATTCGAGGGTTGCAGTCAATCTATGACCACTATGACTACAAGGACATGTTATAGTTTGGTCTGCAGGGTTATGCAATTGGATGGGAGACCCTATAAAAGAGATATGATACATTTGATTGTGTTTTGTGCATATTGAGTGTAGGCATCTTGATTCCAGACCGTAGGGGCCATGGTTTTCTAGTAGGGTGGGGAGAGGTGTTAGCAAGGATGATGTAGTCTACACCTATGGAACATGTTTGTTGGGTATGTTTTACTTCTAGCTACATGACATCACATATCGAGGTGGATAGAGCATGAGTTGTGGAGTGACACTACTGATGGTCTGGGCATGGGAGCACATAGTTGTGTTTTGATTGGTGATAGGGTGGCAACTAGGAGATGGGGTTCCATATGCATATTTGTATGGTTGTGCGGTGATGAGATTCATGTGGGCAATACACAATATTGGAGACATGACCTAGATGTGTTGGTGAGCTTTGTCTGGAGACCTTATAAGGATTATCAGTAGTGGGTGGATGAGGATGAGAATTTTCCATGGTGTTGATACCCAAGGTATTTGATTATTCAGACAATACAATCATAGCATATCATTGAGATGTATCTGCTAGAGTAGGTGCATAGGCAGTTTAGAGAGATGCAGGGTATGCCTATGGGGATAGTTGATTTTGCACACTCCTCATGGGAGGTGCATCCATGGGGACAAGCTATACCAGTTACCATAGTCGAGTAGGTTATTTATGCATTGCATCTAGTGTAGTAGGCATGGAGATGGGGTGTAGTAGATCCAAGGATGACCATGGAGTATGATGCATGGTGGTTGACACACATGCCAAATCCATACACAAACCCTGATCATCCAACACGCAGAGAGCACTGAGGCAGGGGCACACAAGGCCACAGGGGTGATCAAGGACATAGGGGAGGATGGGGAGATGGAGGATGGGGAGACAATAAAGGAGATGACAAAGGAGGCTAAGGAGGATATTGCAAGAGGAGGAGGGACATGAGACAGAAGGTGGTGAGGCCCTTATCACTGATCTATGAGGAGGGTGATGAGGAGTGGGTTGCTAAGGAGAGGGTGGAAGAGGGAGAGCAACATGTAGAGGCACCAGCTCTAGAGGTAGGACTTCAAGATGTAGAGATGGAGGAGGTGGAGGAGTATCCAAAGGAGGAGAGGAGGTAGACATGGGAGAGGTCAAGCGGATCCCCTAAGAGAGGATTGTGTTGGGAGTGGATGTAGAGGGACTAGATGAGGTAGGAGTCTGAGGTGATGATGGGCCATTTGATTAGTATATAGCCTCTTTATAGGCACATATATAGGCACTAAAGGTGGAATAGCCTCTTTATAGGCACATATACAGGCACTAGAGGTGGAGGTGGGGGCATTAAGGTCATAGAGGGATGGGATAAGGATAGAGAGAGACACTCTAAAAACTAAGAGGAATACAACTGTGATCAAGAAAAAGGAGGTGAAGCAAAGGATTATAGAATTTATAGATACTTATAGTGGTATAACAACATATATGGCTCGAGAGATTGCTAGGTTCAATCAAAGAGAGCAGTATTATAGAGACCTATATGAGGGTGAGGTACCATCCAAGAATAGGGCATCGAGTACATCAAAGGTGTTGAGCAGTGGTGGATCTCACAATAGACACTCTCACAGTAGGTCACAGAGTGGTAGGGTATCATGCCTAACATGGTCCACTCCATATGATAGGCCATCACCATCAAGGCACTAGTCTTTAGGCTCACCATAGTGGTCACCTAGACATGATGAGGGGAGCTCTGGCTAGATCCTATTTTAAAAAATGTATTATGAGACTTGTATTTTGACCATCAATCCTACGAGCTCTATTTTGTTAAATATGATACATCTTGACATTGTACTGTGACACATTTTGAGAGATATATGATATGATTTTGGGCAGAGATTTATGATATGCAATCTTATGTAATTATGCTTCACGGGTATGATTATGTTATGGATTTTTGTGCTTTTATGATGTTTATGTATGTATTCTATATGATCATATGATGTTATATGTTAATGCAGTGTAAATAACTTAGATTATGATATGATATTTAGATGATGCAATTGATGTTATGTAATATGATTGCATGGCCTATGAATGTGATGATTATAAATGTCTAATGTGAATGCAAAATATGATGTATGATATGGTTATAATTATGCAACACTTATAAAATGTTAATGAAATGTATATGCAATGTGATAAATGATAGTGGACTATGATGTAATGTAATGACATGCCTAATATGTGATGATGTGAAGACATGATGCAATGAAATGGTGATGTTATATGGATGCATTTTATGTTTTTGTATTTTCTCATGCAAATATATGTGGCTTATTATGATAATTATTATGCTAATGATAATATATATAGTATTTTCTAACATGATTATGTATGCAATATATTTTGTGTCATAGGATGCTGTCAAAATGCAACTAGAAGAAATGTTAGCATGGAAGAGATGGAAGTTAGCATGATGCTAGTGGAGACAACTTAAAGATGTATATTTTTCGAGATAAGACTTTACACTAATCATCATTATCTGGTAAAATGAAACAAATGGACAACAAACACCATGGTATGACATAGATCAAGGTGTGCAAGATTATCCATGTTCAAAATAGACAATCACAAACAAGGAATGTCTTGACTCATACTAAAGGCAAAGTTGCCCCAGTCTTTTTGTCAAGGCAATCAACAAACAACAATCAAATAAAGAGTCATGAGATATCATTTCTCCTCTATATCCTTCATGGGAAATCCTCGAGGTAGCTAGTAACCTAATTCAAAGACAAATAAAAAAAGATAAGACAAAATATCCCACAAGGTCAACAATCACTCTAATTGTTTGCCAAAATTTGGTTGTTTGGCATTTAATTGACTAAGTGATTGATAGGTTGATTGTTTGATAAAGCCTACTTTCGGGAGGAAAACATGTCATATAAGATGTCAAGTCTGGTTTTGATCATGTGACCACCTGTATAAGGCAAATGAAAAAGTTTTACTAATGACAATGTATGGTATCAGGAAGGACACATCCTGTACAAGATATAAATTTTCCTGGTTTGATGTTTGACATCTGACCATTTTGACAATTTTCTGATTTGACTATGACTTTATTGGCTTGTTGTCTTGTTAATTCATGACTTGTTTGAAGTTTTGATGACTGTTTATGTCCAAGTTTGAAATTTTTTTTTTATTATAACTGATGCAACAAACCTTAAAGGACCGACCTAGCTGGCCTTTGTAGACACGAAAAATATACAAGTTGATCCTACACACTTTATCCTAACTACTAACATCATTTCATCCTGAATCATACTCTTAGCTTATCATCACCTTTCATCCCTTAATTAAATAAATCATTGTTTATTTAATTAGGTATTTCTCCTCTGCAAATTAAATTAATCAATTTAATTTAATTTATCCTCTATCACTATTCATTTAAATAATTCATTTTATTTAAATTAAGTCTCTAAAGTATTATTACTAAATTGAATAAATTAAACCTTATTTGATTTAATCTAACATTATCCCGTTTAGTTAAATAAATCAAAACATTTATTTAATTAAACCCTTCCTCTCAATTCGATTTAAATCAATGCATAAATTTAAGTCTAAATTTTCACATTTCCTAATTCCTCATTACATTAATTAATCTTTGATTAGTTTAATCTTAAATCATGTCCCATCCTCTAGCTTTTACCACTTGCACATGAAAATAGATTTAATTCATTTATTAAATCCCTATTTTCCCTCAACATTGCATAAAAGGGGAATATTCCCTCAAATTTGAATTCAAATCCAAGTGGACTTGGTCCTTCCAACAAGGCATTTATTTCACCTTACAAGTCCTTTTGCCTCGAGCCAAGTGGCCATAACTCCATTTTCTTCTCTCTCCAACATGTCATTTCACTAAATTCAAATTTCAATCTCATATCATTTATCGGCACTTTGATCAAAATGTGCACAACCTTCCTCCATTCACATCTTGACAAGTGGCACTTGGCCATTGGATGTTGAATGATCCCACATTGCTCAAATCTTTCTCATTCTTCCAATTTGAAATCTATAAATGAGAGAATCTTCCTCTCATTCATCATCCACAATTTGAGATAAAATTTATTATCTTCAATTGAGAGAAATTCTATTCACCTTCTTGAGTAGTTGCCATCACCATAGCTAGGTTATTGCAGATTTTAGCAAGGAGCCACATTGTTCTTCACCATAAAGTGGATCAACCATCATCAAGCATACAAAGGAGTTGGGAAAGGGCCAATTTCTACACACAAGTGGCACCAATTCCCCCATGGGATCAAAAGTTTGCTTCTTAGAATAGGATTTCATTGTTTTCTTTATTGCTTTCTTCATTTTATTTTCTATTTGAGCATTGCAAATGGATTTCATGGAAAATCCTTGTTCTTACTTGCATATGAACCTAATTATGTGTTTGTTTGTCATGTTTATGAAGGTATAGGATTGGGGTTCACATTTTGGCACTAAAAGGAGGGCAAAATCAAAGATTTCAACACTTTTTTAAAAAAAATTCTGTGGTTTTTTGTTAATTTTTGTGTCTACAGGAAACTGCACCACTATCAGTCCAGAGGCGCCATACAACGACGCTAGCTTTTCAGTGACACTATATTGCACCGCTTCAAACTCTAAACTCCATCGTTGGAGTCTTCCGGCCCACAAAATTCAAATTTCCAAACTCGGCCGCTGGAGTTTCTAAACTCCGCCGCATTTGCTAACTGCGCCGTTGGGTGATAGTAAAAAGTTCAAATTTGATTTTCTTTTTGACATGTGTCTTTTTGTTTTCATCTTTTTGAGCCTCTAACCTGTTTGTTTTCTCTGTATCTTTTGGTTTTAATCACTTTGCAGGTTAGGGCAAGGAGGAAAATGAAGAGGAAGGTTACATTATGACATCATTCTCACCTTATACCAAGTGTTTTTAAACACTTTAGTGTTTTTTAACACTCTTAGAGAATTATCAATCTCTCTTAAGTAATTTGTTATCTTTCATGCTTTAGGGAATACTATATTTCTTTTGGGCTCTAGAAAGAACAATACAAATTTTCTTTCAAATTTTGCAAACATAGGGCTTAAAAATAACTTTAGAATAACTTACTAGATTTGGTTTAAGGATTAACAATTGAACAAGGAAAATCCCACATTTTATTTGGTGCTATAAAAAGAATTCACTTTTTCTTTGTGGACTTAAAATGAACAAGTGTTATTTTTGTTTTGTCATTGTTTACTCAAAGTAATACCATTGAAGGGATGTATGCACTTCTCTCTTGCCTCATGGCGATTTTGAGAAACAAAAGGCCTTTTGGTGATCTTAAGCTGAGTAAATTAATTACCTCCACATTTCATTTTGGGATTAAAATTGAACAAAACATCTTGCAAGTGTGAGTGTGGCATATTGCGAGTGTTCTCCCTTTGTTTTTCAACGAAGGTAGATTGAACTACGAGATATGTTTTCTCGCTTTTTTTTTAATCTTAGCGGGCCTACCTTGTGGGAAAAATTAATCACCCAAGGGAACGATCCAACCGAGAACACGCTAAAGCCAAGCGACTTCCACCCGGGATATAAGTGTGGATATTGGAATAAAGGTCAATATCATGAGGATTATTCTGACAAGAAGGGTAGCAATGGTCCCTCACCGCATGGATAGTCCCCCACAAATGGAATACCCACATTAAAACCCCTTGTTTAGTAAAGGCCAAAATCCTTAACTATTTGTTGGTGCAAAAGGTCATGTCCTTTGAAGCCGCCTCACATATACATGCAATTTTTTGTAGAGATGAAAAGTATGCCATGGGAGATTCATGGGTACTAATGCTTGGCTGAACCAAGAAGCAAGTACACTATAAGGGGGAGCCTATGTGGTCAAGCATCTAACCATCCGCACTAAATATGCGCAGCTGGATTTATCCAAGTGGGAACCTAACGAAATATTGTCTCATCATCCTAGGATTGTACATGTTCTTGGAAACAAAACGATTTGCTTGGATCTAAAATAGTGGAAAACAAACATTCAACGAATCATCATAATTTTAAACCCTTTGGAAGAACAAATACCTTGGAGGTGTCCACATGTTACTTCTTGTCCCTAGGGGTTCTTATCTCTAGAAAGCTTCTAAACATTCAAACATCTCAATTTGTTTCTTCCAAAGTCAACACTAGGAAATCTTTGCCTTGATTTCCTTGATTTCCACATAATGCACTTTCTGGGATGAAAGAAAATTAGGACATTGGACATTCAGTTTGAAAAACTAAGCAAGAAGTGATTGTGGTAAAAATCAAGTCATTAATCAAGATTAACCCCAATTGAACCCCACACATGTTCTTGCAATCTTCTGTCTTATGGTTTTCCATGCGAACATTGATCTTTTGGTTTGAAATACTCTTAGGGAAAAGAATGTTCTTCAATATCTTGGTCTAGTAAAATAGTCCCTCTTAGGTTCATCTAGGATCAAAATCAATCATTCTCATCCATCCCTCAACCATCAAAATTAAATCCCATTTCACCAACAACTTTTGGAACCTTCCAAAACATCACTTATGCTAGACTTTTAGGAAAAATCAACATCACCTTGTTTGGCTTAACACACCTAGCCAAATTATCCTCTTGTGTATGAGTTTACTCTAGGATAACAAAACTTCCTAGAATTTACAAGTTCATTATCCAAAATCATCTTGTTTGACATAACACACTTAGTCAAACTATCCTCTCGTGTGCGAGTTTACCCTAGGATAACACAACTTCCTAGAGTCTACAAGCTCATTATCAATCAATCAAAATCAAAATCAAAACAAGTCCTAAAGTCTAGCATTGATCCAAAGTTACTAAAAGTCTAAACACCCATATCATTCACCCCTTTCATCCTTCATCTCATCATTGGTCGTAAACCCCTCAGAGGTCAAAAAAGTCAAAACACAAGAGGAACATGGAATATAAAATTGATTTATCCATCATGAGTAATCCAATTCAACCAAAATATCCAAGCCTTATGATTCCAATTCATTTGCAAAACTTGCATTTTTACAAACCATACATGGGATCATTATCTCTTCCAAACCTTAATGGTACAACAAAAGTGAGCATGCCCAATCTAAATTTTGGAACACCTTTCCCTATGGTAGATTTAAATCAAAGTCAAAACTTACAAATATATCAACCAAACAATCAAGGCATGAGCCTTCCCCCTTTACCAACAATCAATCAACCGAATCCGAGCAATACCCCCTTTATAAGTCAAAGTATCATATCAAATCCTCCCATTTTTTCATCGACATCATAACAATAGATGGCAACCATCCAAGCAACCCCAACGGTCAATACAACCATCGTCCCTCAAGTGTCTCAAGGACCAAGCATCTCAATCACACAATTCACCACTCAAACCCTAGCAATCAATGCGACCATTCCTCTCATCACAATGGTCAACACCATTCCCAATCCACCACCACCACCACCAAAACACAACATGGAAAATTCATTCTCCATCATGTTGCAAGCCGCTCAAAAATTTTCCCACCAAAAGGTGCTCCAAAACTAACAAGCTGCATAGCTAGCTGCTCAGCAAGCGCAAGCACAATTAGATGCCCAACAAGTTGCACAAGCCGCACAAGCTGCACAAGCGGCACAAGCAGCCCAACAAGCATAGGCTCAAGCTCAAGCCGAGCACCAGGCTCGGAAGGAGCAAGCATAATACCGAGCACAATTGCAAGCAATCCATCAAAAAGTGTATCAACAAGTCTTGCAAGATTTTAAGGCACAACAACAAGTAGCTCAACAAAAATCCCAACAAAAAGCATTGTTGGCACAACAACAACATGACCAACAACAAGCATTTTTGGATCAGAAACAAATGCAATCATTACTCCCTTAACAAAGCTTGCAATAGATTCCCACCACAATCGTTGAAAATGAGGATCAAGATCTTTTGACCAATGATCATGTTGAAAATGTCTCTACATCACCTAATGAGTTAGAGGACATATCTCAAGAATTTATTCCAAAGCATGATCAACATCTTTCACCAAGGTCTAGTAATGATTCTTTCCAAAAAAATGGACATCCTTTGACCTCATGACATTTGAGAAACTTCCTATGCCTAATGAAGATATCCAAGAACCCTTTATAAGAAATCCATTCTTTGAAATTGACCCATATCAAGAACTTGATCCAAAGCATGTCGAAAGCAATTCTGAAATCATTCCAGATCAAGAATTTGTATCTCCAAGCTACTACAATGATATAATGGACACCCTCCTATGTATACAAGATTATTACATCCACATAGCACATACTCCTCTATCTACCCATGAGATGCTTTCCTTGGATGGACATGTAGATGATCTTCATTCAAAACAAGATTCCTTTACTCCTGACATTATTACACAAAAAGAGCAAGATATTGATTCCTACAGTCAAACTCAGTTGTCAACATCAGGATCAAATATATCCCAAATTCAGACTGAGGACATCATGTATGAAGATATCCAATATTATCCACTCAAGGGAACATGTTTGACATAATAGGATATTCCAGAGTCAGCAGAGCAACAAATTGAAATAACGTCATTTGCAGTGGTCATATATCAAAAGATGCCTGCTCAACAAGACATCTCAAAACAGGGAGAATCAAAGAACAAATATGCTACTACAACCATACTAGGGGAAACTTCGTCTCAAACAAACATCAACATAGGGGCATGAAGGATCCTTATGATGATACCAATTCCAATACTACAACCCGCCATGTCACGAATCTTCATCCACCCATCACCCCATCCACGAATTGGGACCAACGTCAAAAGAAATATTTGAATCAGAGCACAAAAAATGTCATCAAAGAAAAAGAAGCTAAGAAGCATATCTGACAAATCAAATACATATGGATACCAAAAAATACAAAGAGAGATGATCCCTATCAAAATCCCTTAGTCAAAGAAACTATGGGGTAAAATAAAAAAGGGAAAAGTATCCATCAAAGATGTCCACAAAGGAAAAATCAAGCTTCTCAAGCAATGTACAAAGTATATCAAGAAGTTGGTCCTAATTCCATGCACACTTTCGTATCCACCCATCATTGCTCATCTTCCCAACTTTGGAGAGTCAAAGGTTCCAAACTATCAACCAATCCATCTTTTATTCCCAAACACACTCCACCATCTATTCGTCCATGCATAATATCCAATTCTCACATTGACCATGTATTGGCGATGACCCTTCATCATAAGGATTCATAAGGCACTCTATCGTGATATGCGTGCAAAGACGAAGTTAACTCCGGTGTCAGCAAAGCAAATTAGGAATCTCAAAAGTTGCATTCAAGTGCATGTATCTTGGTAAAGAAACTTCTTCAAGAAGGATATCGATGGCACATTATGACAAAAGCATCTACATTGACACCACCAGGTGGTTCAACATGAGCTTAAAATCTTTCAGAAAAATACAAAAAAATCAAAAAATCAAAAATCTAAAAGAATTAGAAAAGGGTTGAAAACAGTAAAGAAAAAAAATTGTCCTATGGTGAAAACCACTTTGGTGGCGCTTTGGAAAAGTACCATGATGAAAACCTAGAAAATAGGCATCATATGTAGAATCGAGCATCTACGTGCACTAGTTCAGGTGAAATTATCTCATCCCATCCATAATAAAGCCAACATTCCATCCATATCATTCGTTCATCCATTAACTGTTTATCCAACCTATTACCATCTATCTGCATTATCTTGATAAAAGTTTGGTGCACACTTTATGCTCACTTATGGTAAATATCTTGACATGGTTCATTTTCATTTATCCTATCCAAGCCAACATTATTTGAGCTAGCAAGCACTATCCAAATGAGAATCCTTTGTGCAAAAACCTTATCTTATTGCAAGATGATCCATATCCATCCATCCATACACCTATTCAAGCATCCACCCATGGCATTCCATACATTGCTAGACACCGAGGGCAGGTATTTATATCTTGCTTCATGAATAAATCTTGATCTATATCCTCCAACTTATGTGGTGATCTGAACATTGGAAAATGTGAAATCAAATTGGTCAAGCATTTGTGAGCCAAAAGACAAATCACTAGCCCATGGCATATTTTGATGAGAAGATGTTCCTTATCAAGTTCTATCTTTCATTGAACATCAGTTGCATCTATCTTACACTTCAACGTCACATCAAATCATCAAAACAATTTTGTTCCAAATCAAGCTTCATCAATCCTAATCAATAAAATCCAACCAATCCATCATTATCTTGGGATATCCTTCCCAATCCTCATGTTTCTTAACACTATCATTGCATTATTATGTATCCTCAACAATGTTATCATCATCAATCTCAAAATCCTTGTGTTTCTTAGCACTATCCTTGCATTGTTGTGTATCCTCAACAATGTTATCATCATCAATCCATCAATCAGATCAATTAACCTTAGCTTGGTTTTCAACAAAATCCCAAACAGAATCATCACATATCCATATCCAAATCATCAAAAATCCAAAAACATCCAAATCACATCAAAATCCAAAAAATGTCAAAAATCTAAAAAATAAAAAATAGAGTCATCTGTCTGAACTATGTTGTCTCTGAGCTTGAACGTAGGAAAGGTTGATCTTTGATCATCCCCTGAGACACCCTAGGTCAGTCCTTTAGGCTTCCATCACAATCTAGCAATCCGTTTGCCCATCTTTCTCATCATTGAGCCAAGTCTGTCATTAGTCGAACTACGTGGTCTCTGTGTGTATAATGTAGGAAAGGCTAATCTATAATTCAACTCTTGAGACCCCTAGGATAGGTATTTAAGTTAGTCCCTTGGTCATAAATCTCAAAAAATACCAAAAAAATTTAAATTTTTTGAAAAATCAAAATAGCCTCAAAACATCTTAAAAATTACAAAAACATCCAAATATTTTAAAAACCCAAAATGGTGCACCCGTCTCATCTTGCTTTCACCCGCAATAATCACCATTCATAACAAATCAATCATCACCTTCATCCTTTGGTGATTCTGTCAGAAGCAAGTCTAGCAAGTTTTAAAAGTGAACACCCAATCGTCAAAGTCTCAAGTCTAGGTCAGTAAGCAAGCAATTTGATCAACTCAGAGTATCAATAGCTTATCATCCAATCAATCTCATCAAAACCCTGATCAAAACATGTCCTGGGATGCATCCTTCCCATGATGGACATCAAGATCAGGTATTACCTTAGTTTAGCCTTGGCTAGCAGTACAAAGAACATTAGCTTACTTGTTTACTTTATCTTTTCTTTGGATTTATCTTATTGTGCTCATTCCAAGGACCTCTCGATGATGTCTAACAAAATAGGTTTAGAGAGAAAGGAATGGGGGAATGATCATTATATTTTTGTCTATTGTGCTTGTTGGATGTTCTTGTAATATAGCTTGGCGAATACTTGCTTTGTTAGGTCTGTCCTAGCAAGGTTTTTGTATGTCAAGTGTGAACAAGAGCACTCATATCTGATTGTCAAGTCAAAGTCCATCACACTAGGTGCAACGCCATCTTGGTTCTTTATACCTTGATGCATCGCAGCTACGTGTGTTATCAAACATAAGGTAATTGGCCCTTTTAAAATCCCAACTCTCAGTAAGCAAATCATCATCATCATCAGCATTAATAACTTAGGCTTGTTGGACCCTCTTGTCATCATTCTTTTCTTTTTATTCTTCTATCTTTACTAACATTTCTATCTAAATTTGGTGTGTTGTATCAAAATATACACAAGGCTACCCATGGCCGATGACTATCTATACATTATCAAAATTATCTACGTCAAATATCTGATCTTTCTAAAGAATTATCTTTCATCCTCTGATCAATAGAACCACTCCTCTCGCATTTTATCGCGATCTCGATCAGAAAATCAAACATTTCCGCTTGATCTCTTGAGGGGGAAATATACCAGCATAATCCTTCCACTGGCGCAACAATGGGGCATCTGAAAAATCAAGAAAATTTTGACTTTTGATCACAGCAGTTTATTCTTTGAACCAATACAACAAGTGCATTGCTTCAAAAAGGGGAAAAATGTAGACACGAAAAATATACAAGTTGATCCTACACACTTGATCCTAACTACTAACATCATTTCATCCTGAATTGTACTCTTAGATTATCATCACCTTTCATCCCTTAATTAAATAAATCATTATTTATTTAATTAGGTCTTTCTCCTCTGCAAATTAAATTAATCAATTTAATTTAATTAAATCCTTTATCTCTGTTCATTTAAATAATTCATTTTATTTAAATTAAGTCTCTAAAGTCTTCTTATTAAATTGAATAAATTAAACCTTATTTGATTTACTCTAACATTATCTCCTTTAGTTAAATAAATCAAAACATTTATATAATTAATCCCTTCCTCTCAATTTGATTTAAATCAATGCATAATTTTAATTCTAAATTGTCACATCTCCTAATTCCTCATTACATTAATTAATCTTTGATTAGTTTAATCTTAAATCATGTCCCATCCTCTAGCTTTTACCACTTGCACATTAAAATAGATTTAATTCATTTATTAAATCCCTATTTTCCCTCAACATGGCATAAAAGGGGAATATTCCCTCAAATTTGAATTCAAATCCAAGTGGACTTGGTCCTTCCAAAAAGGCATTTATTTCACCTTACAAGTCCTTTTGCCTCGAGCCAAGTGGCCATAACTCCATTTTCTTCCCTCTCAAACATGTCATTTCACTAAATTCAAATTTAAATTTCATATCATTTATTGGCACTTTGATCAAAATATGTACAACCTTCCTCCATTCACATCTTGACAAGTGGCACTTGGCCATTGGATGTTGAATGATCCCACATTGCTCAAATCTTGCTCAATTCTTGCAATTTGAAATCTATAAATGAGAGACTCTTCCTCTCATTCATCATCCACAATTTGAGAGAAAAATTATTATCTTCAATTGAGAGCAATTCTATTCATCTTCTTGAGTAGTTGCCATCACCATAGCTAGGTTATTGCAGATTTTAGCAAGGAGCCACATTGTTCTTCACCATCAAGTGGATCAACCATCATCAAGCTTACAAAGGAGTTGGGAAAGGGTCAATTTCTACACATAATTGGCACCAATTCCCCTATGGGATCAAGAGTTTTCATCTTAGAATAGGATTTAATTACTTTTTTTGTTCATTTCTTCATTTTATTTCCTATTTGAGCATTGCAAATGGATTTCATGGGGAATCCTTGTTCTTACTTGCATATGAACCTAATTATGTATTTGTTTGTCATGTTTATGCAGGTATAAGATTGGGGTTCACAACCTCAAGGGCTCATCAAAAAATGGCCTTGGCTACATAACAACACACAGAGACCTCGTAGTTCAACATGACTTGACTTTGTTTTATTGATAAAGGACTAAGTTATTATTTTATTTGGAAAATTTTAAAAGGACTGACCTAGTGCCTTTGAGGCTCATCGAAAGATGGTCTTGCCTACATTAAGTTGCAAAGGTAACATAGTTCGATTGGAAGAACTGAATTTGACCTTGTTTTTGGGATTTTTGCAATTTATTTGGATGTTTTAAGGCTTTTGACATGTTCTGATTTTTTTTAGCTTTTTAAGGTTTTAAGGTCTTTTGTCTTTTTGGGCATGATTGATTTTTTTGTCTTTTTTTATTTTATGATTTTTTTGTCTTTTTTGGAATATTTGATTTTTTTGTCTTTTTGATATAGTGACCTCTTGATAGAAATTGTGAGATCCAATGATGTAGGTCAAGTATTTTCCCCCTACTCGGGTATAAGGCCAATTCATAAGGGGTGGAATGGAAGGGGATATAAAAGGTGAAAGAACATGTGATTTCAACCGTTCTAGGTTATGAGAAGGATAGCTAGGCATTATTATGGGTGTCAAAGAGGTATGGATGTGTAATGGAAGGTAAATCCAAATTGAATGATGGTAGATGACATAGAAAAATTCAAATACACATGGCACATGTTTTCCTAGTTTTCACCATGGTACTTATCCAAAGCACCACTGAAGTGCTTTTCACTATTGGATGAATTATTTATCTTTACTATTTTCTTGATATTTTTTAAAAAAAAATTGGTGTCACCAAGAAACCTATTTGTTAGGTTTCCATCAAGGTGACTTCTTTTTGTATTTTTATGGTTATGACAAGAATTTCAGAAGCTATGTGTAGAACTGATAAGTTATGGCAATCCATTGACCTTGTTTGGATGACCATGCTGGATGAAAGGACCTAATCTAGATGTAGAGTGCAAGTGGAAAATATGAAGGGTGATAGAAATGGTGGATGAAAGAGGCTATGGTATGAATCCTAAAGTGCACACTACATGGGCCATCAAGCTTCAGATGAAAAGGAATTTGGGTAACCAATAAGCTAGAGTTCATGAAGGGGTCATCATCAAGGCATATTGAAAGACATTGCCAATGTAGGTGGAATGATATGATGGATGCATGAACATGGATGAATTGAATGGAATGTATGGAATGAGTGAAAATGATAATGATGGAGACATTGGATCAAAAAAGTATTCATTTGACGTTTTGCTTTGATATGCCCCCAATGATTTTTGATGGAGAGACATAATTAGAGATCAAATTTTGCATATTTTTGGCTTGTACTTTTGATTCGTCCAATAGATTTTTATTTTGGTTAGAGGACTTTTGTTGATATTCCTTTCTTTTTATTATGTCTTGTGATTCGTGATCTCCTTTTAAAGAGAAATATTTCATTAAAGATTTTCCTTTATTATTTTCTTGAGATTTGACTTGTTGATACATGTCAATGATGTAGATGGATGTGAGTAATATGGATGAATTGGATGGAGTGACATAAGTGTTTAGTGGATGATGGGGAGTGGCGATGTCGTCAATGAAGACTTTGGGATTATCCTTTTTGGTACTACTAACATGAAGGAATCTTGTACGTCCTTAACGACTTGGAAAGATGATTAGTAGAGGCAATAATAGGGGGACATAACCTAACCCAAGATGGGTGAGATGGAGGGATGATGTTTTTATATCCTCGGTGGGATCTTAATTAAAGAGTGGGTTATCATAGATGTCTTGATCAAACATGGGGTTGTCATGGACATGAAAAGATTAGGCAGAAGCAGATAGGGTAAAAATAGATGTATCATCAAGATCCCAAAAGGTTTCAATCCAAGCATGACCATTTTTTTGTGTTCCTTCTAAAGCTATCTTGACATCATTATTAGAAGTATGAACTTTCCCAACAGCATTAGCATTACCATTTTTTGGTAAATTATTCATGTGATATTCTCCACACCCCATATCATGGACTTGGACCTTGGAGTTTGATAGTACGATAGATGAAGTGGATTCCTTATTCAATGAAGATAGATCGATGTATTGTGATGAAGTGGAGGATGAAGCTTCATTATTGATAGGCACTCGGAATTGAGTTGTCCCTTTTAGATTACTGTAATATTGGAAAGGGTCAAGATCACCAGTTGTTGTGATTTTGGTGCCTTTGTGAGGGAACTTGAGTCATTGGTGGTATGTGATGGTATGGCTTTCATGGTGTGAATCCATGGTTAGCTGAGGAGGAGGTTGTATGGAAGGTCAAGATCCAATACTTGAAAAGTAGTGTCCATATTTGCGGGTCCAACTCTGATGGGTAGTGTAATAACTCATTTAGAAGAGTGTTCCTCATTGTCATATACTTTGATAAAAATGATTTTTTTATGTCTACACATGTTTTCGAAAAGCCTAATATCTTAATGAGTTTGAGGGTACAAATTTTTAACCCTGCTTCATCATCCATCAAGACTTGTCTGACTTTGTGTTTGTGGATGAGGACTTCAAGATGTAGGGTCATTATGGCTTTTCTTTTGAGTTGAATAGTCTTGGTCGAAAAAGGTGACGTGATTAGAGTTAGCGAAGTAACCCACCATATCCTAGAAACAATTGACATCAAGTTCGATGGGAAGGGTAGTGTCTTGTAAGGCCTTGTCAAGAATGGCTCGATTGTCAGGTGATATACACAATAACTCTAGGGTAGAGATCTGTGTGGGTGTCTTCCCAAAATGGTCAAGTAAATTATATTGGGACTATAGTGGCTACTATTGTTTTGGAGGAGGACCTTGGATAGTCACCTTGGTTTGATGAGTATTGACAGTTCATTCCTATGGTTTCTTAATGGTAATGGTATTTACATGATCGTCGACAATGGAAATGATATTTACTATGATGGTATAATCAAATTTAGCATTTGTGTAATTGGTAGAATTATTGGTCTTATTACTCGAATTGTAAGACTTTCCTTTTCCATGGTCATGTAAAGGATCTATGAAGGCTTTATGGTTGCTACTAGATGATTGTTTTTGTCCATTGACTTTGATAGTAGCATTTTCAACAAGGTCTTGGATGATATTCTTCAATTGTTGGCATTGTGACAAGTTGTGTCCTTTAGCTCGGTTGTAGTCACAAAAGGTGTTATTGTCCCACCATGATGGTTCGAATTGTCCTAGGTCATATTGTTCTAGGTTAGGAAGTTTTATGACATTGTGGTGAAAAATTTGTTTGAAGAAAGATTCGTTTGGCTCCCTAAGAGGAGTGCATTTACATCTTGTGGGAAACTTCCTTTGGTCTCTTTGCTCTTGTGTGCTTTGGATGGCATTTTCTATTTGATCGAGAGTTTTGAGTGCATTGTTGGTTGTATTGGGTCCTCTAAGTGTAATGGTAGGGCCTGTGTGTACTGTCTTGGTATCAAAAACTCAATCGTTGGTCACATTTTTATTATGAGCCCAATACTTGCTCTTATCATTTTATATGTTTTGGGTGGTCATGTTTTTGTTGGAAGTCTTGATTTCCCCTTTTTTAATGAGGGCCTTCTCAAGGATAATTCCTTTCTAAACTAGGTCAAAAAATGAAGTACAACATTGCATTTTTAACTCATGTTTCAAGTTTGAGTTGAGGTTTTCTATAAACATGACAACTTTTTGTTTTTTAGGTATTTCAACGAGACATGTACTAGCCAAACCTCTCCATCATTGGAATAGGTTACAAAGTTTTTACCCTCTTCTTGTGTGGTATGAAATAGGGTGGCAATTGTTATCTCATTATCAATGTTGAAGGCAACGTGTTCTTAAAAAAATAAATTCCAAGTCTCCCCATGTTCTTGTGCCAGTTGGTAGGTGTGCAAACCACTCAAGTGCTTTCCCTGTAAGACTTCATGGGAATAGTCTCATTAGATATGTAGGCTCATATGTGATGTCTATGCAAGCTATAGAAAATTCTCTTACATGATTGATAGGGTTTCCCTTCCCTCTATATTTAGGAAAGTTAGGAATGATGTAACCATGTGGGAAGGGTGGCATGTATAGACTCTTCTCAAATGGATAGGGACATAGGTGTTTTGTGGAGTAAGTCTTCTTGTTGGAAACTTGTATGTTCTTTGGCTATTGTTGTAGGAAAAGCATTTGAGTTTGTAAAACATCCACTTAGGTCAATGACATGTCTTGCATATTTTGAGATCCCATGTTGGCATATTGGAATCTAATGTTATGGGATGGGTTTTGATTGGGTGTGTATATGATAGATTTTGGTTTTGTATTTGTGTGTAAGGTGGTGTTTGGTTATGAATTGATTATGAGTTGG
This sequence comes from Sequoiadendron giganteum, assembly GCA_007115665.2. Lineage (NCBI taxonomy): Eukaryota > Viridiplantae > Streptophyta > Pinopsida > Cupressales > Cupressaceae > Sequoiadendron > Sequoiadendron giganteum. Next base: position 343,006,741 of record CM021109.1, on the reverse strand, counting down.
ATTATGAGTGTTGTGGGGAGGATTGGATTGTGTATGCCATGAAGTTGTAAAGGTATGACCATGTGGATATTGGTTGCCATATTGTGGGAAAGGTCCTCAGTTACCATGTGGCCTAAAGGATAATTGGTTTTCATGTTGTGTGTTATGCAAAATAGAGCCTTGAGTATTGCTTTGCACATGTGTATGAGGAATAGGCCCTTGTTGTGACACAATGGTATGGTGAGAGGCCCCCATATTTGGTATGGCATCTATTTTGGGAGTCTTGTTGATGATAATTGTTGATCTCTTGGTCAAAGTGTTTATGCCAAGTGGATTGGAAGATGATGCCTCTATGGTGTTTGATGTAGAAAATAGGTGAAATGTCATTTTAAAGGCTGTTTTCATGGATTGTGTTGTGGTGATTTGGTTCATGCCTCGTATCATGTTTTGGTTGCCAAAGGGTGAAGTGTGGATTGTTGTTGCCAGGGAAAACTTTAGTGGCAAATCTTCGCCAATTGGCGAATAATTGAAATTGGGACCTCCAAAAATGGTGAATAGTACAAGCTAAAAACGATGGTGAATCGCCAGATTTTTACAAAAAAAAAAATGTCTCAATTAATTCGCCTATGTATTATATTTTAAATGATACCTCATTGGATATGATTCGCCAACAATTTATACTATAATCACAAATATCGATTATATTCGCCAGTAATAGTATATTCCTACCATTAATTTTTGGGAAATATCGCCACATTAATAAATTACTATTTGATTTCAAGGACATTTTAGCTTTGAATAAGGCTTTTATTTATTTCCATAAAATCATCGCTTAACTTTTTAATCAGATGGTAGCAGGTTGATTCTATGGCCTAATACGCACATGCCTTTTAAAAGGCTTGTTGAGGCCTGAAATTTATTTTGGGCCACACGATTAAATCTAATCATGTGGCCAAAAAGAAATTTTAGGCCTCAACAAGCCTTTTAAAAAGGCATGTGCGTATTAGGCCACAGAATCAACCTACAGCTGTCTGATTAAAAAGCTAAATTGCTAATCCATGGTAACATTTACACTTTTCATTTATTCTTACTTTTAAAGTGATATTTTAAAAAAACACTTAATCCGTGTGTTATCCAATGCATTTTTTATAGTGAATTTATGCTTGGTGGCGAGGGGCTCTGCCCCTCAACCCCACCTGTATCGCAACAGGAGTGCGTCGGGGCCGATGTCCCTAGACCCAATGAGGGAGGTGTTTCCCCCTCAACCCCCACAAGGGGGATTTGCCCCCTTGACCCCCACAAGGGGTGCTGCCCCTTGACCCCGCGGGTGGCTACTGCGCCCGGGCCCCTACTTCAATATTACAAAAAACAAAAAAAATATGGGGGAATTGCGCCGACCAACTATGCAAATTTTTAAAGGAGAGATTCGCCATTGTCATTAATCTTTTTAGTGAATATTCACTAGGATTCGCAACTGTGATTATTATTTTTACCAATTATTCATTAAGATTCGCTGAGATTTTACAAACTTTTTTAATAATGTGCATAGATTCACCAAAAAAATTAATAATTTTTGTCAAATATAAGGAAAGATTCGCCAGCATTTTACACCTTGACCAAGGGGGGGGGGGGTTCTTAAATTTATCCCTGGTTGTTGCATCTTGTGTGGATCCTCCTAATGGCATATATGTGTTAACTTGTGGGATGGATCCAATAGAAGTAGGTGTATTGTGTCCTTGACTTTAGTTATTTGGTGTAGACCCTACCTTTACTGTATTGACATCAAAACTAGGGGGTAATGTGGCTCCTTTTGACAATAGTTTAGCTAGGTAGTATTGGGGGTCTAATGCCATAGGTTCATCCACAAAAGAGGCCATACCAGGGTCTTGTGTGGTGGCCTTTAATTCTTCTACAATGACATGTCCATCCTTGTCTCTAATGATGAATCTCTCAAATAATGGATTGTGGAATGACATGTGTATGTTTTAGGTGTCTCATGGAAGGAATTACCAAATGGGATGACAAACTCACCATCTTGTGGGAAGGCCATTTCTTTCTGTTTCCTTTGCAACCTTGTTTCAACCATAAAAGGACTAAAAGAGGGAGGTGGATGTGAATGTGATAGGGTATGATGTTTATGCAAAGATAAGACCAAGGTTATGCAACTATGTTTTTGGGTTTTTCAAAGTATAGGATATGCCTAATGAGAGTACCAAGATATGGATTTCAAAGTGACAAGATGTCAAGATGTCAGAACTTTGTATGAATGTCACAATGGGGTCCAAATCTATGGTAATGTCTATGCCAAAATTATGCCTAAGGATAATACTAAGACAAAGAATCAAGGTGAAAATGGTCAAAATATCAATAGTGTCACAATGAGGTCAATATCTTGAGTATGTTTAAGGTATGCCAAATGTAATGAAAGTGTGAAAGTATGATGGGTGTGAATGATGATATGACCTTAAATAATGAATAAGGGTATAAAAACTAAGTACCTTGTGGAAAATATAAGGAAAGGTTGCTTAATCAAACTAAGATAGCCAAGGTTAAAAACTTGATTTATCAAGACCTCAATGATGGTAAGGACTAAAATGAAAAGTTGAAAAAGGTGGTCTCAAACTAGCCTTGTGAGTTGAGGAGCCAACCTAAATGATAAAGAACTAAGATGGTGGACAAGTAAAGTCAAGATAAATCTGATTTGGTCACTATGGACTACTCTACATTTTGATAAGTTTCCAAAGCCAACATCTACAACAAGATGTGTGCAAGCTAAAGGATGACCTAGTGTTTAACCTATGGAAAATGAAAAGTATGAAATAATGGGAGAATGTATGGGTGATAAAGGATAGGTCTGGAAGCTTGCAAGTCTGTGATCAGAGAACAAGAGGATGCTCTGGATTTGACCAGATAGTTGTCATTCTGAATGTTAATTGTGGTGTTTTATAAATAGTTGTTTCATTTTGGAAATCTCAATTGTAGATTTTTGGGTTGTAGTTGTGGTGAATAACAATCAATTGTGGTATTTAGTGTGTTTTGCTAGGTTTTCACTATTTTTGACCAATTTTGATATGATTTTGTGAAAATGATTTTGGAAAACACAACAAACAGTTTGAAGACACTTATTTTGTCTTATTTGAGTGTGAAAATATGTAATTGCAAGGTGAATAAAGGCACTTGTAAACAATGCACAACCTAGGTTAGAAATAGATCCTACTTGTTGAGTCCTTGCTTGGGTTGCTCCAAACACTTAAACACAATGAACAACTAGAGATCTTGGTGGCACTAGCTCCCCCTTACATGACATGGGAACACCAAAATCTCTTACCCCCAAATATCTAAAGATCTTATGAGCTGAGGGATTTCCTATCTCTACAATGAATAGTGGATGTAGGGTAGCTTTAGAGGTCCGACCTCCTACACCAACAAGTAAAAGGGTTTTTATCCTCTATAAAAAGTGGTTCTTAATCTGTGTTTCAGGGTAATACTAGTGCCTATGCATGCAACGATTCACTCAATTAAGAGTCCTCCCAACCTCTTCCTAATAAAGGATTTTGACACATCTCAAGGATACTAAGGGAAACATCTGTAAGTATAGGACATCCACACCAGGTGATTGAATAAGTTCCCAACAATCATAATTATTTATATAGCGGGCCGAAACAAAGTACCGCTTGGGTCATTCCATCTCACAATTTGGGAGGCAAGCCCTCTCGGGGTAAACAAAAGTGAGACAAGTATGTTATTTTTAATCTCCAAGATCGCACGAAGTGTAAGGAGAGAATATACACAACACCTTTTTCTCACACTCACATGGTGTTCATTTTAAAAAGAATAAACCAAAACCAAATGTGTGGGTGATTATATAAATGCCAAAAGATTCTTTTGATTCTCAAGATCACCAAATGGTGCGAGAGAAGAGCATATACACCTAGAGGAAAAATTCAAATCAAAATACAATTAAGACATTAGTTCTTTTTAAGCCCAAATACAAATGTGAGAAAGACACTCAATGCAAGATTTGTTGTCAATTTTAAGTCCCAAATGAGTGAAAATACAAGTTCTTTTTTAACCAATGAGTGAAGAAATGTAGATTGTTGTAAATTTTAAGCCCAATGACATGTAGATGCAATGTTAATTTTATCTAAATGAGTATGATTAAACAAAATTGAAAAGTGAGACAAGATAATAAGTTAGAAAAATGCCTCCTTTCCACCTATGCCACATGCTACAAAGCCAATATTAGTACTAGAAAATTCCTATACTACCAAATGCAAGAAAACATAATTGAAAAATTCTAAGAAAATTGAAAATTTTGGAAAATAGGAAGTTGTGTCATTGTAACTTGCAACTGCAGCTCATAGGATGCATCTCATAAAATATCAACTGTGGCTCTCAGGATAGTGATTGCATTGTAGATGTGTGGTGAAGTTCAAATCAATTGTGTCATTCCCCCAAATAGTTGTGGTGAACAAACCTATAGCTACAAAACACAATAAAAGTAATCAATTTCGACCAAACTAGAGACCAGCCTGATATGATAATGATATTAACTAATAAAACCTAAAACCAAAAACCAAAAACCAAAATCAAAAGGAAAATCTAGAAATGAATGCAAACTAAATATTCAATGATACCTCAATTAGTTGCAATGTTTCTCTAAGAAGATGCATCACAAGAACCTGTAGTTGCAAAACGCAAAAATACAAGAAAATTTGACCAATCTAGAGACTAATGTGATGCTAAACTAATGTTAGATGATGAAAATGAAGACTAATAACTAAGATCTAGACTAGAAATCTGAAACAAAACAACCAAAAGTAATATGCCTAATGTTGAAGTAGTTGTTGCCTTCTAGGCATCAGTTGTGTTGCACTGCCTTTCGACAATTGTGATGTTTCAGCTTGCAATTACGTCACGGTCCTGAAAAACCAAAAATTATGATTTTTTTTTGCAAAATCTTGTTATGTTCATGTCAAGTTCACTTGTAATCTAGGGTAAAAATCTAGGTTAATGTAATATAGCATAAAAAATAACCCTATTTACCAACAGTAAAGCACAAATAAGCATGAAAACATGAAATATAAATAAATATCACCATAAAGTCTTCATGCCACCATTAATTCATCTCCATTTCCCTTCTCCATATTTCTTGATATGAATAATTTCCCTCAAATTTTGAGTATGCAAATAGGCCTAATGACAATGACTAGCAAAATATTGAAGATTTTTGTCTCACACTAGCAACATGTACTTGCATATGAACTCGATATGAAAATGACAAGACTAGGATATTTTATAAAGAAGAGAGATTTGAATGAAGGGTTGAGATTGAATTTGAATAAGATATGTCAATCAATGACAAAGAACGGAAATTGTAGTATGAAATAGGGTTAGGGCTAAATTAGGGGAAAAATAAGAAATGAATGGCTAAGATTGAATTATAAAATAATTCAATTAAGGGCTAGAATTAAATGAGATGTCAAGAGATAAGATTTGATATGGAAGATAAGATTGGCATGGATAAAGAGGTTGTAGGAGAAATTTAAATGAATAATTAAATAATAAAAATATTTAATTAATCATTAAATAAAATAAATAAAATTTATTTAATTAATGAGGGAAGAAATAAAGCTAGAAATGAATCAATTAATTAAATAATTAAAATTATTTAATTAATAGAGGACTTATGACATTATGAAATAATTAAATAATTAAAATTATTTAACTTTCAAGGATGAAAAGGGGAAATGATGAAGAATTATAATTCGTAGGCCTAGGACAATTTTTAGTGTCTATAGTAAACTTACATTTAAAAAAAATTAAGGATGTATGCTTCTACATCTCTCTAGCAGTGGTCAGACTTCTTAGATGTGGTATTTTAGTAAGGTATACACTATCCATTCATCTAAGTAAACTTTTACGAAGTCATGGATAAAATCTTTAAATGCATTTACCATTATCCAACTAAATACTGTTGTACTTTTAGGACCAAAGTGCATGATTATATACATAGAATATCCCCATTCTATCCCAAATGTTGTTTTAGGTTGATCTTCTTCTTGGATCCCCACTTGGTTTTATATCTAGATAATCCATCAATAAATGAGTATACTCTTCCACTTACTAATTATAGGAATTATTTCTTTAATGGTGTTGAAAGAGGGTCATCGATATAGGCTTTATTAAGTTCTCTAAGGTTAACACATATTTTGATCTCACAATTTTTTATATTTTTTACTACCATAGCACTAATCCAATTGATATTCTCCACTTGTTTGATTATAACTATGAATAGCATATTATTTATTTATATTTTGACCTTTTTCTTCATATTTGAGTTTAATTAGTATGGTTTTTCCTTTTGGGGTTCACACCTTTTTTGAGTTGGATTTTCATAAATCTAAATTCTTATTTAATTCCTTTTAGGTCTATATATGTTGGAGGAAATATATCTTTGTATTCCTTTAGGATCCATGTAACTTGAATGACCAATTTATCATCCCAATATTCCACTATCTTTACCATTTAAGGGTTATCCTTAGTTGCTATTTATCTCTCTTATTTTTAATGAATTGTTATAATATTTACTTTTTGGTGTTATTTTTGATGTTATTATTATTTCTTTGTTCTAAACTTTAATATCCTATTTTTTTAATTGTGGTTCTTCATCATCCTTCATTCTACTATGGGTAAGTGCACCAATTTGTGACACAATTTTGGCTCTTAAGATGCCACTTTTTTTTTTTTTTCTTCAAATCGTGAAAAATTTGATTTGCAATGAGAAAATGAAGATAACGCTTCAAAAAATTTCAAGATGCAGCAAGAAAAAAAGTTGAAGTGCCCTCTCTGAGTCTAGTTTCTAAGTTACCAATGTTTTTTGAAAAATAATGAAGATTATGGGTCTCAAAAAGGGGGCAAAACAGGTCCTGTTTTTATAAAAAAAAATAGCATAGCGCTTAAGGGCTCCCCCTTTTTGGTTAACTTTTTTTTAGAATTTCAAAAATCATAATAGTGAGAAATTAGTTAACACCATGCAGTTTATCCTCCTTCTTTTGGATAATTTTTTTAATGAATATATAATATTTTATGAATTTTCAAAGTGGACACATCCTGAAAAGCTAAAATTTGAGTGTGCTCCCCCCAAAAAATTTTGCAAACTAATTGAAAATTGATTTTTTTTTTTTCATCATGTGTAGAATGGAGTCTAGTTTGAAAAAACGTAACTTGTTTCACGTTCTGATGAATGTGTAGAAATCTATCCTAAACCTAGCACATGTTGGTTTTTGACCAAAAACGAAGGCATTTACAATAGAAGTCATGGATCAAAACCTTAACTAAATCAAAATGAAAAAAGAATTATATATTTAGATAGTTGAGATAGAGGTTAATGCTATCATGGTTTTTTTTATAAACTTTCATTGAAAGACGTGCAAATGAGACAGTGAGCACAGATGAAAATTTAAGAAAATTTAGGAAATCTTGTTAATTAACACATCTAAAGCAAGCCTTTTGGAAAGTGCCAAATGACTCATCACATTTGGTGTGCGCCAAATGTGATGAGTCATTTGGCGAGCACCAAATGGCCTGCTTTGCACAAAACTAGATTTTCGCTTTCTCTATCAGGGAAACTATATACATGAAATAAACATTTAAGTATAAGTTGACATTTACATATGGACATTTAATTTCTTATACTTTAAGTTATATTTCATGTATATATAGGCAGGATGTTTGAGAGTGGTTTTAGATCTCTAAGAGTTATAATGCAAATTCTAGTTTTTGGAAGATCTTAAAAATTTCAGACTTAGTCAAATTTCAGTAATCGGGAGGTCAAATTTCAGTACTCGAGAGGTCAAATTTCATCTTTCTCACTCTATCTCACTCATTTTCATCTCTTATTCTCTAGACCTCTCTCTCTCTCACTGTCTCCATCCTTTTATCTAACAATATCTTCCTTGAGCTCAAGAACTATGTTTCTACATGTCCATCTCTCTCTCCTTCCCTCTCCAATATCTATCTCCCTCCCTCCTTCCCTCTCTACATTTTTCTATCTCTCATCCCTCTCCTTTTATCTCTATATATCTCTCTCTACTCTCTATACCTAGTTATCGCTCCCTCCCTCCCTCTCCTCTCTTTCTCTCTCTCTTTGCTTCCCTCACTCTCTCCTCTCCTCCCCTCTCTACTCTCTATCTTGTCATTCTCTCTCTCCTTCCCTCTCTAGTTCTCTCTATCTCACTTCTCTCTCCTTCCCTCCCTCCCTCTCTAATTTTATCTATCTCCCTCTCTCTCTCCTTCCCTTTCTACTTCTCTTTATCTCACCTCTCTTTCTCCCCCTCTCTTTCTCCCTCTCTCTTCCTTTCACCCACCTTTTCTCTCCACTTCTCTCTATCTAACCTATCCCTCTATACATCTCTCTCTCTCCCCCCTCCTTCCATCTCAATCTCTCCACCTTCCTCCTTATCTCTCTAATTTTAAGCTCCATCACACATCTCTATCACCTATCTCACTTCTCTCTTTCCCCTTCCCTCTCTACTCTCTTTCTCTCTATCTCACCCCTCTCTCCCTACCTATTCCTCCCTCCTCTCTCTTATCTCTATCACCTCTCTCTCTCCATCCCTACCTATTCCTCCCTCTCCTTCCCTCTATTTTTCTCTTTATCTCCTCCCTCTATCTACCTAGACCTCTCTCTATTTTTGTCTCACCTCTCTCTCCATCCCTACCTCTCCCTATATCTCTCCTTTCATATCTACTTCTCTCTACCTAGTTGTCCCTCTATACCTATTTCTCTCTCCCTCGTTGCCTCCTCTCTCTCAATATCTCCACCTTATTTCCCTCTCTAATTCTCTCTCTCTATCTCTCTCATCCCTCTCTACTCTCTCTATCTCTCCCTCCCTCCCCCTCTTTCTATCTCTCCTCTCTCCCTCCCCCTCTTTCTATATCTCTTTTCCCTCTCTACCTATATCTCTCTCCTTCTATCTATCTCAACTATCCATCTTTACCTATCCCTCCCTCCTCTCTCTCTTCCACCAAAATTCACTCTACATCTC
>CM021109.1:342840412-342997612 GCA_007115665.2 Sequoiadendron giganteum | reverse complement strand
ACCCAATAACCTCAACCCTAATCCCTCAACAATTAAACCCTTAAACCTAATTAAACTCTCTACCCTAATCCCTCTCTTAGGTATGTCACTCACTCACTCCCTCTATCTCTCTCCCATTCCCTCTCTCTCACTCACTCTATCTCTCTCCCTCTCTCTCTCACTCTCTCTTGGGTATCTCCACCCCCCCTCTCTCTCTCTCTCACACACACACACTCCCTCTCTCTCCCACTCCCTCTCTCTCACTCTCTCCCACTCTATCTTTCTCCCTCTCTCTCTCCCTGTCTCAGGTATCTCCCTCCCACTCTCTCTCTCCCTCTATCTCATGTATCTCCCCCCACCCCCTCCATCTCTCTCGAATCCCTCTATCTTGAGTACTCCCTCTCCCTCCCACCCCCTCTCTATCTCTCAAGTCTTTCTCTCTCACTCCTTGTATATCTCCCATCCCTCTATCTCTCACTCCCTCTCTCCCCTACTCTCTTAGGTATCTCCTTCCCACCCCCTCTCTCCCACTTTTTCTACCTCTCCTTCTCTCTCAGGTGTCTCCCTCCCACCCCCTCTCCCTCCCTCTCTCTCACTCTCTCTCTGTCTCTATGGATTAGGGTTTAAGGGTTAAGGGTTTAGGGTTGAGAGCTAAACAAAGAGGTTATAGAGGAAGACATCTCCAAATTGTTGTACCAATATGAGAAAGAGAAAGCAACCATACCAATAGATCGATGTGGTAAGGGTTTCCAAGTCATTAAGAACATGGGAGATTCAAATGACATGGTAGCCTTGGTCTACATCAACAAGGAATAAGATAACCCGTTTTTCTATAGAAATGACAAAAATATCAAGGGCTTGGGTATGGTTCATTATACGTTACTCTTAACATCGAGAGTACCCCTAAAATCATATTGCTTAGGGTTGAAAAGGTAGGGGCATCGTATGCCTCAAATAAATCAATGCAACCTAGGTCATCTCTAACATACCTTAGGGTATGACATTCAACAAAACCACTACTATGGTTCAACCAACTCGATCCCTTAAGGGTTCAAAGTGCAAAAGGGCAACAATATTTGACAGGGTATTACTTGTAAACCGTAGTGATTACAAAATATCTATCTAAACCTACGAGATCACATTGGACCCCTCTATGATAACCTCTCTCGGTTATTGCTATCTCAGAGGCATTTTCTTGTGGTGGTGAATTTTCACTTAGGGAAAGAGTTGTCAAATGCAAGTAGTTGAAAGTTGCAAAGTGGTGCAACTTTCGTTCTGCAGCTCATGTGACCAAAAAAATTATTCCAACACATCCGGGTGGGTATGTTTATGCTAGGCATGGTCCTCTCTCACACCTAAACATACAAAATCACTCCGAGCTACGTTCAACCAGATCGATCCCTTAAGGGTCCAAAGTGCAAAATGTCTTTGAAATTCAACATGCTATTAGTTGGACACCGTGACACCTAGAAACTTCTCGTCTGATCCTACAAGATCACATTGGGCCCATCTACAATAACCTCTCTCGGTTTTCGCTATCTCGAAGGTATTTTCCTGTGCTGGCGAATTTTCACTCGGGGAAAAAGTTGTCAAATGCAAGTAGTTGAAAGTTGCAAAGTGGTGCAACTTTCGTTCTACAGCTCATGTGACCAAATGGAATATTCCAATACATCCGGGTGGGTATATTTATGCTAGGCACAGTCCTCTTTTGCACCCAAACATGCATAATTGCTCTGAGCTATGTTCAACCGGATTGATCCCTTAAGGGTCCAAAGTACAAAATGGCTACGAAATTCAACATGCTATTACTCAGCTACGGTGATGCTTAGAAAATTCTCATCTGATCCTCCAAGATCACGTTGGGCCTATCTACAATAACCTCTCTCAATTTTCTCTATCTCGGAGGCATTTTCCTATGCTGGCGAATTTTCACTCGGGGAAAAAGCTGTCAAATGCAAGTAGTTGAAAGTTGCAAAGTGGTGCAACTTTCCTTCTGCAGCTCGTGTGACCAAACGAACTGTTCCAACACATCCGGGTGGGTACGTTTACACTAGGAACGGTCCTCTTTCACACCCAAACACGCAAAATCGCTCCGAGCTACGTTCAACCAGATCGATCCTTTAAGGGTCCAAAGTGCAAAATGGCTGCGAACTTCAACATGCTATTACTCGGACACCGTGACACTTAGAAACTTCTCATCTGATACTATGGGATCATGTTGGGCCCCTCTACAATAACCTTGCTCAGGTTTTTCTATCTCGGAGGCTTTATCCTATGGTGGCAAATTTTCACTCGAGGAAAAAGTTGTCAAATGCAAGTAGTTGAAAGTTGCAAAGTGGTGCAACTTTCGTTATGCAGCTCGTGTGACCAAAAAAACTATTCCAATGCATCTGGGTGGATATTTTTACACTAGGAATGGTCCTCTTTCACACCTAAACACGCGGAATCGCTCCGAGCTATTTTCAACCAGATCGATCCCTTAAGGGTCCAAAGTGCAAAATGGCTGCAAAATCCAACATGCTATTACTCAGACACCATAACTCTTAGAAACTTCTCATCTAATCCTACAAGATCACATTGGGCCTATCTACAATAACCTCTCTCGATTTTTTCTATCTCGAAGGCATTTTCCTGTGCTGGCGAATTTTCACTCAGGGAAAAAGTTGTCAAATGCAAGTAGTTGAAAGTTGCAAAGTGGTGCAACTTTCGTTCTGCAGCTCGTGTGACCAAACGGACAGTTCCAATGCATCTGAATAGGTATGTTTGTGCTAGGCATGGTCCTCTTTCACACCTAAACACGCGGAATCGCTCCAAGCTACATTCAACCGGATCGATCCCTTAAGGGTCCAAAGTGCAAAATGGCTGCGAACTTTAGCATGCTATTACTCAGACATCGTGATGCTTAGAAACTTCTCGTCTTATCCTATGGGATCATGTTGGGTCCCTCTACAATAACCTTGCTCAGTTTTCGCTATCTTGGAGGCTTTTTCCTATGATGGCAAATTTTCACTCGAGGAAAAAGTTGTCAAATGCAAGTAGTTGAGGCATATTTTCAAAAAATTCATTGCATTGTCTATGGCTTGTCATGGCATTCCATCACCATGAGACCACTTTTCTTTGAGGCATTGTTTCAAAAATTTCAATGGCTTGTCTATGCTATTGCTTACTATTATTCTTTCATAGATTTTTTCCAAGCATCCATAACTTGTTCGAAAGCGTCAGTTTTAGGCTTTTAGCCATAGCAAGAAGGCAATGACCTATTTGATAAAATGCTTTGGTAGACATATATGAAAAATGTCATAGCATAGACAAGGGAATGAACTATTTGATAAAATTCCTCAAAGAAATGTGGTCTCATGGAATGCCATTGCAAGTTAAAGCAATTGGCAGCTGCTCCTAGTTATTAGTTATGCAATGTGAAGTAATTGCATAACTACTTAGGTTGACTTTGTAAAAAACTATATTGTAATTGAAATTTTGTCATCTATCAGCATCTAGTTATTCGTTATGCAATGTGAAGTGATGCTTTGATTTTGAAAGATGTGCAATGCATGAATAAAAACTACAAAAATCTATTTTCTACATTTCATTAGTTAAACTCTTTATTTTATTTTCTCTCTATATCTCTATGCTATGGAAATGCCTTTCGATTTCAAAAAAGATAGTTTTTATCTCTTGTTATACAATTTTTTACGTTTTTTTATCTCTTGTTATAAAAAAGGAGCAGATATACAATGTTAAAGAAGAGTGAAAGCACAACTAAATTTATCATTTCAAAGAAATTTTTTTGATGCATTTTTTCAAACAGTTCACTGCCTTCTCTATGCTATTTCTTACTATTATGCTCTTGATATATTTTTTGAAGCATCCATAGCTTGTTCAAAATCACTTGTTTGAGGCTTTTAGCCATAGCAACAAGGTAGTGAACTGTTTGAGAAGATGCTTTGGTAGACACGTATGAAAAATGTGGTAACATAGACAAGGCAAGGAGCTATTTGAAAAAATATCTCAAAGAAATTTGGTCTCATAGAATGCCATGATAAGAAAATGCAATTGGCAGCTGCTCCTAGTTATTAGTTATGCAATGTGAAGAAATTGCATAACTGCTTAGGTTGACTTTGTTCAAACTATATTGTAATTAAATTTTTGGCATCTATTAGCATCTACTTATTAGTTATGCAAAGTGAAGCAATGCTTTGACTTTGAAAGATGTGCAATGCAATGTAATCAACGACATGAATATAAACTACAAAAATCCATTTTTTACAATTCATTAGTTAAAATATTTATTGTATTTGCTCTCTATATTTCTATATGCTATGTAAATACCTTGCAATTGTATTTAAAAGGCTTAATAGGTCAGTTAGGTGGTATTTGCAAAATCAAGTTGTGAATGAATGGTAATTAAGAGAAAAATTGGCAAATTGCCATCTTAGAAGTCTAACAAAGGGTGGTTATGGTGGTTGATCAGCTCAAGGGGTAGTTGGAAGGTGGTATCAAGATATATTGTTGTAATACCTTGAGTTGAGGGTTGATTTTGTTCAGTTTCTAATAAGAAAATATACTTGAAAACGCTGATCATTGGTTTTCTTTGTTTTCCTGAATTTTCTTTGCCTTGCACATGCCCATACAAGTCTATCATGACTTGAGGCTTTGGATACTTGATTGCATATGTTTTTACTCTCTTTGCATCTATTATGAAGGTTTAAATCCACTGTTGGTGTGTGTGGGATCAACAAACTTGGTTACTGCTTTGTTTTCTGTGTTAGGGGTTTTGAGAGCAACACCATGACACATTAGCCAATCCACCTTTTGTTCTGACCCTATTGCTTAGTGGATTGGTCTGTACCATGATTAGTTTGGTGTATGAATACTTTGGAGGTCGAGAGAATAAATAAACTTAGTGGGGTGTGAAGTTTTAATGCTATTCAGGGGTGTTTCCACCACGAAAGTAAGGAACTCAAGTAATGAATTTGAGAAATACTGAAAGGAATGGGATTGTGAGTGTCTTTTAAGTTAGGAAAGAGGTATTTTGGGGTGTTTGGACCTTTGGAAGGATTGGGGGAGGTCTGAAGTTATGAGTTTCTTTAAAACCCTTATTTTTATGAAGGTTTAGGACGGTTTGTGAGTAGAGGAACAAAAAAAGTTCTTGGGGCTCTTAAAATGGGAGAATCCCGAGTTTGGTGAGCATCCCTAAGAATTTTTCAAGTTTCCTTGGTTTGGAGGTGAGTTTGTGAGGGGGTTCCTTTGGAAATTAGGCCTAATTATGAAGGCTAGAGCGAGGGAGGTGTATTGAAAGTTCATGTTGGTACAAAAGAGTTACTATTGGTTTTGGTATATGTTGTGTAACCCTAAAAAGGGTATCTTAATCCACCTTTAAATGGTTGGGTGTTTTGGAAAGGTTGGGAGAAATTAGGCTTGGACTGGGTTTTGAGTTTGGTGCAGGAGCACCTACACCACATCATCAATTTTTTTTTATTTGAATACATCAATAGGGAAATGTTAGTGTCTTTAGGTTTATTTTGTCTAATAAGCTTTGAGAGATTAATCATAATGCAAATAAATGGTGTTTTGTGTCTTAGAAGTCAATTAGAAATCATATAAGTTGTAAAATGTTGACAAAGCAACTTTAACACAAACAAATGTAATTAAGGGACCAACTAATCCCAAGGTTGGTTATGGGCATTGGGGAGAAGATGGTTGTTGTAAAATGATTTAAAAATCCTTACCAAGGCTCGAATGAGAGAGTGGAAGAAGTTTTGTAACAATTTTACACAATAAACACCACAATTTTGAGCAATTTTCTAGAAAAATACTGTTTTCTTGATATTTTTGAGTGTTGTACGGGCACATACAGGTTCTTCATGGTCTAATAATTTTAGAGGATTTGTCTATATGTTTTCTAATTCATTTATTTTTTATTTGGTGTCTTAACTCTTTGTTTGTAGAGAGAACCAACATAAACAGTGACTGTCCCAATGTTGTTGAACCAAGGGTTTGAGGGGAAATTTGTGATGTAACAATCAATCCACCTATTTTTTGCTACTGTATCTTGGTGGATTGATTGAAAACATGTTATAATAAGTGTTTCAAATCATTTTTGAATAAGGAATCATAATTATGTGGTGTTTTTGAATTGTTCTAAGACTGAACAAGGGTTTTCCAACATGGAAGTGAGGAACCAAAGAGAAGTTTTTAAGAATTAATGCCTATAAGGGTTATGTGAGGGTTTGATGAGTCTATGCAGAAGTATTATGAGGTGTTTGGTTCTTTGGAAGTGTTGAGAGAGGTCTAGAGTTGTATGTTTCTTTAAAACCCTTGATTTTGTGAAGGTTTAGGGGGGTTTCTTGGGTTTTGTGAGTTAGAGGCTCTGTAGACACAAAATAATGACAAAATTTGAGGTTTGGCACCATGACCTAAGACTATACAAGGTTTTTGGATAGATACCTAAAGTTGGAAGGGTGGTCCCTTTGGAAAAAAAAGGGCAATTATGAAGCCAAAATTGAAGTAGGTGTGCTGAAAGTCTATGTCGGTCCAAAAGAGAGCCACTGATTCTTTGGTATGTTGTGTAGCCCTATAAAGGGTATCTCAATCAATCTTTTAATTATCTAGTGTTTTGGAAAGGTTGGGAGAAATCTGGCTAAAACTGAGTTTTGAGTACTACAAGAATAACTAGTCACAAATGTGAGTTTTGGAAACCTTGATGAATCTGACTTAGGGATTGTTCTCAATTGATTCAATTGTCATTGTATGAATGTTGATGGTCTTTGTAGGGCCTTGGTGGATTCTTGTTGTTCATTTGCAAGGTTGAGGAGTTGAGACCCTTGAGGGTGGGTTGATGCCTATTAGGCTGAATCATTATGAAGAAGAGTTCTTGATTGAGAATTGAGATTTCCATTGTTGTGAGTCTTCTCCACCTTGGCTCTGCATCAGAGTGCTACAAGAGTGGATTGTTGGGAAAGGTGTTGAATGAAGAGTTTGGTTTGATGGGGCTTTGAGGTTGTGTAGATTGTTTAAAATAGGTTGTATTAATCTTGTTAGAAGCCCCTTGAAGGGAGGTTGTCAGACTGATTGGGTTTGAGCCTCCTTGCCTCTGCATCGGTGAGGCACAAGTAATTGAAGCATTCCAAAGCATACAAACCACCACGAATGGAGCTTATTTATAGAATATGCTTTAGATGGGGCTTATTGAGCATTCGATAATAATTAATTAAGCATTAGATGTAAAAAAAATCCATGCCTACAACATTCAAGCATACAACTTACATGATACACATGATAACATCATTCAAGAATGGCATTAGAAAAATAAGAGTTTCTTTAATCAAAAATCCAAAAGGCTATACAATGATATATATTGATAAAAGTATATAAATATATCCAAAAAAACCATATAGGCTTAGTACAAAAGAGCCATTTGGACATAAAATATCACGTATATATATCAATAGTACAAAACATATGTTCCAAAATGCCACATAGGAATACAAAAAACAACACTAATACATAGTCATTTCCCTCTAGGGGAAGGAAATACATCCCGTGCTGCCTTCAAAATTCAGCTGGATGGAGTGACCGTTGCTTGTCTTGTCTTTCGAACATGCCCGCTACTCCTTCTCTCTTCACTCTGGACCTTCAACTAATACAGTTAAAAGTAAAGATGTTAAAACATAGAAATTGAATTATGGGATGGCATATAACAAAATATAATCACTTACCGCATACATATAGTCATCATGCACATTTAAAGCATCACCATGTCCATGATCTGGAGTGACAACCACCTGTAGCAACCATGAAGATAGAAATTAAACTACATAAAATTATTGTGAAAATTTTCTATAATAGACCATTAAAGAGAAAATATAATGTCAAATCGACTAATCTATTCCATACCTCTCTCAATGGATCAAAATTGGCTATTGCTGCAGCAACTCCATGGTCCATCGTGCCACCAACATCTCCAGGGCTATCTCTTTTTAACAACTACAAATGAAACAATATCTCCGGTATCATGTTGATATAGGAGAACATAATGTGACACGATCAAGGAATACTTGAATGCAATGTTTGTGTTTCTCATCAATTTTTTAGATTTGTATATACGGAAAATTATGAAAACTAGCTAACATAGATTTACAACCCTATTAATGAATAAAGGCTACCTGAGTGTATGTTGTTTGAGGATATGAATCACGAGGTGTGGAGGAAGAAGGTGCACCAGGAAACTATTTGAAATCCGAAGCATGTTATGAGACAAACATTCAAATATAACATTCAACTATTCAAATGCAATAATAATATCTTTAATACTAGTTGCATACCTGTGGACTCATCGTCGAGAATGTATAAGGGTCTATAGGAATAGAGCATCCCTCATGAACAGTGCGACCCTGAAATTTCATCATATCAAAATTATACTAATTTAGTTATTCTTAAATTTCAAAATATATTTTAATCAACAACATTAAAATAACTTGCTAAATTTTACCTGAGTGTCAATGCCGAATGTATCATTCAAAATATCATCTATGAAAGCCATCACCTCTGCAACTGACGTAGGTTGTGTAGTTGTATCACGAGCACCCTGATAATCGTACGTGCAAACATCACCACAAGCGCCACAATGGTGGGGTGGAGCTCGGGGCCTACAGGTCTCCTCCACACCAGGCTCTACTAGAGGACTCGCACACTGTAAAATGGTCTGGGTGAGTGAGCCAATCAACTTCATCGTGTCCACCTCTACACTGTCCTTAACAATGGAAGGAACAACGACATGCTCCACCATGGGTCTGCCCAAGGCTCTGGGTGCCAACTGTGGATTACGTCATGTAGCAGGTCTATGTGTGTGGAGCCCCCACCTCTACCCTAAAAGTCTAAGATGTCAAAATAGTTTGGCATTTTATTGAGGAAAAACTCGCAATAGAGTTTCCTCAAAAAGTATTGCGGCACCTCATGGTTATTGCATGGAGGTTGGTCAAATACCATCCACCACCACTCCCAAAATTTGTTTCTAATTAAATCATGGTTGCACCAATGGATGGGGAACCTCTTGCATGAATGGGACAAAGGTTCATTAGTTTTTGGGTCTTTAAATAGGGCACACAACTTGGCTTTGCTAATTTTTAGTTTTTTGACATCTGCATATGACCAACCATTAGCATAAAATTGCCTCATCTCATCTCTCTTAGTTGACCAAAAATTCATTTGCTCGCTCATTTCTCCTACATGAGTTAAAATTGACTTCAATGATTCAACAATCCCTCTCCTATAAGGGTGGGTTTCGGCATGCTCGGTTAATCTTGCAATTAATTGTTGAATGTCTCTTTTATTTTTTTCAATTTGATTTTGAATATTTTCTTGTGTTCCTTGAGGATGCCTATGAATTGATGGAGGGGTTTTGGGTTGTTCTTGTATAGGAGGCTCTTGATGAGGGGGTGATTGTGAATTATCAATTTTTTGAGGTGGAGATTCATTCCCTGAGAATTAGAACAAATTTTTATTATAAAAATCTATTTAAAGTTACATTCCAAATCAAATTCGAAATAAATAGAATAAAAATACACACCTCTTTGCAATCTTCGACCTCTCCGACGGGTTGGCAGCATCCTCATGGAAAATGGCAAGCTAAGGATGCAAAGAATGGAGGAGATTTGGTGAGTGCGAGTTGCAGACCTAAAACCTTCCTTCTCAAGCAGTGGGTTGAAGACAAAATGAGGGTTCCAAACCTGACTTTTGCATTTTATGTCTAGAAAGACATTTGGCGTGCGCCAATTGGATTTTTAGTCATTTGGCATACGCCAAATTTGGTGTGCACAAAAGGCCTTATTTCGGGTTTTTTTGATCATTTTTTTAATTTGGCACCTAAATTGTGTCACAGATTGGTGCACTTACCCCTATGTTATCTATTAAACAATTTCTTTTATGAATATTTTCCATTTTTATCCATCTATTCTATGAGTTTTCATATTCCTTCTTGTTATGGAGAGACTAGTGTTTATTCTTTTGTCTTGATCGCCTTTTAGTCTTCTTCCATGGGTAAGAAGATAATCTCTTCTTTTTAAAATGCATTGTAAATGGTTTTGTGGAGATTAAAGAAGAAAAATGTGTGGAAAATATTAAATTGTAGCACTTCTAAATTTCTTATATTTTTTGGAGTTGGTTGTTATACCCCACATCTCTCATAAATCACCAACAATCAAAACACATATCACAAAGAGAGAGAAAAAAAATGATTTGCTATACAATCTTGAGAATTGTATTGATCCAAAAAAAGTAACTAAATAGGCTTTTGAATTATGGATTATGGAATGATTTAAATGTATAATAATGAATCTTTATAAAAGGAAAAATAATAAAGAAACCCCATATGGAACTGTAGGCAAGGATTAAATCAAATCATGACAAGTGTCCTCATCTTATGGTTTGAGACAAAAAAAACTCATAATATAAGAATAAAAAGCACTTGTACAATTTTATCTTAAGTGAAATAAAGTAAAAAGGGTTCTAACTAATTAATGATTAAATAATTAATTAAGTGATTTTATTATTTTATTCTAACACCCCTCCTTAAGTAAAAAATAGGGAGAAGTTAAAATTCTAATGATGAATACATCAATGGATGCATAGATGGGTCACTACTATAAGGTTTGATGAGGTACCCATGTATAAATAGATAAATCTCTCATAAAAGATGAAAATGAGAAATCCACATAAAAAAACTCCTCTCCAAAAAAGAGATGAAATAAATGTATACTAGTGAAATAAGGAAAGGAGGAAGACATAATATGAACCCCCAAGTATTATTTCTCTCACACAAGTATAATAAATGTCTCTCCAATTGGAGAGAGAATATGATAATATGAATCTCCCTATAAATAAGTAGTTATTGAGTCAATGGTGAAGGCATGAAGAATCCACTGTAAACAAACAACATTTCACCCCTTAGGAATAAACATATCCACTGGTGATTGGAGAATCCATTTCTATAAGTTGGATGAATAGGGAATCCAAATCCAAATGTGTATCTTTGAAAAATACTCAAATGTCCACATGAGGGAATCACATGATTTTAGTCTAGAATCTTATGAAGACTAATGTAGAAAAGATTCAAAGATAATAATTATGGACTAACAATGATCATGTGGCTATCATGAAAGAGAAGATGAATGTTCTCAAAATCATCTTCCAAATTTACAATATTCCCCACAAAAAAGGATGATATGTTAATAGATATAAATCCCAAGTAGTTATTTTTGGAAGAGAATGAATATTTTTTGTACTAAATCAATAGGATATATAGATGTAGCAATACTAATCTCATCAAGAGAAACATAATATGAAGATGTGATCTTGATAGGAGTGGTAACAAGGAGACAAGTCTCTAAACTATTGAAATATGCAAGACCTATGATATACTCAAACTTCTCTAAATTATCGTCATTAAAGTGTATGTTATCTATATCATTAAGAGAAATGATATCATTTGTAAGAGTGTCCTTTGGGAATGAAGAGATATGAGGGTCTCCATAGATCTCCCAAAGTTTAGTCCAAAGTGCAAGGGGAAAATCAATGTTTGATACAATACACATAGTGTGATAATAAACACTAGGAAACATCAATCCTACAAGATGATCAATGATATTGCCCCATTTTAGTCTACTCCCTTGTGCGTCTAGTTCAAATTGTATGATTCCATAGAGACAAGGAAAAAGATTAATCCACCTAAGCTATGTCAAGATGTCATTTTACAAATAGTCATAATTATTCTTTCCTAAATTACCATAAAAGGATGAACATAAAACCCCATGATACCACCTCAAATGATAAAATCAAAGACCAATATTTTCAATGCATATACAACCATTGAAATAAATTCATCTCATGAAAACAAAACATTTAGGTGTCAATATGCTCAAGTAGTTGACTAGAGTGTGAAATAATGATAAATTGAATAAAAATACTAGGGGTAGATACTAGAAAAATTCCATGGATGGATTTGAAGATATTTTAAATACCTTTTTAAAATGAAAAGAATCATGAAAATCAAAGATTTAAGAAAAAATATGAACTCAAAATAAAAAATGATGATCTAAATTCCATAGGTGATAAAATATACTAGTAAAATATGATGATGAGGCCTACTAGTCTAGAAAGTATGTGGAACTATCTTTCAATGATATCTTGTTTTCTAATTTTTGAAATTGTATGTTTGGGTTATGCAAAAAAAAGATCTTCTAGACCAAAAATAAGTGTTTGGGGCCAACGGGGTGGTATAGAGGTGAAATCACACTGACATCAACTTGATGTCAATAAAAAAATATGCTATTCTATTAGAATATTTCCCAATAGCACTGACAAACTATTGACCTATCCAAAAACTAATGAAATGGTATTAAAATTGACCTTGAGAGTGAAAATTGTTGTTTAATCTCTAAAACTACTCATTTGGTTGTTGAAACTACTTTTAGAAAGTGTGAATGTGTTTCTCAATAAAATAGAGTTTTTTGACAATGTTAAGGAATACACACTAGGATATTCCCTTCTATTAGAATATTTTCCAATAGCACTAACAAACTATTGACCTATCCAAAATTATTTAAATGGTATGAAAATTGGCCTCAAGAGTGAAAATTATTGTTTAATATCTAAAAAGTACTCATTTGGTTGTTTAAACTGCTTTTGGAAAGTGTGAATTTGTTTCTCAATAAAATAGAGGATTTTGTTGATGTTAAGGAATACGCACCAAAATATACTTTGATGATATGGTTCATGATAGATATATCGATGATAAAAAAGTAGACATTGACCATTTGAATACCCTCATCGATTATCTACCCAAAATTCTTAGGCCAAGGTTTATACCACACGATCAAGAAAATCTCAAGGGCTAAAGCCCCAATAGAACCACATAATCCCTAAAAAACTTGAAGGTGGCCACAAAACTAATTCAATGCTACCCACCAAAGAAAAGTACCAAAAATAAAATATACTGAAAATACTAAAATATGTCACCAAAGAAGTAGAATATTCACTAGATTTTCCAAAGTCATGTTAGTACATCAATATTTATACCTTGTGTTTATTTGACCTAAAATAATGGTAGGCCTACATGCCTAGTATGACCTCGTACGACGTACAAATTCCATACAAAATTGTGGATCTATACACAACACATAATTTTTTACTTAAAATTTGTAAACCCTAAAAATTATATTTTTTCAACTACACAAATTTAAGAATTTCAATAGGCCATCGTAGGGTCTTTCTTCATTTGAGACACAATAGTGAGGTTCATTTTACTCCAATATTCTCTAACTTTTTTCTCAAAGCCAAACTCTATTAAGAAAAGGATAGGGAGTCATAGATCTAGTGGTTTGATACCATGTTAGAGTTGATTGTTGAAACATACAACTCCCAAAAGTTACCTACAACCAAAACATCCATCACAATAAGAGAAAAAAGTAACCAATTTCCATGCAAACTTGATAATTGTATTGATCCAAGAAAAAATGAATGGGCTTTTGTATTATGAATTATTACAATGTACAATAAGGAACTTATAAAAGGAAAAATAAAAATTCAACCCTAGATGAAATCCAAGGTGAGGATTAAATTAGATCATGACAAGTGTCCTCATCCTATGCTTTGAGACAACAAAGCTTATAACTTAAGAATAAAAAACATTTTCCTAAGTTTAGCTTAATTGTAATAAATGGGAACTAATTAATTAATAATTAAGTTATTTTCTTATTTTACTTTAATAATATTTTCTTTTCTTTTGGTTAATGTACCAGTTTTTGTGATTGGTGTAAGTGTCTAATAAATGATAGTCAAGGTATTCAAATGTTGTTTGATTATTTTGGTTCCACAATATTTATGAATCCCTATACAATATCTTCTTATGAACAAGTGTGTTATTTTTGTATCATAATTTTAGGGGCTTTCCATGTAACAAAATTGGGTTTGTGTACGTTCCACCACCATGTGACACTAAAAATTAAATAATATTGTAATGCATCTAATCTTAGATCTTCTTCATTCAATGTTATTTTCATATTTTCTAGATATGATAGTAATTTTTCTACTCCAAAATATAATATCGGTAACTTGGTATGAGATAAACCATGTGAGATATGATTCAATTGTCATGAAATTTGGGCTATAGTATTGTGATTTGTACTAAATGAGTTTGGTCATGTTTGCAATGGGGTATATGTGTTTGTGGTAAGTTTTTGTATGTCTACTTCTACCTATGTAAGATTAAGATTTTTCTTGCTCTGATTTTCTTGGAATGTAATTTTGGTTTTTCTCTAAACCAAGCATTAATTATATCTTCACTATCTATGCATTCATTATTGATGTCAACATAGACTTCTACTTTTGAATTTAGTTTATCAAGAGGCTCTAGTTTTGTAAGTTTTTCTAGGGATTAAAATGTTTTTTCCTTCCTCATAATCATCTTTTTCTACCTATTCTATATATGTGTGACTCATGTCAATGTCTAGTGGTATATGTACTATGTAACACCCTGCCAAGGAACCCTAGAGGACAACACAAAACATGACTTAATAGCGGAATTTTTTTTTTTTAAAGGAAATCACAATATAATGCATGACGAACATACATATAATCTAATCCAAGTCCTCTAAGATTCCATGACTATGTTACTAACATATCTATTAATCAAGTTCATTTTAATTCACCATATTAAATGATTAAACAATATGAATCCCCATAACATGTCATCAGATAAACAACATTAAAGATCATTTATAAATAACTAACAAATATATATACAAATTCCATTGCATGAGAATACATCATAATTTGTTCCATCATTACATTATTTACAATAATGTTGTAAGACCCCATTTCACATGTGATTAATTTCAAACCTAATTTGTTATATGCTTTTCGTGAATTGATTATTAGATATACTGTGGATGATAAATAATGTGATATTTTGGAAATATTATTGCATTTCATCTTGACATTATATTTTATTGTCACCACCATGGAGGTGGAATGCACTCGTATACTATAGAATATAAATTAAAATTTTAAATGAATTATTATATGGTTAAAGTTTAGAATATTCAGCTAACAGATTTATGTGATGCAATTTTTACTTATGATCATGTTGGTAATGTGCGGGAAGGTAATGGTCTTAGCATGAGAAGGGAGAACCATCGAGAGCAAATCAAAAGACTTCTTCTTGAGGATGTAAAATTGACCCCATTTGGAGCCTAAAAACAAATAAAGTTAATGTATTGGAAGACTAAGGTGGTGAGGATTGATAATAAATGGGTAATTGATTTTGTGTATGTGGGTGTAAGTGGGGCTAGGGACTAGGAACCCTTATTCAAGTGTGAAACTCGGATGAAACCTTAAGTGGTTCTTTAAAGAGGGTTGTTGGCCAATTTCTTTGGTTGGGATGCAAAAATAAATCCCCTAGGGTCTATACCATAGTCGTAGAGATCAAGTGGGCATGCAATAGGGTCCCAAGGACATGATTTGACTCCTAAAAAGTCCTCTTAATGAGGAGTGACGAATTTTGAAGGAAGGATGGGGTGAAAAGATTGAGGGGTTGTCCAAGTGCATGTTTTCCCTCTTTAATAAGAAAAGACCCTTATTGATGGAAGGAGGTACACTTCACACCCTTCCATCAAGTGGCTGCAAGTGGAAGCTACTATATATCTAAGAGAGGAGGAAGAGTGGGGTGTTACCCACTTCTCCTCTTGGAGAACTTGAGTGAAGATGGTAGAAAGAATGAGAAAAGGAGAGGAGTCCATCTTTTTTTGGAAGATAGTGATGAAGATGGCTTGGTTTGGAGAGGAAAGATGGATACAAGATTTGAATCCCTTCATCTAAAAGAAAAGATAAGTTCTTCCTTTTTCATTTTCCCTTGTTCCTTGGTTGCATGGAGGTGACCTATTATATGGATCATGCTGAAAACAAAAAGTAGAGAACCTAGATACATGTAAATTGTGCTATGTTTGTTTTATCCCTTTGTAAAAATGGGAAAAGACTCCATTAATCATTGTGGGGCTAAAATAATTCCTTGCTCGGGGGTATGGCTAGAGCCCACGAGGCTCCATGACACCATTATGGTAGGGAGGAGAGCAAGATGTTCTATTGATGTATTTTCATGTTAGGAAATTTGCAGTCCTAAATTTTGAGTGATTATTACAACTACTTTCTATTGGAATTCCTTGCAATGAACTTTGTTGTTTGTTTTGTTTTGTAAAGGAAAGTGTTCAAAATGTTGTGGGTTTTGATGATTTCATCCTATGCTCAAACAATTGATTTTATGGGAATTTTACACTAAAAACAATGGTACTTATGTACTCAATGTTTATATGAAGAAAAGGTTTCATGTATCCAATCAATTTTGTATACCTTGAGAGTTGTTTCTGAGTTTACGTTACTTTAAAATGGATTACATTTGATTTCTAAAGCTGTTATTGCTACATTCATAATAGTCACCAAGATTATATATATATATATATATTAAAAAGATAATGGACAGATAGTGCAAAAAAAAGTGAATAGATACTTGAGTTTTCACTGGGATGAATAAACAGTGGAAAAAGATAAATATACGACATTATAACTAGTCTTTAGAATGATAAACTACATTTATACAGTTTTAAATAAGAATTTTTAGCTGCAGACGTTGGAACTATATTTGGATATAGAGATTTACACCGAGGACCATCACTCAGTCGTATTTAAGCCGCGGTTCCTGTGTGATGCAAATATTATGTTTAACATAGAATATAAATAAATAACAAACGCATATGCAGCAGCAGGCCGGGACTCTGTCGTTCAGGAGTACCTCTCCCGAATCCAATATAGTGCCCTGCAGTTGTAATAATATTTATGAATCCTTGACTTATTGTTCACAGAGGCACTTTCCACCTAATGAATGTCTTTGGCTTAACTGAAATAACCATTAATTGACAGTGTAAATTCCTCTTATTACATAACTAGGAGGGGATAAAGTTATAGAAAATATTGCTAACATCTGTGGTGGAAGGATATTTTCAGCAGGGATATCAAAGAAAAGAACCCACAAATCACATAAGAAAATAATTCTAATCTGTTTAACACCTAAGATAAGATCCGAGGATTAGAATATAAGAGATAGTATTCCATTACCTGAACTAAAATCAAAACAGCATACCCAAGGCCGAGTAGAGCTTGTAGCTAGAAGTGTAACGAGTTGCTTTTACTTTCTTTGAGGGCCAGAAAGGGAGTTTTCTTGTGAGCGCCCTTAGAGGGAGCTAACATGGGAAAACTCATAATCATCACACCATTGTAGTTGCAGCGGTCAAACGATAGCCATGCACTTTGATCATAGCCATTGCAGTTGCTGAAACCATCACAGAACACAAGATGATAACGATTAGGTTTTCACAAATTCATGGGTTCGGTGAACAATTTTATATAGGCAAGCGATGCCTTTGGTAGATTCCTTCCGTCACATAAATAGAGTTAAATCTTTAATGAATGGTATCGTTAACTTAAATCAGTGACACTGTTGGTTTAATTGAATATAACCATTAACTGATATTGTAATTTTCTCTTATTGTAAGTTAGCCATTAGTTGGGCTTCTAAGAATTTAATCGATGCAAGGGGTTTTAGGAGGCTAAACCGTTAATCAGGAATTAAAGAGATGTGGGTGTTGTACTTATTTGAACCAAGCTAGCAGGGTAAGATAGCTTTCGAGGCAAAGGAATGGTGATTTTCATCTGGACTTGTTGCCTATATTCGTGCCATCGATGATTAAGACGAATAGTTTGTAGGAGGAGGACAGCTCCTCAGACCAAAGCAGCAGAAGCATTTATAATTCCTTGAAACAACCTCCATAGGTATTAAGACTTTGTTCTACTGTTACTGTCAAGCTATAAATGAAGAAAACAAAAAGTCCAATAAAGTATTGGACAAAGGAAACTATTGCACCTCTTTCCAATGGTCTCAATTGCTCAATTGCCATTAATACAATGGGCAGTATATTTTATGTGAAGTATCAATCACCATTAATAAAATCACTCATGTCCACTACAACGTGAGCGTGAAGTACTGAAATTGGAAGAAAGTAGAAGCCATTCTTTATTTGAAGTCTCTCGGCTGTTGACTGTGACAGCCAAAACTAGCGTAAAGTATACAAGAAGAAAACAATAGGGGCAGTCAGTCCCTCGCAACCTCAATTTAACTTACGTAACCATAAACCGCATTTCAATGCTTTCCAGTCATCTAGGTTTGAGAGTTGCTATGATTAACCTGAATATGTGCACTAAATGCATAGCCATGTCCAAGAATGGTTTATCCCAAACCAATTATGTAATAAAATTGCTTCTATATGCTGATGATCTTATTCTATAGGCAAAAACAACACAAGATTTGAGGGATCACTTGAAGCTCTTGAGTTATTTTGTAAAGAAGTTGGGATGCAGGTGAATACCAGCAAAACTAAAGTCATGATATTTACTTGGAAGAGAAAGAAGGAAGTTACCGAATTTGTTTTCGAAGGCAGCCCCTAACAAGTGGTTAGTGATTATAAGTACCTTGGCCTTGATTTCCACTACAAACTTAGTTGGGAGACTTGTAGAGCAAAAATGATCCAAGGTGGATGGAAAACTTTATACTCTTTGCAAAACAGATGTAGGAGTGCTGAATTATGGGACTGGAAAACTAAGAAAACTCTCTTCGGACTGTTAGTGGTGCCGGTGGTTCTCTATGGGTGTGAAGTTTGGGTGGCAGTACTTCAGCAACGAAGTGGAGACAAATTGAAAGGCTACAAAAACATCTAATCACAAGTAGCTTCAAAATAAAATTGTTTGTCCCTTATGAGATTGTCCTAGCTGAGGCTGGGGCCTTACCTGTGGAGGCATCGGCTATGATTTGTTTACTAAGTTATCTAAAGAGGTTGGAGGACATGGCGCTGTCCCGTTGGCCCAAAATGGCAGCAGGAGAGATATTAAGTAGAAGGAAAAGCACGTGGATGAAGTAAAATAACAAGTGGTTGAGTAAATGGGGTATCAGCATTGATAATTGTCCAAATAACATTAAGGCAATCAAAATGTTTGTGCATCAAAAAGTTAAAGAAAGCATGTGGGAAAGGGACCTATCAAGGAAAAGAGAATATTACATCAAACACTTTAATCCCTCATATGACCATTCTCAAAAGAACTATATAGGTGCGGAAATAAAATGGAAAGCGAAAATGCTTATTGCTCAGCTAAGGACTAGCTCACACCAACTGCGGTGTGAAACTGGAAGATGGACAACACCTAAAGAAGAGTGGACTGATAGGATATGCAGGTTTTGTACTTTAAAACATGTTGAGACAAAATGGCATTACATCATGGAATGTTCAACTTATATGGATATTCGGGCCAATTCTATTGAAATCCTAAATGTTGACAACTTTTACAGCCTGTCTGAGGCAAAGAAAATAAAAAAAAGTGTTGACTACTTGATAAAAATACATAGCAGAAGATCCAAGATCTAGAAGGAAAGAGAGAACAAGTAATTGCTGGACAGTGGCTTCTTTCCGGGTTGTTGTGTATTTTTTTTCTGTTGTTGTTTTGTGGGTTCCATAGACTGCTTGACCTCGTGGACATAATTAAAAGTCTTCGTTCATTCATCCCTTCCTTCAACAACTACCATTATATTTTGTCATAAATAATGGCTGTCATGAAACTATTTTGTTCGATAGTCAAATACATATCAATGCATAGGAGGTTCAGTACTTGTGTTGGAAAAAGTTGTCATAATTAGTGCACATAATTAGCTATGCACCCTACCAAATATGGAGTACTATGTCTGCTCTGAGTCAAGAGTGAGTTAATGCTAAGTGTACAGCCCAGCCTAGGTCTGCTAATAGCATAGAGTAGACCTGCAAGGAAATTTTAGTCCTTATTTAAGCAGTAAACAGTCATACTTGTAGAGCATCTATCTGGTAGGGTTGGTGTAATATTAATTTTAATATGTGCAACATTTTAATGGTAGAGATGGGTTCACTAAGATGTTGGTGATATTTTCTTTTAAAAAGAAGAAACAAATGTTTTCAAATGACAAGAAACTACTCTTTCCAATCAAATTTACTCATGGAAAAAAGTAAATATTTAAGATTTGATTGTAACGACTGTTTATTCACCATAAATCATATTCAGATTGTTCAATGATGAAATTTTAGTATTAAACATTTTCTGCTATAATTAGATTGTTAAAATGGCCCTCCCGACACTTTATTAGCCGATAGGCTATATATTGCATGAGGTTTGGCCTGAAACAAGTCTCACACTCCCCTGAAACCAGTTTACCAGGCTGTTTGTAGTTGGCAGCCTTCCAAACACAATCCGATGAGATATGCCAACCTATGTTATGCTCCGGTGAAATCAATTTGCATGGTTGTATTGCAGTTGAGAGTCATCCACAATCAATTTGATGGGATTGGCAGAAGTGCAAAGTCTCCACAATTAGTTTGATGGGATTGAAAGAAGTGCAAAGTAATCTTTGTTTATCATTGCATTTAATTTCTTGAAAAAGTCATATCTATACCCATCATCAGCAAGAGGTAGGGTGTGCTTATGCTTGTTTGAATTGACTGAGAAGGGGCGAGGGAGAATGGCAGGGTTTCCAAATAGCCGATCTGGAATGGATATGATTTCCATTGCATTAATGAATGCCGGTCACCTGTTCAATGAAAATATCATGCCAACTACTGAATAAATGCATAGATATTTCTTTAAGAAAATGCTTTCTGCTGCCAGTCCTTTCATTCAGCTGGCATTTGCATTTATGCAACTTTCACCGATGTCCTAGCTTTTTCCACCACTTCTACTTTCA
Organism: Sequoiadendron giganteum; assembly: GCA_007115665.2. Taxonomy (NCBI): domain Eukaryota; kingdom Viridiplantae; phylum Streptophyta; class Pinopsida; order Cupressales; family Cupressaceae; genus Sequoiadendron; species Sequoiadendron giganteum. The sequence goes on along the minus strand of CM021109.1, from coordinate 342,976,773 downwards.
CCGCCTCCACTCCTATATAAAAAGACTACTTTTTGTAACAAAAATATTACCAACAGCTTGTTGCATTTACGAAGACTTACACATTGCAAAGAGTTAACACACTGCATAAGCACAAAGTTTGTTAGCGGCAAGGAGTACAAAAGAAGAACAATTAGCAGAAGATTTATATGGCATTCCAGAAAAAAACTACAGTATTCACTATGTTTTTCTTTCACTCTTGTATTTTTGTAGCTATGGATAGAAAGTAGTAGAATTGGGTGGTAAATATTTGAATGAAATGAAAGTCTTACAATATAAAAATGCATTAGAGGGTGGGCAGAAAAACCATTTGTGTAGATTGCTGGTGTAAAAATCAGCATCGATGTCTTGCATATCAACATCCAAAAGTTGTTTGCCAATGTAAACGCAACCCAAAGACATGGCCTGCAACCCAAAGACATGGCCTCAACTCTCCCTCCTCTACATGTAGTAATCCTACCACTTTTGTGGCATTGTGTACCAGTATAGACCTATTTATTTTTATGAGTTGTAATGATCAAACCTCTTTAGTTCAATAGCCCTTCACAAGATTAGGGCTCAGAACCTTTTGCCATCAATGAAAGCACTATATCAGGCTTACCCATAATGCATCCAGCTGCAACAAAAACAATATTAAAATGCTAACATTACCCAATTATAATGCTTCAAGAAAAAATTAATCGGATACCCATTTATACCTATTTATTTCCAGTCACTCTCTTCGTACACCTGAATAGTCTTCCTAAGCTTTTCATCGGGAAATTTAGAACCATATAAACCTGTCATCAAAATATTTTGCAAGGGTGAAATATCTTTTAGCACTCATCAACTTCTCATCTACGTCCACAACCCCCACTCCACCATTCAGACCTCCCCTCATCAAAGCGTCTCCATTGGCACCACACTCCTACTATTAGACCTAATATCTACAACAAATGGTAAATCCATTCCATCATTCACATCATTCCCATATTTTGTGGATCCCCCACCCTTCATTCCACCAAAATAAGGCAAAGCCTTTCCCTTCTCCCTTGAAAACACAAAAAAAATCTAAATGATAGCCATGGTAGCCTAGCGGCACACCTCCTCCATCAACAACTCTAGTAGCCATTCTATTAACTCACCCTTGGCGTTCTTAAGAAGTTGCTCCAAGCCTTTCCTTGAAAGCGTCTGTAAGAGAATGGCGGCATGAAATCGTGCGTTGGAGGTACCTCTCTTAATAATGGATGCCAAGGAAGCTAGGCACTTACTTGTGGCAACCAAATCCAGTGTCACATCCAACAACGAAAGAGAATAAAGAATTCCCAAGGCCTCCTCGCAGGCTGCCACAATATTGTAGTAGCAACCCTCATCATACCTTTCTGTGGAATAGCTTTCAATGACAGAGATTAGAGAAATTCGATTTCATCTTTCTGAGTCAATCTCGCTCTGACTTCATCTTATCCTCATGTGACAGGGGATGAAGAGGGTATTCTCCTTTTTCTCAAGATGGTTTTTTGCATACTGCTTAATTGAGGGATGGAAATAAGAGATCCACTGCTAAGAGAGCTGAAAGTAATCATACAAACACCCCAAAAAGAGTTTCGCTACCCCACCTACCCAACTCATCCTTATCAGCAAATATCTGATAAAGACTCAGACCGATTACAAAAGAACAATCTCAGGTAGCTACCTCCTCACCAACACTCAGGGGCTCGCCATTTTTTTTGTTATATCAATATGTAAATTGTTAACACATTGAGTACCTTTTGTGCAGTGGCTAACACCTGGAAAACCAAGGGAAAAGATATTCACACATTCTTCTAATTTAGAGTTACACGTATCAATTTAAATTTAATTAAATTACATCCGCTAGAAATGGACACCCTTCAATTTATAGTATGTTAAAACGTGGAATGTAAATATAAGTCATCCATCATTTTTTGCCATTTTCTCGGTTGTGTTTTGGCATTTCTTTGGCTGCTTTCCCCGCCGTTATTGGTTTCCTATCCTCCAAAGTCTTCCTCATTGGTATTAAGCTTTATGTAGCCTGAAAATAAGGTTTGGACGAGAGATTTAGAGTATGTTTATTAAAATGAAAATTACAGTAGATTAGGTTTTAATTCACCTTATGGTAGATTTAGAGTATGTTTATTAAAATGAAAATTACGGTATAGGAGAGGCCCGTAATCTATTTTTGTTTACCATAATCGTAGCTCAGGGATTGTTTAAGATTGTACGGTTGTGGGTAAGAAATTAACATTTAGTATAGTTATTTGGCATCTAACTGTTCATTCACATAATAATTCTAGTGAATTTATAGATTTAGGATTTCTTAACCATATTGTTTCTCTATATTTAATTTTTAGTTTGCTTTTCATAGATAAAATCTAGATTAAGAACCAACATCAAAATAATTTATTATATGAAATACATTATTTAGGATTTGAATAAATAAATTTTGTCATTATTTTCTTAAATCCAACCCTATTTCTAGATTCTAGTAGGTAATTCCCTTTGTGTAAACAACATTCACAAAGAACAATTGAGGTCTTTTAAGAGAGATGTTTTGATTACAAATTTTCATTAATAACTCTTGAATATCATTTTCCTTTTGTATAGATGCATTCAAAATAAATATCAAATTTAAAAGAGGGTTTTATAATACATAGTACTCTATAATATATTTACCAGATTGTTATTACTTCGAGCTGTCTAGATAGAGTTAAAAGTTTTAAATAAATATTGGAAATGCATATATTTCATATAAAATTATAATGGATTGCATTAAGCATAGGGTTAGTATTGTGTAAAAAAAATATTTGCTAATATAGAATACAACAATACACACATCATGCAGCTCCATACGTGGAAGGCATGCAATTTTGTTTTTAACATCATGTTAATAAATCTTCACCAATGTTTTTAGAATTTGATCTACAACTTTTTTTCAAGATAATGCATGTACAAATAACAGATGATAATGCGTGTACAAATAAATAGCTTAATAAATAAATTCACCAGTCATTTTTGACACCTATTTGATATATCATTTTAAGATTTTAAAAATATTATTATTGCAAGTTCATAGTTTGACTAAAAAACACATGATAAATAAAAGTTGTATTCATAAGAGAGATTAATCAAACATAGGTGTGAAGCGCATATGAGATTTACCTAGAAGAATACAAAGGTTTAAAATGTGCAAGGTAGAATGAGAGTTAAAAGTTTCTAATGAGTGATTATATGTTTGCTCCGCTAAATTTGTTACAAAATTAGCAATGCAATTTCCCTATTATTATAAGTTTTATTTTACTTGCTCAAGTATTGAATTTTGTAGGATTTATTTCTATTCAAGTTACATGTTTTCAACTTATTTGTGTAAGCTTATTTTCGAGTTTGCCCATGACGTCATTCCATGTCTACTAGAATTTGCTATAATAAAACTACTATGCCATTCATTTTGTGTATTGAATATTTTAATCTCTCCCATTTGATGCCAATAGTTTTATATTAAATCTAGCAAATTAATATTTATTTTGATATAAAGTGCATACTTTCAGTATTTAACCAATGTCATATACAAAATTACTACTAATGTTTATGCTTTTATAACCATGATACTTTGTTTTCAAATAATTATATTTAATTTATTATTTTAATGCTTATAAATATGTTATAGTTATTTTATTTAAATTCACAATTATTTATGGTATTGTTCTAATTTTTCAAAGTATTCATGCTATTTTAACATATAAACAACCTACAAAATTTGAGAATGATGTAGTTTGTATTTTACTATCCTACTTCCACTTCATCAGTTTTTTAAATTATATTTTACTTATTTCTAATTAAATGCATCTATTCAGAGTTTACAAATATACTATAGTGTACATTTTTTTAAATATACTAAGTTTATTATAGATATAATTTTTATTATTATCAAATTTAGAAAAAAAAAAATGTTTTCAAGTCTATATTAGGTTATAATTAGGAAAAAATATTAAATTGCACTTTATTTATTATACTCAAATAGGATACCTTATTGAACTACACTTTATTTATTATATTTAGTTTAAATTTTTTTTAAGTATATTTTACTTATTCTATTTGATTAGATATATTATGCAAACTTGTCTCACTAGTGTACAATTTCTTTTAATATTATTTGTACTCAATTTCTATTATAAAGACTTTTTATTATTTTTTATCTCTTTTAGTCAATTTTAACACAAATAGTTCAAAGATTTTTTAATTATTTTTTACTTATTCTAATATAAAGACATATACAAACTTATTTTCATTATTCCTATTTCTATTATAATATTCTTATTTTGTTCAGGTTAACATATACTATTCTTATTATAGATATACAATATTTACTATCAATTTTTAAAAAAAAATGAAGATAAAATGATATGTTCTCACTTCTATATTAGGTAAAAATATAATACAAATAGAAAAAAATATTTATTTACATTTTACTTATTATATTTTAAAAAAAAATTATTCAAAAGTACCTAAAATAGTATACATATTTATTAAATATTTTTTTATTAACAACCAACTCATTTGAACAGTATATAGATTTATAATTATACTTATTAGACTTTGTTATATTTGATCCCTTCTAAACAAATAGTTTACAAATAGTTTACAAATATAATATAGTTTTAAATGTTTCAAGTGATATAGGATAAACTATTAAATTACATTCTATTTTTTATATTTAAATAAATTTAAATTACATTTTACTTATATAAATTTAGAATATTTATATTTATTAGATTTTGTTATATTTGATCTCTTCCACTAAATTCTACCCTAAATAGTTTAAAGTTTTTTAAAATATATTTCTATTTGATTAGATACATTATACAAACTTGTCTCGTGTAGTGTACCTTTTTGTTTTTTATATTATTTTTACTAAATTTCTATTATAAACACTTATAAACAAAATTATATGTAGTATTCATATTATATTCATATTATATTATATTTCTTTTAGTATTTATATTTCTATTGTATTATTTTCACTCAATTTCTATTATATCATGCAAACTTCTTTTTACGATTGAATCCAACAAGAACCCAAACTTATATTCATACAAGCAAAGTAACAAATATTTATTATAAATTTGGTTTTCAACGATGTCGAGATAACAATTATGGACCACCTAACATCCCTTGCCAATAGTTATTTACTTGTAAGACATTATCTTAGATTAGCATGCAAATAACATTTACGATCCACTAGAATTGATTTCCAATAGTTATTCAATTTTGAGAAACTATCTTAGATTAGCATGCAAATAAACATTTGTCAACTTCTTTTATAAATTCTTACTTATTCTTCTATGTTAAAGTTTTACCACTTTTTTAGGATATTAAATATACAGTATAATGTTTGTCATTTTAAAAATGCTATTTCATTCAGGAATGGACAATTCACATCAACCCAATGAGATTATTGAAATATCAAGTAGGTCCAATGGCCATATTTTTTCAACCAACTCTTCACCGTCGATCAATTGCAATGCAAATTCTATAAGCCACATTTAAGCTTTTTCAAATGACATTATTGTTAGTTGCCTTGACTTGGTACAACAAGCAAAGGTCACAACTCAAAACATCCAAAGTGTGCAAGAATGTGACAGTCAGTCCATGGAAGTTACCGTACATGAATTCCACTCAACTTGTGAGAAGTTGGGTTCCTTCTGCGCTTTCCTCCATGAAATGAAAGCAGATGAGTTTTACGGACAAGGTGATTCTATCTACATAAAGGAAGCGTTTAAAAACTACTTGAATCATGTCTAATACACTTTTTCCTTGTAACTGTGTATATAGTATGTGGTATAACCATGTAACTACAGTTTTTACCAACTTATGGATAGTTGGATATTTTGTAAATCCCAAAAAGAAGTCTAATATTCAATATTCTTACCATGTAACATGCTTTTGCTTCATAAATATATACACAAATAATTACATATAATGAAGAATAGTAGTTTATTTATAATGTATTGTAATCCTTATCTCATTTAACTTCATCTAATTAAAATATAACCATTGTGCTCACAAACATTTCATTTAATAGTTGTCTCTTTGTTGCATCTAAATTCCTTACAATAAACTATTAATATAAACAAATTTCATTTTTTCTAAAATATACCACATTTGTAGTATATTAGCTTAACATACATAATAAGTCTTTGGGCAATCTATTTTATTTGTGTTTCTTATGGTATTCTAAATTTACTAAGATTTAAACAAAATGTTATTGCATAAAATAAGTCACTACCTTATAGTCACAATCCACATTAAATTTGCAGCCACCAATAATAGGATAAACGTGTTAGGCTCTTTCACTTAACATAGTTAGTATTATAACCTATAGCTAGATTTCCTACTTCCATTGCACCTCAAATGAATAGTGCACTATTGTTATATTCATTTATTCAAAAACACCTTTCTTCATATGACGTTAGCATTGTATGCATATTCAAACATTTATAGTGCTTGGAATTTACTTAGACAAATTATTACAATGAACTAACTTTTGTACTCACTACACTTTCTCTTTTTTTGGTCTTACCAATACAACAACCTACTTCCAAAGGACAATACTTTCATATACATACCTATACAAAATCACATTTACAGGTATTATTCTTAAATTACTTTTATGCTATGTAAATCTTTTCCATGTACTATAATTTAAACCAATGGTTGCTAGTTAGCTATATTTTGTTGGCTACACAAGATATTTATTTCCTACTTCAAAAGTATGCTTTTATATGTCATTTATAGTAAGTAATAGCTGCTGCCCGCAATTTACTTTTGCAAGGACTAGTGTGCTTTCTCGTCACAATGTATTCTTTGACTGAGAATGCAATTAAGTTGATCAATGATGGAAACGTAGACTTGCAACCCCATCTACAAGCAATAGATATCTCAATGTTTGGCCATGGGCCTAAACCAATGAATCACTATATGGTAGAACTCTCTGATGGGGTACACAAGCAGAAGGGTACACTTCCTAAACAATACAACCACTACATAGATTTTGAAGAGCTCTAGAAGGGCTCTATACTTAAGCTCATCAAATACAGTTTCCCTATTATTTGTAATTCAAGGTGAGCCACCATATGTCACTACTCTTCTACAATATGCCAAATCATAACTTACAAATTATCATTTTTGAACTCTCTATATCAAATCGCGTCATGTTGATAATACTTCTCTATTGTACGCTTATAGGTGGATTGTCATATCAAAATTAGAAATCACAGGTTTGCAATAGGATATCATTGGCCAACCTGCCTACCTTTTTGAAGAAAAAACCCAACAAGTACATGCCACATCTACAAGCCTTGATGACAGTATTATAGTACCACAACCACCTCTTGTGACAAAATATTCCTTGACCAACAATGCAATAAAGAAGATGAATGTTGGAAACCTAGACTTGCAACCCCATCTACAAGTACTAGAGTTTGCACTATTTGGCCATGGCGTTGAACTAGGTGATCGATATAGAGTGGAGCTCATCAATGAGGTACATAAGCAGAAGGCTACACTTCCAAAAAAGTACAACTAGTACATAGCTTCAAAAGAACTCCAAAAGGGATCAATACTTAAACTCATAAGCTATAGGTGCTTTGTTCTTTGCAATTCAAGGTGAGCCACCATATTTCCATGCTCTTCTACAAAAATCCAAATAACATCTTCTAGCTTTACATCTTTTATCCACTATGTCACAATTGTTCCTACTAAAAATACTTATTCATTTAACCTTTTTAGGTGGATTGTCATCTCTAAACTAGAAGTCGCATGCTTGCAACATGATATCATTGGTCACCCTACCTATCTTTTTGAAGAAATATCCCACCAAATAAATGCTACAAACTCAACTGCTCCATCTACAAGCAATAGTAACAACGGTATGGTAACAAAGCCACCTGCTCATAGGACACTTTTTGGATTATGCTCATCCCCACAAAATAAAAACATTCCCACCAATATTACTTCTATTAGAAATTTGAATCCATTCCAAACAAGGTGGCTTATAAAGGGTCGTGTTACCATGAAAAAAAAATGCACTGCTTCAACACACAGAAGGGACAAGGGCAGTCTTTTCATTTGATATTATTGATTGTGAGTGCACTGAGATATGTGTAACATGCTTTAATGAAGTCGCAAACCTTCATTACATGAATGTTAATTTTGGTGAAGTATATACAATATCTAGTGGAACCATTAAGTCAACTAATAGGTTGTACAATAAACTAAATAGCTAGCTTGAAATTTGTTTAGTTAAGGAATCCAAAATTTCTCTCTCAGAGGATGACCTTGCAATTCCAAAACATAGGTTCTCTTTCACGCCCTTTAAGGAAATTTTAGCACTAAACAATAACATCCTTGTTGATGTTATTGGAATAGTCATATGTGTGGACCCAAGCTCAACCATAAGGAGGCGGGACGGGACTGAAGTACTTCGAAGGAGCATCAAATTGATAGATATCTCTTCATCTACCATTAATATTACTTTATGGGGTCCAGCTACTGAAAATGAAGGCAAACAACATCAGGAGATGTATCACTTAAAACATGTTGTTGTACTTGCAATAAAAAATGGTCGTGTTATTGAGTATAATGGAAAGGTCATAAGCACTTTGGCAAGCACCCACCATTTATAAACCCAAGGATACAAGAGGCAGAAGATCTCAAATCATGGTTTGAACAAAACGATATTGATCTAACTCCATCAAATACACAATCGTTGGATGCACCTCTCATGCTAATGAGGAAAACAATTGCTGATGTTGAAGAGAAAACTACCAATGTGAAACAAAATTTCCAATGCACTCTAAAAGCAATAGTGCAATTCATAAAAATAAATTCAATATGCTATCCATCTTGCCCCCTTGAGTTAGATGGAAAACAATGTAAAAAAAAAGTTGTACAGAATGATGATCAAACATGGCACTGTTCCAAGTGCAAAGCTACAACTACTACATGTACCTATAGATACATAATCCAGCTAAAGATCGCAGATCATACAGGAATATTATGGGATTTTTCTTTTGAAGAACCAGCTACCAAACTTCTTAGAATTTCTGTAGATAATCTATACATGCTATAGTTCAATCCTGAAATAGAAAGTACAGATGAGACCATAGTAAAAGGAGTGTTATTCAAGCAATTTATCTTCACAATCACAAATTCATATGATTCAAGTGTTGGTCAGACATGGGTAAAATCAAAAATCACAAAGGTGGATGAGGTGGATTTTGTTGCAAAGAATTTACTCATCTTGGGTGAAATCATTGATATGTGTCATATTCCTACTGTTTAGAAATAGCTCAAGAGCTTATGTAATGTATATACACTTTTTAAGCATCTTATATAGTATAATTTTGATTGCACACATCAAATCTCAAAGTCACGTGTCTATTGAAGATTTTGTTAGTATGCAAATAATGTGATTAATCTCTTCCACAAAATTACTTGTGTATATAGCGCATCATATCATCTCATATATTTTTCAAAAATAGAATGATAGAAGAACTCGTACTATAACTGTTTAGCTTCTTTAATTCTATATGTATTTGTAAATGTACATTTGATGATTGTACTTCCTATTTCCTTTACAGATGGCAACTTGCAACCCAAAAAACATACAATCTCATAAAAGAAGTCATAACTAATATACTCAACATAAAGAAGAAATTAGCATTCACGATCATATGGAACACATAGGAAAATAGACAATACAATCCAACATACCAATCTCCTTTCAGTAAAACCAACACAACACAATACCATATGAAAGTACATCCCAAACTGAAGACCTTTTTGACCGAGGATTGTCAATGTGTTCAAACCAAATTATGCACACTCTTCAAAATCAGTCCACAAGCTTACGACATACCGAAGTAAACTTTATAGAGGCTTCTAAATGATTTCGTTAAAGATTAGATAAACTATCAAACTTACCAACGTGCACAATTTTCCATGAATTCTAACCAAGAATGCACACCAACTCAACACAAAGTGGTCCAGTTTGTTTTAGATGCTTTCATGAGAAAGGAAGACACCGTTTTTCATCAAATAATTTTATGGACCCAGGAGTACAACCATACGAGCTACAAACACTAACACAAGTTGAAGAGATTCTTATGGCATGAGTCAATCCGATAATACAAGTAACACATGCTTGTGGTGGCCAGTACAAATATAGTGGGCACACAATTTTTTTCCCACAAGATATCAAGACCATAGAAAAATACTTTCCGCATAAAATTGCAAACTTGGATGTATTGGTGGTTCGAAGAACCAATACAAAAGGTGACCATTATGACTGCTATGTAAGTAGGCATCGTGTGTGGGCTGCACTACAATATAAAATCACATATGACCCATACTACAAAGACGTTGAGGTCGATTTTGCATCTCTTGCAAAGCTCCTTGATACAAATACAAACATTTTCAATATGCTTCATAACATAATTTCTGACAACGACAATATCGTTGCACCAAACAGTGCATCGACATTCTACGCAAACCCAATAGAGAATGAATTCACTTGCTCCTCATCATTTATGGCTAGGTTACCAAATAAACACCATGAACTAGAAATCATAAAAGAAACATTGCAAGTTAGAGATAAAAATGATAGCATTATTGCTTGGCCAACACTTGAAACCTCACCAATTAATGAATATGATACTGAGGGCCTTTTAGACATGGCTTTTCCCTCACTGTTTCCCAATGGTATTGCACTACATTTACAACCTCTATATAGACAAGTTGAAATGCAAAAATTTGTGTTGCACCTAATGATATTTCATGATAATAGATTTGGAAGGCATCCAAGGTTTAGATATTTTGTCTTAAAACTACTGATGCGCCATCGAAGCCAAGGTGTTGCCTCTATTTTTGTCAAGAAAAATGTTGAGGATTGCATACTGATCCAGGTGGATCTTTAGGACCTGAAATTGAAGTGTTCCAATTTCTCTCAAAAGTAGCGCCATTGTGTAGAGCACAGAATTTTGAATCCGACGCAACTTGAACGGGTGAAAAAGGAGTCCGTTTGCTCAAGTTACGCGCAGTCAAAGTTCGATCAAAGGTTGGTCAACTCAGCTATCAAGGACGAGAAAAAAGGTGGAAAATTCATCATCACCAAATTGGTCGAAGTTGACATCATCGCGAAGGTCTCATCGTCACGATTCTAACGACATTCGTTTCATTGAAAACGGAGCATGTACGTGGGAGTTAGAGCCAGTCAAAGTTTTCGGTTGACTGAGGTACAAGTGGTATGGTTGCTGACGTCAGCATGACGTCATCCTGCTGACTTGGCAGCAGGGTCATCGTACGGATGATGACATGGACCAATGGGGTCTTGACACGTGGCAATCCGTACAGTCCGTACATCTGACGTGGTGTGGTGACCTGGCTGATGACATCATCAAAGTCGGGGAATTGGGCGATGACACGTGTCTTTCTTATAACGTGGTAGCTAACATGGATGCTGACGTGGTATCATCAGCGAGTTGTTTCCGGACACGTGGCCTCCTGAGAGCTTGACACGTGGCTGTGACGTCGGTGTTGGATTTGAACAAAATGGTTTGTAGCCCGTTTGGGGCTCGACCCCATGATCTCCTCGGAAGTAGCGGACGGTTGAACCGTTGCACCGTCGGCCGATGCCTTTACCAAATATAGGTGGCCATTTGTTTTGTTATAAATTTTTTTTTAAATGGTTAAAAAACAAGAACCGACGGTCGGGAGTTGAACCCGGAACCGCCGGGCTCCCAAAAGGTTTTGTCACCGTTGAGCCACGAAACCCTTTCATATATTTGAGGGGCTCGGTTTTCTTTTGTCAGTTGTTAGGCCCGAATGACTAAAGCAAAATAGCCAACTAATGGTTATTGGTTTTAAATCAAAACAAACCCCTCAAACTAAAAGCCCAAAATAAATTGAACGAAGGGCTCTAAATTAATTTGAAAGATTAAGGGGTTGTTTATTTTGATTTATATGTAAATATGGAGGATTTTATAACTTTATGGTTATTCCCCATATCGGGTAAACTTCAAGTATAAAAGGGAGGAGTCTTGGAGTGTTTTTGAAGGGGGCCATTAGTGGGGATCAGCCATTAGTGGATGATCCATTAGTTGATCATCACTTCCTAAGTTGATCCATTAGTTGATAATTCTCCATTGTATCCCCTTTCTCTTAGTCTTTGAGAGGATTTTGTGAGAGAATTTTTAGAGGGAATTAGGAGAATATTTGAGTTGTGATGTATTGATGTTTTGAGTCTTGTAGTAGATCCTATTAGGCAAAGTCAGTTTTCTTCCTCTTTGTTAGTCATCCCTAGCCTTGAGAGCTTTTGAGAGGGGTGTGAGTGAGAGACTTTTTATATGACTTTGTGGAAAGGCTACAAGATATTGTAAAGCAGTGTTACAAGAGGCTCGTGGAGATTGTACTGTGTTTCAGAACATTTCAATACATTGGTCACTCGATTGAGCTCGACCCGGAGACGTAGTCACGTTGTGGCGAACTCCGTAATCAAATTGGTGTCTTCTTGTCTCTCTCTTGATTCTATGTTTTGAATTCCTTCTGATTAATGTTCCTGCTACTTCATTGTTGATGTCTTTATTCCTTTGTTCATAATCACTTAAGCAACGTTTGTCATAGATCCCTTCCGCTATACGGATCACATACCAGCCACCATAGATAGTCTTCATCTCCATATACAATAGTTGCCTGACACTAAAATAGCCGAACAATTGATGCACTATGGATCATCCCTTAGAGGCACACGAGCATATTGGAATAAGTGTCGTGGTGAATTATCAAACATGATAAGACAAATAGGCTCCCCCACAGTATTCTTCACATTAAGTGTTGAGATACCAAATGACCCACCTTGGAAAATACATGCTCCAACAACTATTCCAATATCACCTATATCCCTAGGTTCTCACAGACAGCTACCACTATGCATGGCATGGGAAATTACAATACACAAATCACAAGGATTAACAATCAACCGAGCAACAATCAATATAGGTAAAAAAGAAAGACAGGGACTGAGTTTTACAGGTATATCTAGAGTTAAATCAATACATGGACTTAGGATCGAACCACCATTTTCCTTTGACCGATATTCAAGAATGAAGAACAATCCATACACAATTATCAGGAAAAAAGAGGAGCTTCGACTACGTCTTCTCTCATTATGATGAGAATAGGTACACATACATATAAACACATCACTCTCTCAAAAAAATGTATTTGTTTAAATTTTTCTCTTTACCAAATTCATATATTACATATTATTGTTTCCATATTTACACCACATTAACAATCACATGCAGGTGGATATTCCATAATCTTATACTACTGCAACAGTTGCTTCAATCTACAATTTTTTTCTGAAAGTAAGCTGAAAACCTCCTACCAAAGTCTAGCAAATGGTCATTTTTATAATCCAAAACCACTTCACAATCAAATGATCCATGTCAAAAAAATAAACCAAAGCATATTGAAGACAACACCACGTAGAATCAAGATCAAGAATCCATACCTCCAATAAACTACGATGATCTGATGAAATTCCCAAATCCATACAAGATGATGCACATGATGATCATATAGCCATAACCCACATAGTCCTCCATCTACCCATGAGATGCTTACTCCTAATTGTACACGTAGATGTTCTGCAAAAACAAAGGGTCTCCCACTCTAAACATCATTATCAATGAGCAAGAGTCTTCTACTATTACATATCTACAATCCTAAATAAGGAATATAGATAACTCTTAAACAATAGAGGGAACTTTGTCTAGTGCAAACACAAGCATGGGGAGAATGTAGAGTCCTTATGATAAGAACTGTTATCAATGCTACAACTATTTTTAACTTCAATTAGCATTCATGCATCATCCCATCCACAAATTGTGCCCAACCACATGAGAACAGGTTATATCAAAGAAAGGAATAAATAACTAGCATCAAATAATCATTGAAGAAAAATGGACAAATTAAATTCAAATGGATAACAAAAAATACAAAAAAAAATCATCCCTATTAGCCTCCATTAGTCAAAGAAACTAAGGGGAAAAAAATGAAAAAGGGAAATCCATGCATTCAAAAAGTCCAACAATGCTAAAGAAAGCTTCAAGAGTGACCTACAAGATATATGAAATTTTTTTCCCAAACGAATCGCCAATTCTACCTACCACTGCTCATCTGCCAAGTTAGGAAAAAAAATATCCAAACTATCAACCAAAAAATCTACATTCATATCTCTCAACATACACTATCCAAATTTCACACTAACCATCTGTTGACAGCAACACTTTATCATAAGGACTTTGCTAGCTCCCTATAGTGATGTGTGCATCTAGATGAGGCAAACTCCGATATTTACAAATAACAATAAACACTTCATAAAACATCTATGTACACCCAATCAGGTAGAAGCATCTCACCCTATCCATATTATATCCAACACTCAGTCCAACTTACCCATGATAAATTCATTCACCCATCAACAAGCTAACAATTTCATGTTCACCAATTGCCATTCATATTCCAATTCAATTTTGATCTTGTTCAACGACTAGTGTACAGTTAACACTTGCTAATGGTATATTTCTTGACATGGGTCATTATCATCCACCATCCATATTTTGCATGCCTCAAATATCCATTCATCCATTCATTTATCCATGCATCCACTCATTAAATTCCATACATTGTTACAAACTAGGGCCAAATACTTTCATCTTGCTTCAAGAACATAATGCCCTCTGAGTTTACACATACATCTATTCTTTTCATAGAATATATATTCCATACAATTTGTATTTAATTGAAACAAGAATTGTATGTATTTGGGAGTAAGCGAAACATGCCAAAGGTGTTCTCTTTATATTACTAGCATTATCTACATATTTTGAACAAGATTAAATGAACACATTTTATGTTTACTTCTTTATTAATTCGAACAAGATAGAATGAACACATTGTATATTTACTTCTATATAATTCGAACAAGATAGAATGAAAAAAAAGGAAAGTTTATTTCTTTATTATCTTTCCATAATGCCTATTTTCTTATGCTACTTGTATCTGGATCTAACCCGAAATTATGTATTACGTGCACTTTGGAAAAAAAATACACACAATGTTAAACAAGTTCTACAGTGCATGTCACTCCCCTTCTTACTACTCCATACATTCCTATCGGTGTACCCCTTGCACCCCCTATGGTGCAAGTGCTAGTGGTAGTCTCTCAAGAGGGAGACAGGCAAAAAATTTGTTTGTCAAGACAATTAGCTCTCAAGTTGATACCTGTAAATTGGGAGCAGCTAGGCATTCGTTGCTTTCAATTGACATAATAATGATCACTACTTGATGTGCTTTAGGTAATTAAGTCAGCAGTCAAATTCAGAATACTCCAGTCATATTTACAATAATAGAAAAAAACATTAATATAAATATTTTGAACAGCATTAGAATTAATAGATAAAAAAAAGGTAGTTTGGAAAACGTGAATGCTAATAGTAATATGAAAGGTAAAAAAAAACGAAATTAAAAAGAAACTGGTGCATCATAATATTTTAAACTATATTAAAACAAAAAACTATAATGTTAATAATATTTGAGTACTACTGTATTGCTATATAGTCGGACTGTATATCTATTTAGTTCTATTGAGTAAGCAGCAAGATAACCTTCAGTTAAATTTAATTGTTTTTATCGATACCAAAAAAACAAAGGAATTAAAATCCCTCATGGTTTTAGAAATAACAAATGAATAAAGGGAAAACGTAGAAGGAAATTTAAATTATCATTGATTAAATGTTATTAATATTTTAAAATATGCAATTTCCATCCTCGAATAATATCTCAAACAAATTAAAGGATTCTTAAAATAAATTTAATAATAAGGGGAAGGATTTATGAGTTCCCACGTTTCCCCAAGTAAGGCCATCTTAATTATAAATCAATTTAGCCATTCTTCGGCCATCTTAATTATAAATCAATTTAGCCATTCTTCCTTTAAGACAAAAACAAATAATAATATCCCTACTTTCCCTTAAAAGGTGGGGAAATATTAAAAATGAAGAGAAGCAACAAAAAAAGAAAAGAAAAAGAATAAAGGGTATTAATAGTACTCTTTTTAAAAGGGGGAGGTTACTTTTAATTATTTGTTTAATGTTTTTTTAAAGTATATAAATTATTATATATGAATTAATATATTTATTGGTCATATAATTATTTTCAAATAGAAAATAAAAGTAAAGAGGTAGAAGGTAATTAAATAAACAAATATTCTACATATAAGTAGGAGATATTCATTTTGTTTAAAATTATTAATATGAAGAAGATAATAATACAAGGTATTATTGTGTCACCAGAGAGGGGTTATTTTTCGTGTTGGAATTACTATTAAGGGTAATTTAAAGATTATTAATAAATTAAAAAAATGAAAAGGAACTAAGAGGGTGGGTTGCACTATCAATTTTATATTAGAATTATCGATGTCATTAGTAAATACAAAGTTGGCTTAACAATTAAAATTATTACAAATAACACTAGTCATATTTGATCTCGCATAAGTTTAACCGAGTAAACCACATGAAGTTGTTAGAGATCTTCAAGGAGAAATTAATTAGTTTTCATAGAATTGCCTACTTTTGAGACACCTTTCCTAAATGTTCCAAAAGTAGTAGTCTTATATCAGTAGTTAGCAAGGATAATCATGCCAAGATAATTGAACGGGTAGTTCATTCATCTCTAAGGATTTCTCACATCCTAAAGCCCTTAAGTTTAAGTTGTGAAGTATTGGTATAGCAAGAACAAGGTGGATAGATAATTGTGTTGGTTGAGTTGGTCCACAGTAAAATGTAAGCATAACTCTTACAATATTAACTATCACAATGCTTGTTCAAAAAAAATTAGTTGAGTTTTTTTAGCAAAAATTTTGGGCATGACAAATGCTTCCCTGAGTACATGTGGGAAGAATACATCAAAATACAGTAAATGGTACAACTGAGATACAATCCAAAGCATATACATCAAGACTATCTCCTCGAACTGGAACATGGATTGGAATCTGCTACACAAGGTACAACCTCCACACACTCAAACAAGCAACAAGGAACCCAATGGAAGAAAAAGCACCAACCTCCCAACCATGTAGAACCCTAAGGTCCACCCCTTGTGCTAGGAGATAACACAAGGTCCCACTACAAACAAATAGTCAAGAAGACAGCAAGCTAACATAAACAAGGCTATACATGACTCCAACACAACACTGCTAACAACATTAACAACACATACATCACTTCCAGAGGCATTCACACAACAAAAGGGTAAACATAACTAGGGAATGATAGACTGCAATAGGGAAGAGTGTCATCGCATGGTCCTGACATTCTCTCACTAGACCCTGACCCCCATCTATGGTTGGCTTGGTAAACCTCTCACTAGGTCCTGGTCTCATGGGGTGACACATGCAGAACCAACATTCCTTTCGTGAGGACAAGGAAGTTGATATTTCCAACCACGAATTCCCAACCAATCCTTAGCCTAAACAAGCACTACAAGCATGGGTGAGGCATCCAATTATCTTGTTTAATATAAAATCTACCCAACCCCCTAATTCATTTTTAGGTTATCATTGGATCAAGAAACTCTCCAATGGGTTGTCTTGGTCACCACTTCAGGTTTTGACCCCCATTGAGAGCCACTCCCCCTACTTGCAACTAATAGACCCTACACAACAAGTAAGGTAAAATACATCTTGCATACTTAACAAAACCACACGGATCCCACACACAAAGTGAGGAATTGACCATCTCACTCAAATATCCCAATCACACTTGAATGTATACCCAGTGCAAGGCATAGATCTTCTCGCACACATCTCAAACACAAGAATTTATACATAGTGCAAGGCATTGACCATCTTGCACACAACTCAAAACATAACCAACCACTTTCAAGAGAAACAACCATAAAAATCCATAAATACAAAACACTCCCTCTTAAACCTTTGGAAGACTACCATAACAACTTCGCATAAATGACTCCCATTTGAAACAATAACCCAAAATCGCCTTGATTTCACTTATCAAATACATTGTTCAATATAAGCACACAAATAGATGGTGCAACCATGAAATCCGCATGCATTGATAAATCAACTATTAAATGATTAAGAAGGAAATCAACATCAAAAGATAATCTAATTTATTCATTTAAATAAATTCTCCAATTATTTAAATATAATTAAATCAATTTCTTTTCTTTTCTATTTAATCTTCCAATTCACTTATCTACAAATCATCTAATTCTCATAGGTAAAAATATCCTTTCTACTATAACCATAATATATGTATATATACTGTATACATATATAAATATGTATATATATTAAATAGGATGCAATTTTCTATTCAATGTATCAAATCATAATATGGTAATATAAATATACATACATATACATAGATATATATATATATATATATATATATATATATATATATATATTTAAAATTGAATTCCAAAACATAATACCTATCAAATTATTTATAATTGAATTACCAAATACAATGCATTTAATCGAACTCCGAGCACAAAATATATCCATCAATTACCAAGGATGGGGGATGCTACCACAATAATGGGTTACACTATTTGGGACATCCTGATTTTTGCTGAGATCACATATTTTTAGAAAATATAATGATTTAAGCCTTAAAAATGTTTCATTTAAAGGATTTTAATTGAAGAGGGTTTGATCAAACCCACTTATATCAAACCCCCTTGGATAGAAACTCACTAGTTTTAAACCATGCCTATAATGGAGTCTCCTCTACACCTATCAAAATACTGATAAAAATCCACTTTGATTTACCTTTTAGGGGATCAAATTAATTCATTTAAAATTTATCTTTTGTAAACATGTAATACTTATTATAAGCTTCCTAAAAAGTATAATTTTAAATATATTTGATTTTATTATTATATTTATTTTTTATTTCTTTTGAATGTAGGTTTTTCAATGAACATCGAGGTCTTTGTTTCACACATATGGAAAAATAGGAAATAGGAAATGAAAGAATTTTTTTTCTAAAAAATACATGTACACTAGATATTGATGTCCTTATTCCAAAAAAATAATAATAAGTTAATTCAAATGCATACAAAAGAAGTTATGCAGCTGAAAGTATAATATATCAAAATTATAATTACTCTGACTTAGAAAATTAATTAAAAAATATATATGCAACAAAAAATTATGAAAAAATATCCATCCACTAGATATTGGTGTGAAAAAATTGTATTTAAAAAATTAGAATTGTATCCTTTTTATAAAAAAAGTTATGTAGTTGAAAGTGAATAACACTTTTTGAAAATGATGTTTAGCACAAAAAATAAGTTAGTAAAAATTACATAAAAGGATTCACAATTTATTTTTTAATTTTTTAAAAAAATATAATTATAATCTGCACACAAAATATCACAAATCACTAGTTTTCTTCATCTTCAAATTCTTAATGGTTTAGCTTCTATAGGTGTAAGAAAGTGAAAATCTGGTGAAAAATATTGATTTCAATGTCAAGTTTGGCCAAAAAGTGTAACCCATTATTGTGGGATCACCCTGGGGCTATCAAAATAAAATCAACATATCAATAATGAATGCATAGCGCAAGAGATAAAATCAAAATACACAGTGACTTTTTGATAAAAAAAAAGGAGGGAGAAAGCTAACAACTGGACAAAATTCACCTATGTATGTAATATTATAGCATGACATCCCATCCACCATTCTACGGGTTGGACAAAATGAATCATCGGAAAGAGTTAACGGACGGCGCAGATGGACGGTAAGTTGACGGTATGGAAAAATTAAAAACAAGCGGGAATTTGAAATTTAAAAATTGAGCGGGAATTTCAATTTAAAAATTGATGAATTATATAATAGTGTGGGAAAAAATTGTTTTTGTTTCCCGTTTTCCAGGTCCATCCATTGTCGAGAGAAATTTTGGAAATCTATCAAAATGGTTGCCGGGTGGTGGATTTTTTAGTTCCAACAGCAAGGTCACTCTAATAACGGTGAGCTCCTATTTATTTCTTTTCTTGTTTTTACTGCAATATTTCTGATTTTGTATTAAATATTAAAATTACATATTTGTTGTGGACACTACCAGGGAGGGGATCAGTTGTTGTTTAAAGATGATGGTGAGAATAGGCCGAATGGTGTAATGAGCATACATTTACGGGAGGTGATGGCAATCAACCAGTAGCTTCTGCATGTTGTTGGAGGAGTGTAACGTATTCCAAAACTTTGTCTTTGTCTTTAGGTTCTTATAGTCCCTTATTTGTGTGTGTATGTGCTTACAGAGTTAGAAGTTGATTAAACCCCTCCTCCCTAATGTTTCTTGCCACTTTATATACTTGGAAAATCTAATAAACAATAGTATGTCTTTTTCTTTGTTCTTGCAAAGTTTAAAAGTTTGTTACTAACTATTATGGAATGAGCAGATTTAGCAGGAAACACTGCAAAAATGTACATAATATTTTCCCTGATTGTTGGAATCGTGGGAGCTGCTTCAATATTATTTGGCTCGCATCACTTGAGGGCATGGAGGACTGATAGCTTGGCAGTCGCAGCTTCTTCTGCCCTCATTGCCTGGGTTTTGACGGCTTTTCCATTTGGGTAATTTATATATCAGAAACTGAATATTATGCATGAAGTTTCAAGCTTTTTCAAATTGGTGTTTTCTTAACAGAAGATTCTTACAATTTTTTTATGTAGGTTGGATTTTTAAATTGGGTGTTTCAATAAACTTTGAGTTTGCATTTGACAAAATTTCTTACTATTTCTTCTGTATAGGTTGGCTTGCAAGGAAATACACATTGGACACAGAGGAAGGCGTCTAGTATCGTCACTTAGCTTTAACAGTTCTCTTATGCTACATGTTGTTTGTTGTTATTACTTGTTTCATGTTTTGACTTATTATTTTTCTATGCATTTGTCACATCACTATTTGAGTGCTCTTCTTTTCTTCCTATGTAGTGCAGCAAAGTTGTATATATTTGTGGATTTTTTAGAACATAAAAAGCACCTTCAATACGTGATTCAATATGAATTGTGCATGTATATGGATTTCATATAAATTGTTCATGTGATATGTATCTTCTCTATATTTTTTATTCTTCTATGAATATCATCATGTCATTCATTTGGTTTGGAAAAAATTGGTTTTTGAGCTTTCAAATTATCAATTATAAATTTGGGATATGTAGTAAGAGATTATGTTTTATTACTCAGTATGTTTAAAGAATTTTTTTTTTCTTAAGCTATTTAAAAAAACAAGCGAAGAAGTGGCAAGGTCCACAACATATCATTAAGTCGGTTCTTAGCATTTATATGATTTTCTTAGCATGGAAAAGCATTAGATAGGAAGATGTTTCATTGTATACAATAATTTAACACATTACTTTTAGTTATTTAAATTATGAAATTGAATTCACAAATGTGATTTAACTAGGGACTTAATTTCATTTGGCTATGAAAATGTTTCATTGTATTCAATAATTTAACTCAACTCCCATTATTATTTCAAAAATTAAAGTGTATTTATTGATTTAAAAAATAAAAAATAAATTTGATTTGAAAACTTGGTAGAAGTTTAGACAACTCTTGAAGGTGTTCCTAGTTTGACTACACTAGCTTGTTTGAGAAGTATGAATCTAGTGGCTTTTCTATTTAGACTAATTTTTAACATCACTAACACCACTTTGAGACTTTCTTGTTTTGAGAAGTTTGGGTCTGAAAGGTTTTCTAGCTAGATTACTTTAACATCACCATTGTTGAGAAGTTTGGGTCTGAAAGGTTTTCTAGCTAGATTACTTTAACATCACCATTATTTGAGAAGTTTGGATTGGAAAGGTTTTCTAGTTAGATAAAATCTTTGGGGATGACAACCCTTCTATGTGGCATCTTTTTACATCTAATTTGTGTAAAATTGTTATCAATAGATAAAATTTTCATGTATGAAAATTTAAATTTTATCCTCTTAAAGAAGAAATAGAATTTATTTTTCCCTCTCTACTTTATGTTCTCCCAAAAGCATCTTACTACATTGTGGCCAAATTTTTTGTTCTTTAACAAAATAAAATTGTTTAAAAGTTCGGATATGGTTGGTTATGCTCTTGCTAACATAAGATAGTTTGTAGTGCTATTACTAAAAACAAAGTATGAATTTGAAATTTCTACTACTAAATGGTAACAAGTAAAAGAGAAAATAAGTACCACATAACAAGTAACAAGTAAACTTGAAGGTATGCCAAAATAAAAGTTCATAGCATAAAGAAGAAAATGCATATGTGATAATGGACAAATATGAATTAGAGCATGGAAATGTTACAGTGTAGGTAATGTTATTGTCCTATATCAAAATCCAAATAAGCATAAAACCATGGGTGAAAAAAACAAAGATACTCCCAATCACATGCACTAGTATCAAAAGTATTACAAAGAAGAAATTGAAATTCTAAAATGTTGGATTCACAAGATAGCGGTAATTTTTAATTTTATGCATCATTCTCAAAATATACAAATATGCACTCAAAACATGCTTAGATGGTTATAAACCACCTAAAGTATTAATAATATGTGTATACTTTAACACAAAGTCTATGTAAAATAGGTACACAATAACATTTGTATTATTGACCAAAGATTTGCCATGAATTTTTTGTGTTCATCTACCAAATTAATGTCATCATCATATGAACAAGGAATACATCATTAGAATATAGCGACAACAAATTATCCCCTGTTAGTTATTTCTAGACATCTTACATTCTAATAATGTCCCCTGCCCACTTTTCCTACACAAGGGACAATGTGTTTTCCAACATTGCAAACAATGTGAACATTTTTTGTTCCCTGTTGGAAAACACACTGTCCCTTGTTGGAAAACACACTGTCCTTTGTTGGAAAACACACTATCCCTTGTTAGTTATTTCCAATGTTGGAAAACACACTGTCCCTTTTTAGTTATTTCTAAAGTTGGAAAACACACTATTTGACAGTGCGTTTTGCAATACTGCAAATTTATAAGGAAATAAAATTGACAAGGGACAATGTGTTTTCCAACATTGCAAATAATGTGAGCATTTTTTGTTCCCTATTAGAAAACACACTATCCCCTATTAGTTATTTCCAATGTTGGAAAACACAGTGTCCCTTGTTGGAAAACACACTGTCCCTTGTTAGTTATTTCTAATGTTGGAAAACACATTGTTTGACAGCGTGTTTTCCAACACTGCAAATTCATAAGGAAATAATTGACAAGGGATAGTGTGTTTTCCAACACTACAAATTCATAAGGAAATAATTGACAAGGGATAGTGTGTTTTCCAACACTGCAAATAATGTGAGCATTTTTTGTTCCCTATTGGAAAACACACTGCCCCTATTTGGAAAACACACTGTCGGACAGTGTGTTTTCCAACACTACAAATTCATAAGGAAATAATTGACAAGGGATAGTGTGTTTTCCAACACTACAAATAATGTGAGTATTTTTTGTTCCCTATTGGAAAACACATTGTCCCCATTTGGAAAACACACTGTCCGACAGTGTGTTTTCCAACACTGCAAATTCATAAGGAAATAATTGACAAGGGACAGTGTGTTTTCCATCACTGCAAATATTGTGAGCATTTTTTGTTCCTTATAAGAAAATACACTATCCCCGTTTGGAAAACACACTATCCCCTATTAGTTATTTCCAATGTTGGAAAACATAGTGCCCCCTGTTGGAAAACACACTGTCCCCTATTAGTTATTTCTAATGCTGGAAAACGCATTATCCCCTGTGAGTTATTTCTAGACATCTTACATTCTAATGATGTCCCTTGTCCACTTTTCCTACACATGGGACAGTGTGTTTTCCAACACCGCAAACAATGTGAGAATTTTCTTGTTCCAAGCATATCAAGAAAGTGGAAAACACACTATCCCTTGTTAGTTATTTCCAATGTTGGAAAACACATTGTCCCCTATTAGTTATTTTCAATTTTGGAAAACACATTGTTTCTCTGTTAGTTATTTCTAATGTTGGAAAACATACTGTCTTCTGTTAGTTATTTCTAGTCATCTTACATTCTAATGATGTCTACTGTCCACTTTTTCTACATAGGGGATAGTGTGTTTTCCAACACTGCAAACAATGTGAGCATTTTTCCTACATAGGGGACAGTGTGTTTTCCAACATTGCAAATTCATAAGGAAATAATTGACAAGGGACAGTGTGTTTTCCAACACTGCAAATAATGTGAGCATTTTTTTGTTTCCTCTTGGAAAACACATTGTCCCCTGTTAGTTATTTCCAATGTTCTAAAATTTGAAGGTGAACTTCATTACATAACTGATAAGGGACAGTGTGTTTTCCAACATTGCAAATTCATAAGGAAATAATTGATAGGGGATAGTGTGTTTTCCAACACTACAAATAATGTGAGCATTTTTTTGTTCCGATCAAATGAAGAAAGTGAAATTATAGTTTTATTGTACCAAATAGTTGTTCTAAAATTTTAAGGTGGACTTCATTACATTGTTGGTGTGTACAAATAAAAAAAAAATCATAAGGAAATATCTGAAAAGGGACAGTGTGTTTTCCAACACTCCAATTATGTGAGCCTCTTTCATAAGGAAATAATTGACAAGGGATAGTGTGTTTTCCAACACTAGAAATAATGTGAGCATTTTTCATAACGAAATAATTAACAAGGGACAGTGTGTTTTCCAATAGTGCAAATAATGTGAGCATTTTTGTGTTCCAATCAAATGAAGAAAGTGAAATGTCATTTTACTGTACCAAATAGTTGTTCTAAAATTTTAAGGTGGGCTTCATTTCATTTTTGGTGTGTATGAATGAAAAAAAATTCATAAGAAAATCCCACAAGGAACGGTGTGTTTTCCAATACTGCAATAATGCAAGCATCTTTTTGTTCCAATTAGATGAAGAAGTGAAATGCCATTTTTACTGCACCAAAGAGTTGTTCTAAAATTTAAAGGTGGACTTCATTACATTCTTGGTGCATGCAAAACAAAAATATTTTCATAAGGAAATAAACGAAAGGGGATAGTGTGTTTTCCAACATTGGAAATAATGTGAACATTTTTCATAAGGAAATAATTGATAAGGGACAGTGTGTTTTCCAACACTCCAAATAATGTGAGCATTTTTTGTTTCAATCAAATGAAGAAAGTGAAATACCAGTTTTACTGTACCAAATAATTGTTCTAAAATTTTAAGGTGGACTTCATTACATTGTTGGTGTGTACAAATCAAAAACTTTTCATAAGGAAATATTTGAAAAGGGACAGTGTGTTTTCCAGCACTCCAATAATGTGATCATCTTTCATAAGGAAATAATTGACAGGAGACAGTGTGTTTTCCAACACTGGAAATAATGTGAGCATTTTTCAAAGCGAAATAATTGACAAGGGGCAATGTTTTTTCCATTAGTACAAATAATGTGAGCATTTTTTGTTCCAATCAAATGAAGAAGTGAAATGCCATTTTTATTGTACGCAAATTTTTTTTTTTATAAAGATATAATTGACAGGGGATAGTATGATACACCCTATTTAGAAATTATTATCATTCTTGATTACCACTCCCTCCTTCGCTCTCTCCCTCACACACACCCTTACCTCTCTACCTACACCTCCCTTCCTCCCTCTCTCCCTCTCTCTCCCTCTCCCTCCCTCTCTTTATCTCCACTCACTCTCTCTCTCTCTCTCTACCTACCTTTATCTTAGTCCATCCCATCCCACCTCTCTTTCTACCTACATCTCCATCCTTCCCAACTTCCCCCCTCTATCTACTTCTCTCTCCACTTCTCTACTTTTTCTATCTCCCCTCACTCTCTCTACCTACATCTCCCTCTATTCCTTCAACCTTACCTCTCTCTACCAACCTCTCCATGTCTCCCTTATTTCCTCTCTCTCCCTTTATCCCTCCCATTCTACCTCGCTAGACCTCTCCCTCCCCACATTCCTCTATACTTCTCTCTATTACCCCTCTCTCACCGTCCCTCCTAACCTTCCTCTCCCTCCCTTTGTCCATCTTTCCCTCTCTCTCTTTCCACCTATCCCTCCCTTTATCACTCACTCCCTCCTTCCCTCTCCCTCCCTCCCTCGCTCCCTCCCACCCCACATCTCCCTCACTCTACCTACCCCTCTCTCTCTACCTATCCCTCCCCCCTCTCTCTGTCTCTCACATACCACCTCTCTCTACCTCTCCCACCCTACCTATATCCCTTTCTCTACCTACCTCTCCCTATTTTATTCACCTTACCTCTCTCTAACTACCTCTCCCTATTTCCCTTCTTCCCTCTCTCTCCCTCCTTCCCACACAACCTTTCTCCACCTACATCTCTCTACCTACCTCTCTTTGTTATGTTCACCCTAAACCTCTCTCTACCTACCTCTCCCTATCTCCCTCCTTCCCTCTCTCTCTCCCTCCAAGTCCCACACAACTTCTCTCCACCTTCCTCTCCCTCCCCCCTCCATGCTTCCCTCTCTCTCTCTCTCTTTATACCTACATGTCCCACCTTACTTCTCCCTCTTTCTCCCTACCTCAAGTTCCCTTTCTCTCTCCCTCACACACACAACCTCTCTCCATATACCTCTCCCATTATCCCTATCTCCCTCCCCCCCTTCTTCCCTCTCTCTGTCAGTAGGTGGAGAGAGTGAGGGAGAGAAAGATGGAGGTAATTGGGATAGTAGGTGGTGATCTTGGAGTGGGGAATAATATGAACTAGAACCTTGTACCTAGCCTTTAGTTTTTAGAGGAGGTGAGAGTTTCATGAAATAATTTGTTGCATTAATGAGATATGATTCCATATGAAAATCCCCTTCATTTTTATCCTTTACAAATTATTTATTAAGAGTTACTTGAAAAAAACATTTCAATATAGTTTGGAAGAACTTATTTCTCTAAATTAATGTGTAACTAGAGGACCCTATCTCCAATAAAATGGGTGTAATATACTTGTCATCACTCAAAGGTTATTTTTTAAGAGCTCCAAAAGATATTTTTTTGTTAATATTGGTGAAGTTTAGTAGCACATTGTGAAGAGTATTATCACATATCAACTCAAAATATTATATTATATATTGTGGTTGTGTATGTGATTCATTAAAGGTTGAGGTCTCGTGTTGTAAGCCCTTAAGACAAGATAGTAAATGCAATTATATGAATTAATAACTCATATTTTTATTAATTTATTATGTCATAAAATTCTATTGTGAGTGTTTGTGTAATTGGTTGTATGGTTGGATAATCCTTAAATAGATTCTCTAGTCACAATTTTATCACATGGTATCGAAGTAGTGGTTTTGAATCCCAAAGGACATGAGAGAGAGGGAGTGGGAGAGACTAGAGAGAGAGAGACCTGAGAGAGATGGAGTGGGAGAGACATGAGAGAGAGAGAAGTGAGAGAGTTTATAGATAAATGAGATAGAGAGAGAAGTGGAGAGGTGAGGAGGAAGGTGGAGAGATTGAGAAGGGAAGGAGGGAGGGAGAGAGAAAGAGGTATAGAGTGATATGTTAGATAGCAAGAAGTAGAGAGAGAAGGTGGGTGAAAGGAGGAGAGAGAGAGTGGACTGGGAGAGAGGTGGAGGGAGAGAGGTGAGATAAAGAGAAGTAGAAAGGGAAGGAGAGAGAGGGGGAGATAGAGAAAATTAGAGAGGGAGGGATGGGAAGATAGATATAAATTCCCTATTTGAGACTTATATAATCTATTGATTATTATATAACCTTGGAGATGATTACCCAGAGCACTTTTCCCTAGTGCCCCATACTATAATTATATTTAGGAGGCAACTGAGGCTTATAAAACTAGAGTGAGAGAGGGAATTAGGAATGGATGGAGAGAGGTTGTGTGGGAAGGAGGGAGAGAGAGAGGGATATAGGGAGAGGTAGTTAGAGAGAGGTGGTGTGAGAGAGAGATAAAGGGGAGGGAGATTTTATCACAATGCTTATGAATATTTGAAAGTAGCTATCCCTAGATCATAATAGAGGGAGGGAGAGAGAGGGAAGGAGGGAGATAGGAAGTGGTAGGGTGCTAGGGATAAGAGGGAGAGAAAGAGGGAAGGGGAGAGATAGGGGGAGGTATAGGGGGAGGGAGAGACATGGAGAGATAGGTAAAGAGAGGTAAGGTTGAAGGAATAGAGGGATAGGTAGGTAGAGAGAGTGATGGGAGATAGGGAAAGTAGAGAGGGAAGAGGAGATAGAAGTAGATAGAGGGGGGAAGTTGGGAAGGACGAAGAGGTAGGTAGAAAGAGAGGTGGTTGAGATGGATTGAGGGAAAGGTAAGTCAAGAGGGATAGGGTGAGTATAGATAGAGAGAGGGAAGGAGGGAGAGAGAGGGAGGGAGGGAGGGAGGGAGGGAGAGAGAGAGGGAAAGAGGGAGGGAGATACGTGTAGGTACAAAGAGGTACGGTGCAAGGAATAAAGATAGATGTAGGGTTGAAATTTCTACTTCAATTCCCTCCCACCCTACCACTCCCTATCTCCCTCCTTGCCTCTTTCTCTCCCTCTATCCCTCCCACCCTACAACTCCCTATCTCACTCCTTCCCTCTTTCTTTCCCTCCATCTATCCCTCCCACCATACCAATTCTTATCTCCCTACATCCCCCCCTCTCTCTCTCTCTCCCTTAGATTAATAAATTTATATTAGCCTAAAATTAACCCATTGAATTAATTCAATGATGATATATGTTAGGTTTAGGGTTTAGGGTTTAAGGTTTAACCTAATGGAGAGAGAAATAGAGGAAGGAGAGAGATATGTATTGTTAAGGTGGGAGGGATAGAGGTACACATATAGAGAGGGGATGGGATAGGTATGCATAGAGAGAGTGAAAGAGAGTGGGAGAGGGAGGGAGGGAGGGAAGGGGGGATAATGTGAGGGCTAGGTGGATTGATTTTGAATGTGTGTGAGGGAGAGAGGGAGGGAGAGAGAGGTGAGATAGAGTAGATAGGGAAGGGGAGATAGAGAGAGAAGTGAGAGAGGTGATAGATATATGAGATAGAGAGAGAAGTAGAGAGGTGATGAGGAAGTTGGAGAGATTGAGAGAGGGAAGGAGGGAGGGAGAGAGAAAGATGTATAGAGTTATAGCTTAGATAGCAAGAAGTAGAGAGAGAAGGTGGGTGAAAGGAGGAGAGAGAGAGAGGGTGGAGGGAGAGAGAGAGGTGAAATAAATAGAAGTAGAAAGGAAAGGAGAGAGAGGGGGAGATAAATATAATTAGAAAGTGAGGGAGGGGGAGATAGATATAAATTCCCTATCTAGGACTTATATAATCTATTGATTATTATATAACCTTGCAGATGATTACCTAGAGGACTTTTCCCTAGTGCCACATACTATAATTATATTTAGGAGGCAACTGAGGTTTAGCAAAGTAGAGTGAGAGAGGGAATTAGGAAGGGATGGAGAGAGGTTGTCTGGGAAGGAGGGAGATAGGGAGAGGTAGTTAGAGAGAGGTAGGTAGAGAGAGGGATCTAGGTAGGGTGGGAGAGGTAGAGAGAGGTGGTGAGAGAGAGAGGGGAGGGAGAGGTTATCACAATGCTTATGAAGATTTGAAAATAGTTATCACTAGATCATAATAGATGGAGGGACAGAGAGAGAGAGAGAATGATGGAGATAGGAAGTGGTAGGGTGATAGGGATAGGAGTGAGAGAAATAAGGAAGGAGAGAGATAGGGATGGGTATAAAGAGTGGTATGGTGTGAGGGATAGAGGGAAGGATGGAGATTGGTAGTGGTGGGGTCGGAGGGAGGGAAGGAGGGGTAGATGGAGAGAGGTTGTGTGTGTGTGTGTGAGGGAGAGAGAGGGGGAAGGATGAGGATATATAATGTATTGACTTAAGAGATTATTCTTTCTCTTGAGAAGTTGAGGAAGGAGCATGTGCACTATGTGCAATGGGCCAATAGAAATACAGAACTAGAGGCATCAAGTATTAGAATACATGAAATGAAAAAGGAATCTTCTCTAAAACACATGAAAAGAAGAAGACCAAAGTGAATGAGATAGATAATTTATTGACTTAAATGATTCTTTCCGCTCTTGAGAAGTTGAGGAAGGTACGTGTGCAGTATGTGCAAGGGGAAAATGGCAATGCAAAAGTGGATAAAGTCAATAGGCTATGTATTACATATGAATTTGTGCAAGAAAATAAAGTGAGAGATGATGTTATAAGTGGAGTTGAACAAATTAATTCAAAGATTCTTGAACTTAAGAATTCCATGGAACAAATACAATTAGAAATAGATGATAAGGAGAAGGAAAAATTAGATCTTAGTTGGAGAGATTGAGAGAGAGAAGTGAGAGAGGTGATATATATATGAGATAGAGAGAGAAGTAGATATATGACACGCATTCAACCTCTCTCCAACTACCCCTCACATTATCCCTCCCTCCCTTCCTCCCCCCTCTCTCCCTCCCTCTCAATATCTCTATGCATACCTCTCCCATCCCCTCTTTATATGTGTACCTCTATCCCTCCCACCTTAACACTACATATCTCTCTCCTTCCTCTATTTCTCTCTCCATTAGGTTAAACCTTAAACCCTAAACCCCAAACCTAACATATATCATCATTGAATTAATTCATTGGGTTAAATTAGGTTAATATAAATTTATTAATCTAAGGGAGAGAGAGAGAGATAGGGGGATGTAGGGAGATAGGAAGTGGTAGGGTGGGAGGGATAGAGGGAGGTAAAGAAAGAGGGAAGGAGTGAGATAGGGAGTTGTAGGGTTGGAGGGATAGAGGGAGAGAAAGAGGCAAGGAGGGAGATAGGGAGTCGTAGGGTGGGAGGGAATTGAAGTATAAATTGCAACATTGTTGCCATTGCAAAAGAAGTTTTCACATTTGAAATCTCAAGTAGAGTTGAAGTCCTAAGATCTTTCTCTATTTCAAAATAGAGCTCAATAGAATGACCACCATATGTTGAAAGAATCAAATTCTATAGGATAAGGCATCTTAAATAATATAGGAGAAGGAGGCACTAATGATGAATCAACCTTACTTATCTCTCTTTATATATAATCTCTTAAGTCAATACATTATATATTATCATTATTCTAAAACATTTTTCACCATCACCCTTTATCATACCTATGTGTATGGAAAATATGTATATCCTGCAATATTAATCAACACACCTTCATGGAATGCATTACTTGAAAAGAAATCAAAAGCAAAAATAAATGAAACTACTACCTATCATTTTAACTCATCCCATGGCTCTCTAATCCCAAGGAATCCTGAAAATTATGCTCTTAGATCTTATTATGTTTGCACAATAACCTGCAAATATTGACAACTCAAGAAACGAGATGCTTAACATAAACCTACATGCCTATATTTTTGGATTTTTCAATAACTTGATGCATAAAGCTAAATCATTCTAGGATGAAAATGATGCTAAATATAGGTACTGAGATGATGATGAAGATGAAATACAAATTCTAAATGGAGGATGAAAGGAATTAAACTACCAAAATGAAAATTCCTTTATGATATTAAAAATGCACTAAAGATGCAAACTAAGCTAAATGCTCTCCAATTCTCTCACAAATTGTACACTAAAATTTAGCAGCATAAACTTTCCTAATCTTCCTCTTCTTATGAAATGTTGTAGAAAAGGCTCTATTTATAGATTTTTCAAGCCTCAAGGTGATGGGGAAACAATAGACGGTCTGGATTGTGATCCTGCGGCATCAACGACAAAGCATCAGGAGGTTAGAGGGAATCAAGGAGATGGTTCCCTTCCACAAGACAAATTGCCAAGTGTAGGAAGGAATCAAAGAGAAAGAGAAGCCATAGGTCTCAGGTTGTTCAAAATTGGTTACAAATTTGTTGAGGATATTCATTTTCAATTTATAAAAATCCATTTATGAGACACATGATGAGGTGGCAGGTGAGTTGGAGGAGGTTAGAAGAAAGTTGTAGAAATGTGCTTGAATTGGATTTAAAAATTCAATTTAATAGGAGATAGGTAAAACGAAAAGTAAATCCTTTGTGCATCTTAACTAATTTCGGAAGAATATTCTAAATTCGAATTCAAAAATTCAAATTTAAAAGGAACAGGGTAAAATTAATTAACAAATTGATTAATTTTTCCTTTCAATTAATTTTAGAAAGAAGGTGGATTGTGAAAAGAGGAAATAGACCATGAACCATATAAATAAATTTCAGAATTAATTTATAATAGTAGAGGAATTAATCAAATAGCTAGTATTTAATTAATGTGATGCTCAGACCATTTTTGCATGCCTATAATACTAGCCCAAAAACATTATCCTTATCCCTCCTCCATCCTATAAATCCATTTTGGGTGCCTATTTCCCACAATCAACCATCACATCTCCCCTCACATTAAGTCCATTTTGGGTCCTTCTATCCCTCCCACCCTACCACTTCCTATCTCTGTCCTTCCCTCTTTCTCTCCTTCCCTCTATCCCTCCCGCCCTACCACTTCCTATCTCCCTCCTTCCCCCTCTCTCTCCCTCACACAGACACACAACCTCTCTCCATCTACCCCTCCTTCCCTCTCTCCCACCCTACCACTCACTATCTCCCTCCTTCCCTCTATCCCTCACACCATACCACTCTCTATACCTATCCCTATCTCTCTCCTTCCCTCTTTCTCTCCATCCTTCTATCCCTAGCACCCTACCACTTCCTATCTCCCCCATTCCCTCTCTCTATCCCTCCCTCTATTATTATCTCTTGATAACTACTTGCAAATCTTCATAAGCCTTGTGATAACTTATCCCTCCCCTCTAGGGGAATAACATGCACTAGAACCTTGTACCTAGGTTCCAATTACCTCCCTCTTTCTCTCCCTCCCTCTACCCCACTTACTATCCCCTATTAGTAGCTAGAGAGAGTGAGGGAGAGAAAGAGGGAGGTAATTGGGATAGTAGGTGGTGATCTTGGAGTGGGGAATAACATGCACTAGAACCTTGTACCTAGCCTTTAGTTTTTAGGGGAGGTGAGAATTTCATGAAAGAATTGGTTGCATTAATGAGATATGATTCCATATGAAAATCCCCTCCATTTCTATCCTTTGCAAATTATTTATTAAGAGTTAAAAAAATGATTTCAATATAGTTTAGAATAACTTATTTCTCTATATATGTACCTCTATCCCTCCCACCTTACCACTCACTATGTCTCTCCTTCCCCCTCTCTCTCCCTCACACACACACAACCTCTCTCCACTATCTCTCTCTACCTACCCCTCCCTCTCTCCCTAACTCTCTTTATATTCCCTCTATAAACAAGCTACCCCCTCATCCTCTCTCTAGAAATAACTAACAAGGGACAGTGTGTTTTCCAACAGGGGAAATAACTAACAAGGGACAATGTGTTTTCCAATAGGAGAAATAAGTAACAGGGGACGGTGGGTTTTCCAACAAGGGACAGTGTGTTTTCCAACAATGGTAAAACCTAATAGGGGACAATGTGTTTTCCAACAGTGGAAATAATTAACAAGGGATAGTGTGTTTTCAAAAAAGGGACAGTATGTTTTCCAACATTGGAAAAAACTAACAGGGGACAGTGTGTTTTCCAACAAGGGACAGTGTGTTTTCTAACAAGGAACAAAAAAATCTCACATTATTTGCAATGTTGGAAAACACATTGTCCCTTGTCAATTATTTCCTACATAAGGGACACTGTGTTTTCCAACACTGTAAATAATGTGAGTATTTTTTTGTTCCCTGTTGGAAAACACACTGTCCCCTATTGGAAAACACATTGTCCCCTGTTAGTTATTTCCAATGTTGTTCTAAAATTTAAAGGTGAACTTCATTATGTAACTGACAAGGGACGATATGTTCTCCAACACTGCAAATTCATAAGGAAATAACTGACAAGGGATAGTGTATTTTCCAATACTACAAATAATGTGAGCATTTTTTTGTTCTAATCAAATGAAGAAAGTGAAATGTCTTTTTTATTGTACCAAAGAGTTGTTCTAAAGTTTGAAGGTGGACTTCATTACATTGTTAGTGTGTAAGAAACAAAAAAAAATCATAAGGAAATAATTTACAAGGGACAGTGTATTTTTCAACACTGCAAATAATGTGAGCATTTTTTTGTTCCAATCAAATGAAGAAAGGGAAATGTCATTTTTACTGCACCAAATTTTAAGTCCCTTAAATAAGTTTTTGAAATACTTTTCAATATCTTTGAAATAATTATATCTTCCTCTTCTTGTTCATCCACAACTTGTTTGATAAAGAGTGTATTCTCTAGATTGCTTATTTTTCTTTAAATTTCTTAATCATAACTTTAATCACAAACACAACCAATGTATACATTATAAGGAAATAATTGATAGGGGACAGTGTGTTTTCCAACACTAGAAATAATGTGAGCATTTTCATAAGGAAATAATTCACAAGGGACAATGTGTTTTCCAACTGCAAATAATGTTAGCATTTTTTGTTGCAATCAAATGAAGAAAGTGAGTATTAATTTAATTAAAACCTTTTGTTATTTACACAACATGAGTTTAATGAAATTCACCTTCAAAATTTACATTTAATGTAATTTAAAATTTTATATGTTGTGCAACAACACCTTTGAATTTTGATCTATCAAAATGCTTTATAGGATCATTATAGGTAAATTGAACATTTCCTAATTGAGCCTCAAGGTGCCTAATACCAATCTTAAACTTTTGAACTACCTCAAATTCTTGCAAACACTCATTTTCTAATGTCTACATGCACAATTCTTCAGAAGCAACACCTTCCATTGTTGTCTTTATTTTCTCAATTTCATGCCTTTTAGATTACAACTCTCTCTCAACAACACGAACCTCATTTTCTTTTGATCAATGTTTGTTTAAATTTCATAATTGTAGAAATAACATAAGGTTCTAGTAAGTGATCAATGTTTGTTAAGATTTATGATTATCATGAGGAATTATTCCATCATGTTAAAGGATATATTATTGTTGGGAATCTTGGCCATGGTAATATGAGAATAAATTCATAAGTTTGTATAAAGAGAATACTTACACTATGATAAGATCTAAATCAAAAAGTTAGATGTAGATATGTACCCCCAATATATAGTAAGTGATATGGAAGGGTAGGAGGTGAAGATGTGGTAAGGTAACCTACGATGGGATGGATTGACACATAATCAAGAAATGATTGGTTTATGGGGCTTGATAGATATATGATGGGGTTTTCATCATAGATTTCTATACACTATCTAGATCTCATAATTATTTTAACAAGTTATTTATAAGAGTTGTCTACCTTTTTAGATAAGACTTTCATGTCTCCACCCAATTGATTCTCTTTTTTCCACTTAGATCTAATTTTTCCTTTTCCTTGTCATCTATTTCCAGTTGTATTTGTTCCATGAAATTCTTAATTTTAAGAATCTTTGATTTCATTTGTTTAACTCCACTTATAGCACCATCTCTCACTTTCTTTTCTTGCACAAATTCATATTCAATACAAAACCTCTCAATAATATATGTAAATTTTTAAGGTGCCTTTCATTACATTTTTACTCTCTAAATAAAAAAGGTTTTCATTACAATCTACTATCTATGCATATAGGGAAAGTAGAGAGGGAATAGGTGATAGAAGTAGATAGAGGGGGAAAGTTGGGAAGGAAGGAGAGGTAGGTAGAAAGAGAGGTGGGTGGGATGGATTGAGGGAAAGGTTGGTCAAGAGGGAGAGGGTGAGTACAGATAGAGAGAGGGAGGGAGGGAGAGAGAGAGGGAAAGAGGGAGGGAGAGAGGTGTAGGTACATAGAGGTAAGGTGGGAAAGGAATAAATAAAGATGTAGGTAAATCTAGATACAAAGGTAGGGTGGGAGAGGTATAAAGAGAGATCTTGAGAGAGAGAGAGAGGGGGGAGGGAGAGGTAGATAACTACTTTTCAAATCTATCTCTCCCTCCATCTATAATGATCTAGTGATAACTACTTTTCAAATATATCTCTCCCTCCATCTATAATGATCTAGTGATAACTACTTTTCAAATCTATCTCTCCCTCCCTCACTCACTAACTAGTACCTTATGTTATTTCTACAATTGTGAAATTTTATATGGACTTGGATATTCTAACCTTTTCAATTTTAACTTATCAACCATATATTTTGGTGATAAAATATATTTACTACCATTTTTTGAATTTATAACACTTATATTTACTCTTGTATATATTTCTAAAGAGACTTCTCCTTTGTACTATTTCTTTATCGATACCATCACTATTTAAAAAAACTCTAGTTGCTCTATCACTTTCTTCTTTAATTTTTTTCAAATGATCAAAGTCAATTACTTAGTGTATACACCTAAAATTGGTCTAGAGCATCCGATTAATTAAATACACATTATTTGATTAATTATCCTAATTTCCTCTACTGTTTGAATAAATAGAAATATTTATTTAATATAGTTCACATTCAAATTCATCTTAATTAAATAAACAAAATTAAATACTTTGTTCGATTTAATTATCAAATCCCTATTTCAATCTATCACATCATTCTCGAATTAATTAAATAAAGGTCAAACACTTTATTTATTAATTATCATATTCCTCTGATTAATTTAATAAACAACTATCCTATAGTTTGTTTTATTAAATTATTTATCTCCCTTTCCTAATTTAAATAAATCAAAATATTTGAATTAAGCATAAAGGAATATTCCAATCTACATTTCCTCAAAAATGAACTAGACTTCCTATGTCTAATCTATGTCTAAATTTGTCACAATTAATGCTTTGAAACTTCACAGGAAGTTTTGGAGACAAATTGGAGACAAATTTGGAATTTGATCTCTTAATCTTCTTCCATCAATTTTTCCTCCTCTCTTGCCTGGTGTTTTCATGGGTAGAGACAATCTCCCTCTTTCTCTCAATCTCCTCCATCTCTCACCATTCAATCCTCCAGATTGAATCCAAACCTCTCAAAGCTTTCCCTGTGCATTTCTACAGCCAGGAAATCTATAAATAAAGCCTCATTGAACCAAGAAAAGAGGATCTAGATAATCAAGCTTTTACACTCTTACTCTGTAGGAATCTAGGCATCAAGTATCAAGCATCAACATTCAAGCAATTCAACAATCAAGCTTCACATCAATGGCTACCTCTTGCAGCTGCAATTATCTGTTTCATACATGCTAGTTTACATTGTTATAATCTAGTATTGCATTTTAGTATCATCTCGTTCTTCAGATAGAGAGCAATAGGACGCTTTCATTTGATTACTTTGTTGAATTGATTCAATTGAGTTATCTTTGATATAATGTCGTATTAAGAAGTGTATTTATCAATCTAGGGTAGTCACTTCAAAGTTTTTAAAAATTGATCAATCCTAGGATAGTCATTTCAAAGTTGGAATAAAATCTATCAATCCTAGGATAGTCACTGCATTTTACAATAGAAAGTTAAAGATAACATCATGATTTTAGTGAAGCAACACCTTCACTTAGATTAAGAATCTTTCTTTTTGGGCTTAAAACAGAACAAATCTATATGCTGTGCTTGTAGTGATTAGGCTTATGCTCTCCCCTTAACTGGGTGACCAAAGTGCCAGATTCACTTTTCTTTTATGTCATTTACACTTTATTAAAACCTTTAGCAAGCCTACCGTAGTGGGAAAAAGTACTCACCCTATGGGAATGACCTAAGTGGGAACAACCAAAGCCAGGTTATCCAACCCACTATAATAAAAATGCAATTTGTTGATGAAAGTCCAAATTGATGGTAGTAGGCAAGACAACCATCCCCAAAATATTTGTTCTAAATATTGGGAGGTCTCCTAAGGGAGTTTATCTATTTTCCACACCAAACAGAACCCTATCTACGAACCATAGAGTAGTTGCTCGCCGATTCAGTATCCATACATTGTCATACTCACGGTGCAAGGGGAGGGAAGAATCTGCCCCGAAGACACTCACCATATAATTACCAAGGATTGTTTGCTCAAGGGATTCGGTATCTACGTCCGTCACTTTGAGTACGCACCTAGAAATGACAAAAACACGGGCGCCCTCTAAGGGGTGACATGGCTGTGTGAGTCAACGTAATTGCAAGATGTGGGCTATGAGTATAATGATGACCTACTTGTCCTTAAGTGTGAGTTTGTTTGATATGTGTACAAATGTTAAAACAACCCATCAAAATCAATAAAGATCATTCGTGATTTTTGAACATACACAAATCTTTTCAGTTTTAACATCAAATATTCAAAATTGCTTGTTGTGTTTTCACAAATTCATTTAAATCAGATTTAAAGATCATCCTGAAAACGTCAAGTCAAAACAAATCAGAAAACCCATGCTGCAAAAGTGGAAGTCCACCATGTTTCTCAAGAAGAAAATAAAAGTCACAAAACCCCAAAGACCTCTTGGTTATAGAAACAAATTGAGAAAACAACATTTTTTGTATCAAAATCGAAAACTTCTTTTACAACATAGAACATTCATTCACTGTTATCACGATTTTGCTAGGGGTCACTCTTTAGACTATGTGGTAGAACCGCTATATTCACGAGCCTTCTTTCAAAGAAGGGCTCTCACACAATTTCACAACCGTAGTCAACGGATTCATCCTTCTTATCTTCCACAATCTCTCATACAGTATGCCACAAGACCCGATCAAATTTTATAGTAAAAAGTCTTAAAAGGTCCTGTTTTTAGTGTTCTGGAAAACTTGTTTTAGCGCTTTGGGTCACTGTTCTAGCGCTTTCGTGAAACAGCGCTTTTGAGCTCTGTTTTAGCACTTATAGTTGTTATTTTAGCGCTTCTAGTAAAATAGCACTTCTGTCACTTTTTACAGCACTTCTAGTCTCTATTTCAGCGCTTCTGGGAAGTAGAGCTTCTATCATTTTCTCCAGCTCTTTCGGGCACTGTTTCGACGTTTCTGGTCATTTAACACTTCGGTCGTCTGTTTCAGCACTTCTGGACTCTATTCCAGCGCTTCTGGGAAATAGCGCTTCTGGTCTCTATTTTAGCACTTTTAAAATAGAAAGTTTAAAATTTTAACCAGTCTATCACTCTGTCATTTTATCAACATTTTCATCAGAATCAAAAATTTTCTATCAGAATCATTGTCTAGAAATCAAAGTCAGAAAGGTATATACAAATTTCCAACTTATCAACTGAAACAAGATCTTGCAAATCATAAGTGTCAAAATCAATTACACAAATCAATTACTATACTAAAGTTTCTCTATCAGGATATCATCATCCTTCATCACGAAACACCAGAAATAAATGAGATTGAGATACCACAACCTACACCAACAATAGATCCGGTCGCCACTTTAACATCACAGATGCAACTGTTACAATAGAAAATACAAGATATGACACAAGGGACTACTAAGAGGTATATGGTACAGGACATTTGTCCTTATCCATTTGACGCAATAGTTGGTTTGCTACCCTTTCCAAGACATTGTGAATTCCCAAAGTATGATAAGTACAATGGACGGACAGATCCAATAGATCATGTATGGGAATTTAAAATGATGAGTCTTGAGTTTGCTCAAGAAGAGACTTATTTGATGAGGTTATTCCCAAGGAGTTTGGGAGGAGCATGTATGGAATGGTTTTCAAAACTGCAACCTGGTATCAAAACATTTGAGGAACTTGTTAACAAGTTTATCTCTCAATATTCATTCAACATCCAAAATGATGTTACTATCAAGGATCTCTACAACTTAAAGAAAAACAAAGGAGAAATATTCTTGTCTTTTCTTCAAAGATGGCGACGATTATTCGCTAGATATCCTCAATCTATTCCAGAGGAAGAAAAGATGGAATTATTCATTGAGAACTTGACAAAAGAAATGAGTTATAGACTAGAATTACAATGTCCACCCACTTTCGAAAAGGTCATAGAAAATGGTCTTAAGATTGAGGAAGCATTGGTCAAATGGGGAGTTATCAAACATTACAATGACAAATCAAATAACTACTCCAATCAACACTCAAACAACAGTAAACCAAAAATTTGGCAAAAGAATCGCAACACAAATGAAACAACATGTGATTCACAAAATGTCAAACCAGTTTTCAACTTGACGGCATCTTCTTCAAACAATCAAAACACTGACCAAAAAGTCCAGTCAAATACCATGCAGAACAACGAACGTGCAAAAACACTACCATATCAAAAACCATCAAATAGACGAAGGTTCACACCTTTAGGTCAATCAATGGAATCAGCGATGAAGGAACTAGTTACCAGAGGCCTTCTCACTGAATGGGAAGCTAGGTTCTGGGATCCAAAAGTTAAACCATCATGGTGGAATGACGCTGATTATTGCAACTATCATAATAACAAGGGTCATAAAACAAATGACTGTATGGAATTGAAACATGCAGTACAAGATTTGGTGGACAGCAACAAAGTGTATGTGGAAGGACCTCAAAATAACAACGATCATTCGGCCTTCAAAGATCCACTGCCGAATTATGACAAAGGTGCATCATCATCAAATAGCAAAGGGAATAATGCTAATCATGTCTATAACACAACAATCCTGTGTCTATCTGAAGTCAAATATGATCATACAGTTAGTGATAACATTGAGGAAAATAAAACCAACAACGTTACCTCTTTGGATTTACTCCCAAGCGTGCAAAACTCTGATAATCAAATCAATGTTTTAAAAATCAGAGACAATCAAGAACATCAACCAGCAAACACCATGACTCGGGGGCAATCAAAAGTTATGTTAAAGGGAATTGGATCCACACATGCAGTTCCACCTCCATCAAATTATGATATTATCAATCAAATGCAAAACACCCCCCAAGAGAATCAAGAACGTCAACCAACAAACGTCATAACTAGGGGGCAAGCTAAGGTAGTATTAAAAGGAGTAGGATCTCAACATGCGTTTACACCTCAATCTCATTATAGTATTGTTGATCAATTACAAAATATCCCTGCCCAAATCTCAATACTGGAACTCCTAAAGTTGTCACCATCACATAAAGAAGTTCTTGAACAAGCGTTAGTGGCCACAATCGTACCAAATAATTTGGATGTTTGTCAATTCCAAGCTATGGTGGGACATCTGACTACCCCGCACTGTCTATCATTCTCTCAACAGGATGATGTCTCATTAAACCATCCGCATAACACAACATTGCATATCGAAGTCTGTATCCATAATCATCCTGTTAAGAGAGTTCTAATAGATGGGGGAGCTGGTCTGAACATTTGCACCCTCAAATTAGTCTGTGCACTAGGATATTCTGAAGATGCTATTGATGCTTGACAAAAAATGACCATCAAAGCCTATGATGAGGAGGAAAGATCGTCCAAAGGTTTGATTGTATTACCCATTCAAGTGGGGCCTGTGATGAAGCATATAGCATGTCAAGTATTAGATAGAGAATTGACATACAACTCTTAGGATGACCCTGGATTCATGAAATGCAGGCCGTACCTTCTACATACCATCAATGCCTGAAGTTCCCAGTAAACGGACAAGAGGTGACTATAACTGTTGATTATAATCACCCATAATATTGTGACACATTAAGAATATCTCAAGACACCTTTGTCCCTCACAACAGGGAAGCTTCAAGTTCATCATCATCCAAGAACGAACAAAGTCCAAGCATCACTACCAAGTGGGTACAAAAGAAAGGTAAAGAAAAGGAAACAAGTCATGATGAAACAAACAAACTGGATACACAAACTTCTCTATCACACAAATTTCAAAAGCAAGTTCAGTTGACAAATAAAGGAATGGGATAGTACTCAATAGAGCAATCGCTTAACTTATCATAGTTAATGCCATCTCCTAGGAAATATGGTCAACCATCACTAATCAAACCTCCAACATTTGTACATACCACAGTTCTTCACAAAACATTTGTAAAATCCGGAACCATAGCAGAAGAAACGGACAACAAAGCAATCCTAGATTGGCTATACAAGGATGAAGAAACATCAACATCAGAAACTGACATAAAAAATATTAGCATCAACACAGACAAGTATGGAAAAGGAAAGGCTATTCTTGAAAAGATGGGTTATGAAGGACAAGGACCATTGGGGTTGAGAAAGGAGGGAATCTCATAACCTATCACACCTCTCACTCTCCATACAAAAGAAAAACCAGGACTAGGATACTCTGAAGAAGAGAAGCAAGAGCTACAAAGGACAGCTATGGAAAATATCCTTCACTTTAGAGATGGTTCTGAAATAGACTCAAATGAATATGAGTGGGAATTACCTTGTGATCTACTTGACATTGATATTCCAGTTGATGTGATTCAAAAATATGCACCTACACATGAGGAGGGCCAAGGCTCGGGGTCTATACCATTCGTCGAGGAATCACTAAATATCAATGACTCTAGTGAGGACGAACAAAATTTGAGTGAACTAGATGATTTCGAAGAGGGTACCATCATGGATCTTGATATCCCAAATAACAATTATGATGATCTTGCTATCCTCACCCTTACTTCCATTGACCTAAATCAATCTGATGATACCATGCCATTAATCCATCCGGAACTTATTGATTGGGAACCTGCCGAACCATTGACTGTACCAAAATTTGAAAATGATGATGCTATTGTACATTTCCTTTGTCATACCGAACCTGATAAAAATGTTATCCATAATACTCATAATAATACGA
The DNA here is from genome assembly GCA_007115665.2 of Sequoiadendron giganteum. Classification (NCBI taxonomy): domain Eukaryota; kingdom Viridiplantae; phylum Streptophyta; class Pinopsida; order Cupressales; family Cupressaceae; genus Sequoiadendron; species Sequoiadendron giganteum. The sequence continues at coordinate 342,934,003 of CM021109.1, read as the reverse complement.
CTCAGCAAGAGGGTGTCAAATCTTCCAGTTGCAAAATTAACAATAGGGAAAATAGATCTAATGGTGAAAACTAATCTATGGCAGCATTAGATCTGGAAAAAGTAAAAATAAAGAACGCATCCAACGGTGAAAACCTTTTAGAGGCACTGAGGGATGGAAGATTTGACACTCTCCCAAAACACTATCATGAGCGATCATCAGTTTTGGTCGAACCTACACAAGCGGTGGACATTGGCACAGAAGAGAAGGCAAAAGTACTATATCTAGCAGAATCAATGACAGAACAAGAAAGACCGGCATTCATCCAATTCTTCAAAGCAAGAAGCATCAACTTTTCTTGGTCATATTATGATATGCCAGGTTTAGATCCAAATCTGCTTATGCATCATTTGTCTTTGTCAAAAGGAATCAAGCCTGTTAAACAAAAATTAAGAAAAATGCAACCCCATATTGCATTAATGGTCAAAACAGAGCTAAAGAAATTACTGGATGCGGGATTCATATGATCTATAGATTATGTTGAATGGATATCAAATCTTGTGCCTATTTCCAAGCCGGATAATAGCATCATAATCTGCACAGATTTCAAAGACCTCAATAAAGCATGCCTGAAGGATGATTTTCCACTTCCAAATATAGACATCATTGTAGACTTGACGGCAGGGCATGCCATGTTATCAATCATGGACGGTTTCTCTGGGTACAATCAAATAAGAATAGCTCCAGAAGATCAAGAAAAGACGGCTTTTACATGTCCATGGGCAACCTTCTACTAGAACGTCATGCCATTTGGTTTAAAGAATGGAGGAGCAACTTATCAAAGAGCAATGACGACAATATTCCATGATATGATGCACACCTTCATGGAAGACTATGTCGATGACATCTTAGCAAAATATACTACTAGGGAAGGACATCTGCATATCCTAGATAAAATCTTCACACGAATGGAGAAATTCAATGTCAGGTTAAACCCTAAGAAATGTGTCTTTGGGGTTACATCAGCAAAGTTACTAGGATACATTGTTTTAGCAAAGGGCATTGAAGTGGATCCGGCAAAAGCCAAAGCTATAATGGAGATGCCACCTCCTAGAAACATCAGCCAGCTCAGATCACTACAAGGATGACTTCAATCAATCCACAGATTCATATCCCAACTGGCAGATAGAAGTCACCCTTTCAATCATCTATTGCATAAACACATAGTTTTCATGTGGGATGAGAAATGTGAAGCGACATTCAATTAGATCAAACAATATCTAATGTCACCACCTGTTCTCATACCACCAACACAAGGAAGGCCTCTCATTTTGTACATTGCCACGACAGATATATCTTTGGGGGCACTCTTAGCACAGGAGGATCATGAAGGAAAAGAGCACACCATCTACTACATCAATAAAACTTTAAATGGCTATGAAATAAACTATACATTCATAGAAAAGTCTTGCTTAGCAGTGGTGTTTGCTACTCAAAAGTTAAGACACTACATGATGGCTCATACAATCAGGTTAATTGCAAAGATTGATCCTTTGAAGTATCTATTAAGTAAATCTTCCTTAACAGGTAGATTGGCAAAATGGGTTATGCTCTTAAGTGAATTTGACATTCAATATGTCGAGAGAAAGGCAATTAAGGGACAAGCAATTGCTGAATAGCTAGCTGAAGCTCCTCTATCAGATGATCACCCAATGACAATGGAATTTCTAGATGCAGACATCATGACAGCAATGCCCCAACAATGGATACTATACTTTGATGGATCATATACACAACGAGGATCAGGAGCAGGAATCTTGTTCATATCTCCAAAAGGACACACAATTCCAAAGTCATATAGACTCATGTTTCAATGTACAAACAATGTAGTGGAATATGAAGCATTGATTATTGGGGTCAAGATTGCAATTCAATGGAAAATCACAAATTTACAAGTCTATGGGGACTCTCAACTGGTTATTTATCAAGTCAATGATGAATATCAAACCAAAGATGACAAATTGATGCCTTACAAACAACAAATAGATAATCTGAAACAATCCTTTACTAATATCAAGTTTGATCAGATTCCAAGGGTGGAGAACAAAGCTGTAGATGCTATGGCTATGATCACTTTATTACTACAATTTCCTGAGAAGCGTATTTGTTATGAGTTTATGGTAGAACAAGTATCATGTCCTTCCCATTATCAATCAGAATCTGCTACCATATGTCATCTAGAAACCACTGAACCCTCCATTTATGAAACAACCTATGCTTATCTGAAAGATGATATCCTACCTCCTGACCTTTCCAGGAATCAAAAACGCAACTTTATTTGTCAATCCGCCAGACACACTTTAATCACATATGTCCTTTATCATCGAGGTCTTGATGGTACACTACTCTGATGTCTAGAATGCAATGAATCTGAAATGGCCTTATGAGAAGTTCACGAGGGTATTTGTGGTACTCACTCGAGTGGAATAACCCTAGCCAAGAAACTCCTCCGTTTGGGTTATTATTGGCCTTGCATGGAAAAAGAATCATATCAATTTATCAAGAAATTCTAAAAATGTTAGGTTCACAGCAATTTGATTCATGCACCGGCACAAGAACTGCATCCTTTTACATAAACATAGCCTTTCTGTCAATGGGGCCTAGATCTGGTAGAAAAAATACATCCATCTTCATCTAACGGACACAAGTTCATTATCACGGCTACATAATACTTCACGAAGTGGATAGAGGCAGTACCTCTTACTACCATCACGGGGAAACAGATCTCCTCATTCATCTTGAACTACATCATCTATCGATATGGAATCCCTCAATCTATAATCACAGATAATGGATGACCTTTCAAAAATCAAGATGTCCAAGAGCTATGTGGAAAGTTTCACATCCAACATCATTTTTCAACACCATACTATCCTCAAGGGAATGGCCAAGCAGAGGCCTCAAACAAAACCATACTCAAAATTCTCAAAAAGACGGTTAACAATATTGGACGTGATTGGCATGTTCAACTCAATCCTGCACTATGGGCCTACAGAACAAGCATCAGAACACCAATGGGAGCTACACCATTTTCTTTGGTATATGGATCAAAAGCCATATTACCCATTGAAGTTGAAATTCCATCCCTTCGTGTATCACTCAGAGGTATCATTTCAGATGAAGAATATAGGGTATCTAGATTGCAAGAACTGGAATTGCTAGATGAGTGTCGTCAACAAGCTGTAAATCATGTAACAACTTATCAACAAAGGATGTCAAGGAGTTACAATCATAGGGTAAAACCAAGGGTCTTTCAGGTTGGTGACTTGGTACTAAAGGAAAATCCTAGGAATCAGCGGGACAGAGAAAAGAAAGGCAAATTTGAGCCTAACTGGCTTGGTCCATTTGTCATCATATCAATGTATGGATCGAGAGCATATCAGTTATCAACATCAGAAGGGGATCTATTCGATGAACCTATCAACAGTATTCATCTCAGAAAATTCTATGCTTAAAGTATCCTAGTGCACGGGGCAAAATCTGAAAAATTGTTTCCTTGGTGAAAACCCGGCAAACAGGCATCTTGGGGAAACACAAAAATACAAATAAAATAAAATAAAATAGAAAATAAAACAAAAAAGGGAAAATACAAAATACAAAGGGTGTAATCAAAGCATGTGGTGAAAACCTGGAAACAGGCGCCATAAGTGATTCTAAGATCAACTTTCCCATCTATTTAGATATGTGTCAGGATCATTCATCTGAAGGTCGGTATCAATTCATATCATATCATTTGTCTGGCCATCATTACATCCACTATCAAGTCATGTCACATGGTCAACATATAACTCCATAGCTTGGGGGCAACATCTAGATATCTAGGGGCAATCCAAACCTGTCAATTGCATCCGGTGATAGAAAATCAAAAACAAAGATCAAAACGCAATTTCAATCATTGTTAGAAGAATCAACCATCCTTATCAAAAATCCAAAAACATGTCAAATAGGAAACTCTGAAAAGGCAAAATAAAAAAAAACATAGGTCTATGTCAGTCGAACTACGTGGTCTCTGCATGTGTAATGTAGGCAAGGCTAATCTTAAATCAGCCCCCGAGACCCCTAAGATAGGTTGGTAGGTTAGGTCTTTGGTCAAAAATCTTGAAAATCCAAAAACATGTCAAAATCAGGATGGATGATCTTGAATCTGATAAATGAATGAAATACTCTAAGTGAACAATGGATAAATTATACTTTTTGATTATCATTTCTTTAGAGTGACTCAATGATGTATTGAACTAAAGGAACAAGGAAAAAGAATGATATTTTTATTGTCTGCTGTATGTGCGATAATCATATAAATGTGTGAATTGTCGAGGGATGTGCTATGCAAATGTATCACCAATGACATTCATAATTCACATGCTCAAATGATAATCTTTGCCTATTTACGCAATGAATGCTCAGGTCATCTCGGTTCAATTATACCTCGATGCTTGTGTTCAATTGCAATATCAAAAATCAGGAAAGTAATACTCAAGTCGTCATTGGATTAACACAACCATTGACGCTTGTATTCACTTTCAACATCCAATAAAGCTCTATGATGATACCAAGCACAAAAAGACTATAAAATGACATCTGTTTTGCATATCATTGCATGATTAAATTAGATTGCATTCATCATCATTCATTATCTGCAAAGTATTTGTTGCATAAAGGATTCCAATCAATGATTATCTAATCTACAAAAGAGATTGAGTATACTTGACATAAAATCATCAAAAACATATAAAGATCATCATTGCATCATCAATTCATCATTCAAATATTTCATCATGCATCATAAATTCTACCATTAGTGCATCAGGTTCATTCTTACCATAACACATTCATTTAATATCATTTAGAATCTATACATCACATCATATATCCACAAATCATTTATAATCCATACATCACATCATCCTTATTATATCATCTATTCATACATTTAAAAATATCAAAATCACATCATTACATCCATCCAAGATCATTTATCATAAAATCATCCCATAATTAAAAAGCATTTATTCAACTATCCATACATGTTATCAAAATCACATCATTTATCCACATATCATATTCCATCCATACATACATCATTCCATCATTACATTAACATAAATCATCATTTATTATCATCACATAAACTCATCACCTAAAGCATAGAAACAACATCCATCACATAGAAATCATGACGCCATCATCATAATCATATCAAATGCATCTCATATATATATCATCAAGAGTCAAGTATACAATGAAGTCATAAAAATACATCATCATACAAGAAGGTACATCATAAAATACATCAATGAGGATAATATGGCCTCTATGACCTGCTACTACTAGAATGCGCAGGCCCAATAGGACCTATACCGCCACCGCCCCCAGATGGACCTGAATCTTTGGGATCTCTATGTGGAGGCTGTGTCACCCCCTCACTGACTGTCCGTGTATGAGTCTGCCTAGATCTCGATGGGGCATAACTGAATCGGCGCTCGGCAGGCACTGCATCATGATATCGACCTCTGTAAAACTCGGCCTCTCAGGCAGCCTGTAGAACCTCTATCATATAATCACCTATAGAGGTGCCATCAGCCACTCTTTGTAAAGTCTCGGCTCTCTCCTATGCCCTCTCGACAATCTGTCATGCACTATCTCTCTCGGCTGTAAGTGTATCAACTTGCGTCTGCGTAGCGGCTAACTACCCCTGTACCTGTGCCAAGGCCTGTGCATGACCCTATGCCTGTGCCTGCATCTATGTCTGAGTCTGCACAACCATGCCCCAAGCTTGAACCAACTGCCCCTGCAGTGTCTGAACTTGTGCCTGAAGCCCAGCCATCTGTCTTTGCTGCCCAACTACTGGCACTGTCACTACCTGCCTCTTATGAGGCCGACTCAAGGAAGGTGCACTGTGAATATCTGGACCTGGTCCTCTGTATCCTCCACTCCCACCATCACTATCCCCACTGCTGCTGCTATCCTCACTATCTGAACTACTGCTCTCTGAGCTCTCATCCACAGGGATATCACCCTCAACCCCGGCAACATCCTCCTCTACTGGTAATGGTGCAGGCTCATCAGGAATGGTGAGGTGAGGAGGGGGAACAAAAGCCAAAAATTTCGCGTACTCCTCTGTCATGGGCGCAACTACAATATCTCTCCGCATGTCCCACATGGATGGCTATAGTGCTCTGTAACCCTCTACTACAACATCATATGATAATGTGGGGCCCCAATCTAGAATATCCATCCATCGTCGTGCATAGTGGGCTACCCCCTGTGGCATGCACTGAACAATGCCATACTATCTATAAACCCGACGCAACAAAAATCTCTCAATAACAAATGGAGTTCGGCCAATGAGGTACATCGAATCACAAAGAAACCCCAACACTGCACCATCCTCCTCCCACTCCTCACAGTCAAGGTAGGGGCGCCATATCACTATCTCCGTGTCATCAAAAACCCGCCTCTAGTGCTCTAATTTTCCCATCCGGGCCTACGTAAATCGACCACTATATCTAAAAACATATGGCCTGCCAGCTGGTCTGTCTGCAATAGGAAATGGCCGACAAATGGCAAAGTGCTCCCACACCCATATCTATAACAGGGTCGCCCCTATGGATATACTCTGTGCACCTAGGTACACAATGGAATGAAGATTATGATAGAGATGTGCTAACATGCACATCCCCCATGCATATCTGGTACCATGTACCAACATGCTCTCTAGTGTCCTCCCCCAGCCAACGAGGAATCCCTTTGACCTGTGATCGAGACAAATGAATCCTCCAATAAATCCAGCTAGCACTGCTGGTAGTGTCGCATAAGAATTTGCAATCCTCCGCCATCAAACGCTCGGACCCTCAATATCCTGATCCTGAAATACTCGACGGAGAGCACCTCTGCTACTGGTCCCATGAGAGTCATATGTCACAATCTCCCCCATGAATGGAATGCACAATATATGCCACACATCCTCTGGTGTGACTGTCATCTCGTCGGTGGGTAAATGGAAGGTGTTGTGGTCGCTATGCCACCTCTCAGCTAGTGCGGTCAACAAACCCCGATTAATCCTAATCTGGGGCATGTCAAGTAAACTCGTCAGGCCACACTAGCCTATCACTTGGAGCTCGTCAGGTGTCAAATGTGGTATCAAATTGGTCATCTGCAGAAACCTCTCTCACATCTGGAGAGTCCCTAGATCCTCCTATCATCATAACAAAAAATCCACAATCAGTGAACTATGTCAAGAATTAAACGTCATTCTACTATCAAGTCTGTTTCAAAACCTTTGGTATGAATTTTCGATCAAAATTCATAGGCAAACATCCAACCTCACCTATCATGAGGTTCATCAAAACATTATCTAGATCTCACCTATCATGAGATTTATCAAATATTGGCTCAAACCTTGCCTATCATGAGGTTCATCAAAACATTATCTAGATCTCGCCTATCATGAGATTTATCAGATATTGGCTCAAACCTCGCCTATCATGAGGTTCATCAAAACATTATCTAGATCTCACCTATCATGAGATTTATCAAGTATTGAATCATTTCCTCGCCTATCATGAGGATCATCAAGAAATAGGATTTCTTCTCACCTATCATGAGAGTTAATCTTATTTACTTTAATCACAATCCAACATCTAGAATGTGGATTGTCAATCATACCAATCAGAAGAATGGACATGATCGGAATTGACGAAATCAAATTTCACTAAGTCAAAATCTTCAATTCTAACATGGAAGCGCTAAAACAGGCTTCCAAAGCGCTAAATCCCAAAAGCGCTATTTTATCATCCAAAAGTGCTAAATCAGGGACCCAAAGTGCTAAAACCATGAAAGCGCTATTTCAACACTCCAAAGCGCTAAATAACTCAACGCGCTAAACCAGGTCGTCAAAGCGCCACTTTACCAGAAGCGCTAAACCACTGACTCAAAGCGCTGAAAATCTCAAAGCGCTAGAATCTGACTTCAAAGTGATACTTCTTGACTCCTAAGCGCTAATTTGCTGAAAGCGCTACTTTACCGACTGGAAGCGCTAGAGTTTTAAACGCAAGCGCTAAAACTCAAAGCGCTAGGCAATTTACCAGAAGCACTACATCGAGATGTAAGCGCTACAGCACGGCTTCAAAGCGCTAAAACTATCCTAGACACGCCTAAGACCTAAAAAGCATATAAAAACAAAAATGCACGAATCACAAGGAGGTCAAGGGGTACATACCGGAGGTCCATATGCAGGCGGCCGTCTGTGGCGTCGAACGTGCTCAAATCGGTGAGTGTGGTAAGGAATAAGCATCTCAATCCAGCTAGCAGAAATATCTATATCACTAAGAAATTTGAACTCAAAAATCAAATAATGAATTGAAAATGACCTTTTAGCACTATTTATAATTTTTGAAAGGTATTTTTGGGGGATTTTTATAACATTTTGATTAATTTTATCCATGAAATTAATTAAAACTCATCCGATGGCTCTATTTCTTCATCATTTTGTTGGGAGATAAATAATTTTATCATCGAAACATCATAAAATCATTAGAAAATCATAAATTTTTGAAAAATTCTAAAAATCATCAAATTATTAATTTATCTCCCGAGGGGGCATATCATTATATTATCATCTGAAAATCATGTCTGGGGCACACGAAATTATTATCATCTGAAAATCATCGATCCTGGCAGTAGTAGCAAAAATATTCTTCGAACCAATGCGTAAACACATCACTTCGAAGAGGGGAAAAATGTATACACCTAAAATTGGTCTGGAGCATCTGATTAATTAAATACACATTATTTGATTAATTATCCTAATTTCCTCTACTGTTTGAATAAATAGAAATATTTATTTAATATAATTCAAATTCAAATTCATCTTAATTAAATAAACAAAATTAAATACTTTGTTCGATTTAATTATCAAATCCCTATTTCAATCTATCACATCATTCTCGAATTAATTAAATAAAGGTCAAACACTTTATTTATTAATTATCATATTCCTCTGATTAATTTAATAAACGACTATCCTATAGTTTGTTTTATTAAATTATTTATCTCCCTTTCCTAACTTAAATAAATCAAAATATTTGAATTAAGCATAAAGGAATATTCCAATCTACATTTCCTCAAAAATGAATTAGATTTCCTATGTCTAATCTATGTCTAAATTTGTCACAATTAATGCTTTGAAACTTCACGGGAAATTTTGGAGACAAATTGGAGACAAATTTGGAATTTGATCTCTCAATCTTCTTCCATCAATTTTTCCTCCTCTCTTGCCTGGTGTTTTCATGGGTAGAGATAATCTCCCTCTTTCTCTCAATCTCCTCCATCTCTCACCATTCAATCCTCTGGATTGAATCCAAACCTCTGAAAGCTTTCCCTATGCATTTCTATAGCTAGGAAATCTATAAATAAAGCCTCATTGAACCAAGAAAAGAGGATCCAGATAATCAAGCTTTTACACTCTTACTCTGCAGGAATCCAGGCATCAAGTATCAAGCATCAACATTCAAGCAATTCAACAATCAAGCTTCACATCAATGGCTACGTCTTGTAGCTGCAATTATTTGTTTCATACATGCTAGTTTACATTGTTATAATCTAGTATTGCATTTTAGTATCATCTTGTTCTTCAGATAGTCATTTTAACAGTCATAGTGCTTAACAATCTGAGAGCAATAGTGATTTAATAAATCTTTGAGGATAGAGAGCAATAGGACGCTTTCATTTGATTACTTTGTTGAATTGATTCAATTGAGTTATCTTTGATATAATGTCGTATTAAGAAGTGTATTTATGTTATTTACGTCATTCCACACTTACACTTACTAAGGGAACTATTCGTTCATTACCTAATGAGAATAAAAAAGATGAATCTTTTTTTATTATTTCTCCTTCTAGTTTTTTGTGAATCATTATATTTAATGATTTAAAATGTTCGAATATAGTAAAAAATTCGGATGCAAATACAAAAATAATTGAATTGTCAGGTCTCCTGGGTCATTTACATAGTATTGCTAACCATTTTTCATACTCTCATTTCATAACTTATGAAAAAGTGTTACTTTTATAAGGCATTTGAATATTTCAAACTCTCATCCACATGCCTTATAAAAATATTTGAGGAAAAATTTGAATGATTAATTATTATGATTGCATCAATTACATGGTAAAAGTGAGCCTTCCATTGTTCAATTAATCAATTATAGTGTAAATAAGGATAAAATTAATCAATTTGTTGTAGGTATTATGTTCAAGAAATCCATGCTAATGGATTCTTATGGTTGTGTTAGAATTTCAAGAGTGGTGTAGATTCCAAGCTTTCTATTTTTAGGGATGGTGATTTGATAAACTATTTGAATGTCATAAACTATTTTTCCAAGACCTAGATTTGAAAGTAGTTATGACTATATCATAATAGAGAGAGAGAGAGAGATGGGGGGGAAGGAGGTAGATAGGAAGTGGTAGGGTGGGAGGGATAGGAGGGAGAGAAATATAGAAGGAGAGAGATAGGGATAGGTATAGAGAGTGGTAGGGTGGGAGGGATAGAGGGAAGGAGAGAGATAGGGAGTGGTAGCATGGGAGGGAGGAAAGGAGGGTTACGTTAAGAGAGGTTGTGTGTGTATGAGGGAGAGAGGGGGAAGGATGGAGATAAGAAGTGGTAGGGTGGGAGGGATAGAGGGAGGGAGAGAAAGAGGGAAGGGGGGAGATATGAATTGGTAGGGTGGGAAGGATAGAATGACCCAAAATGGACTTAGTAGGAGGGAGAGATGTGATGGTGTATTGTGGGAAATAGGCACCAAAAATGGATTTCAGGAGACCAATATTTTATAGATAATAATTAGTAGGGATTTCATAGGGTATCCTTCATAGTACACACTTCACACTAGACATGTTGCTTCATATAAGAAATTTCTCAATGTCAACAACCAACATTTTCTTATTATGCAGAATAAGACCAAAGTGTGTTGCTTAATATAAGAAATTGATTCATATAATTATTAGGGATTTCATAGGGTATCCTTCATAGTAGGTAGTAGAATGTATGAAATGAAAAAGGAATATACTCTAAAAGCACTTGAAAACCCAACGTGTTTTCCAACTTACAATTATACCATGCATTTACTCAAACCCAGTGTGTTTTCCAACTTGCAATTATACCATGCATTTACTTTCTTCATCTGATTGGAACAAAAAAATGCTCATTATTTTCAGTGTTGGAAAGCACATTTTCCCCTATCAGTTATTTCCTTATGTAATTTTTTTTTTGTACACACTAAGAATGTGAGGGAGAGAGGGAACTTTCCAATCTAAAATTGTTCTAAGGAAAATATTTTCTCATTTACAGAGTGAATGTAAAGAAAGGAACTTTCAAAATTTGCCACAACTCATTTTACTTACAGTAAAAATTGCATTTCAATTTCTCATATGATGGAAAAATAAATGCATTAAATAATTGTGAGTTGGAAAACATAGTGGGTTGTGATTGATTGCATTCTTCTTGTTCTAAGCTCAAGGGTGGAGAGCTTGGGGAGGATTTGCAGGTGGGGGATACATAAAACTAATCAAGTTAATCTGATGGGTGACTAACCAATTAGGTTGTTACGTGTAGAGGGCTTTACAACAATATGTCAATTGTAGGTTTCATAACACCTAGTGTTTTCTAACTTGCAATTATTGTAATGAAAATATTTTATAATTGGTTAATTGGAGCATTATACCTTATTGTCATTTGAGTTACAAAATTATGATAAATTTGGTAAATTGAGTACTTTCTACCTCCAGTTTCACGTTTCCATTTGTCCATTGCACATAGTGCACATGCTCCTTCATCAACTTCTCAAGAGTAGGAAGGATCTCTTCAGTCAATACATTATCTATCTTATTCAATTTAAGTATTTTTAGAGTATGAAGATAGTGATGACACCTATATTAATTAGGTGTTGTATTTATGTTTTAGTGCTTTGCATTGATTAGCAAAATGAACTCACTTAATGATATATACACAAGAGAGAGGTGTTGAATGAAAATTATTAAGACCTTTCTTATTCGGATGGGGAAATATAATGATCAATTGAGATTCTAAAAGAATGGATAGGACATGTGTGTCTGAGGGAAAGAGAGGGGGAAGGAGGGAGATAGGAAGTGGTAAGGAGATATGGTGAGAGAGGAGAGATAGAGAGAAGTATAGAGGGATGGGGGGAGGGAGAGATCTAGCGGGGCAAGATGGGAGGGATAAAGGGAGAGAGAGGAAATGAGGGAGACATTTAGAGGTAGGTAGATAGAGGTAAGGTTGAAGGAATAAATGAAGAATTAGGTAGAGAGAGTGAGGGGAGATAGGGAAAGGAGAGAGGAAAGGGGAAGTTGGGAAGGAGGGATATGTAGGTAGAAAGAGAGTTGGGATGGGATAGATCAAGGGAAAGGTAGGTAGAGAGGGAGAGGGTGAGTGGAGATAGAGAGAGGGAGGGAGAGAGAGAGAGAGGGAAAGGAGGTGTAGGTAGGGGAATATTCTTCTTATCTTTTACTTCCTTTTCTAAGTCCAGTTAATTTTAGTCTTCTATTGTTTTGCTACAGTTTCAACACTTCCAACTATTTATTTTTTTGCACTTAGATCTAATTTTTATTTTTCTTATCATTTATTTCCAATTGTATCTATTCCATGGAGTTATTATGTTCAAGAATCTTTAAATTCATTTGTTCAACTCCACTTATACAATCATCTCTCACTTTCTTTGCTTACAAAAATTCCCACCTTACTTCTCCCTCTTTACCTCTCTCTACCTCTCTCTACCTCAAGTTCCCTCTCTCTCTCCCTCAGACACACACATCCTCTCTCCACCTACCCTTCTTCCCTCCCTCCTTTCCTCTCTCTCACTCTCTATACATACCTTTCCCACCCTCTCTCTACATGTGTACCTCTATCCCTCCCATCTTACCACTCCTTATCTCCCTCACACACACAACATTTCACCACCTACCCCTCCCTCTCTCCCTAACTCTCTCTATACCTACCTTGACCTACCCTACCTCTCTCTATCTCCCTTCTTTCCTCTTTCTATTGTAATTATTGTAAATGCATAAAATATCTCATTGTAAGGAATGGATCATTGTAATTTAGAGTTTTTGTCTCTCTATTTGAGGACCATCTTCCTCATTTCTATGACCTTGAATAACATAAAATATTTGGGGATGACAACCCTTCCATGTATCATAGACTATTACATCTAATCTATGTAAAGTTGATGTTATCAATAGATAAACTTTTCATGTATGAAATTTTATCCTCTTAAATATTAGGTCGAATGAGTTTTTCCCTCTGTACTTTATGTTCTCTCCAAAGAATCTTACTACATGGTGGCCAAACACTTTTTTATTTAACAAAATAGAATATCTTAAAAGTTTTGATATGGTTGGTTGTTCTCTTGCTAACATAAGATAGTCATTAACTTTCTATTACTAAAAATAAAGCATGCACTTGATATTATAAGATAGTTTGTAGTGATATTACTGAAAACAAAGTATGCACTTGAAATTGTGCAACTACTAAATGGAAACAAGTAAAAAAAAAATAAGTGCCACATCAAGTAAACAAAGATATGTCAAAATAAAATTCCATGGCATAAAGAAGAAAGCACATGGGTAATAATGGACAAATAGAAGACTTAGAACATAGAAATGTTGTAGTGTAGGTAATCTTATTGTCCTATATCAGCATCTAAAACAACATGAAACCATGGGTGAAAAATAGATATAGTCTCAATGTCATACACTAGTATCCAAAGTATTACGAAGAAGAAATTAAAATTCTAAAATGATGGATTCACAAGATAGTGGTAATTTTTAATTTTACGCATCATCCTCAACATATAAAAATATAAACTCAAAACATAGAAAGGAGAGAGAGGGTAGGGTGGGATGGACAAAGGGAGGGAGAGAAAGAGGGAAGGATGTTAGGTTTGCAATTTAGGGTTTAGAGTTTATGGTTTATGATTTGCATGATTTTAAATGTATAAGCACTCAAATAAGAAACATAACAAGTTCTACCTACCTGCCTTCCTCTCTCTATCTCCACTCACCCTCTCCCTCTCTACCTACCTTCCCCTCAATACATCCCACCCCACTTCTCATTCACTTTGGTTTGCTTCTTTTCATGTGTTTTAGAGAAGATTCCTTTTTCATTTCATGTATTCTAATACTTCATGCCTCTAGTTCTGCATTTCTATTGGCCCATTCCACATAGTGTACATTCCCCTTCCTCAAATTCTCAAGAGCAGGAATAATCTCTTAAGTCAGTAAATTATATATTATTAATCTTCTAAAACATTTTTCACCATCACCCTTTATCATACCAGCCCAAAACCATTATCCTTATCCCTCCTCCATCCTATAAATCAATTTTTGGTGCCTATTTCCCACAATCAACCATCACATATCCCCCTCACATTAAGTCCATTTTGGGTCCTTCTATCCCTCCCACCCTACCACTTCCTATCTCTGACCTTCCCTCTTTCTCTCCCTCCCTCTATCCCTCCCACCCTACCACTTCCTATCTCCCTCCTTTCCCCTCTCTCTCCCTCACACACACACAACATCTCTCCATCTACCCCTCCTTTCCTCCTTCTGATCTTACCACTCCCTATCTCCCCCCTTCCCTCTATCCCTTACACCATACCACTCTCTATACCTATCCCTATCTCTCTCCTTCCCTCTTTCTCTCACTCCTTCTATCCCTAGCACCCTACCACTTCCTATCTCCCCCATTTCCTCTCTCTCTCCCTCCCTTTATTATGATCTAGTGATAACTACTTTCAAATATTCATAAGCATTATGACAACCTCTCCCTCCCAGCTAGGGGAATAACATGCACGTAGAGAGAGTGAGGGAGAGAAAGAGGGAGGTAATTGGGATAGTAGGTGGTGATATTGGAGTGGGGAATAACATGCACTAGAACCTTGCACCTAGCCTTTATTTTTTAGGGGAGGTGAGAATTTCATGAAATAATTGGTTGCATTAATGAGATATGATTCCATATGAAAATCCCCTCCATTTTTATCCTTTACAAATTATTTATTAAGAGTTAAAAAAAATGATTTCAGTATAGTTTGGAAGAACTTATTTCTCTATATATGTACCTCTATCCCTCCCACCTTACCACTCACTCTGTCTCTCCTTCCCCCTCTCTCCCCCTCACACACACAACCTCTCTCCACTATCTCTCTCTACCTACGCCTCCCTCTCTCCCTAACTCTCTCTATATTCCCTCTATAAACAAGACACCCCCCTCACCCTCTCCCTATCCCAATTCCTCTATACTTCCCTCTATTGCTCCTATCTCACCATCCCTCCTAACCGTCCTCTTCATCCCTTTGTCCCTATTCCCTCCTCTCTCTCTTTTCACCTATCCCTCTCTTTGTCACTCCCTTTATCCCTTTGTCAAGAGGTTTTGTATTGCATATGAATTTGTACAAGAAAATAAAGTTAGAGATGATGATATAAGTGGATTTGAATAAATGAAGTCAAAGATTCTTGAACTTAAGAATTCCATGGAACAAATACAATTGGAAATATATGATAAGGAAAATGAAAAATCAACCCTTATCTAAAATGGTAGACAAGTCTTGTAAAAATCAACACTTTATTATTCCTCTTCCCTCTCTACTTTCCCTATCTCCCATCACTCTCTCTACCTACCTATCCCTCTATTCCTTCAACCTTACCTCTCTTTACCTACCTCTCCATGTCTCTCCCTCCCCCTATCCATCTATCCCTCTCTCCACCTATGGGAAGAGGAAGGTTAGGAGGGATGGTGAGAGAGGAGCGATAGAGTGAAGTATAGAGGAATGTATTTATTCCATGGAATTCTTAAGTTCAATATGGATTTTTAGTTAATACATTTTTTTTACCAATGTTGTCCATATTTGCATTATAAATGATTAATTGAATAAATTGAATAATGAATTGATTAAACTATAAATGATTTTAATGTTATATCCATATTTACACTATAATTGATTAATTAAACAATTGAAGAAGGCTCTTTTTTACCATGTAATTGATGCAATCATCATAATTAATCATTCATAATTTTCCTCAAATGTGTTTATAAGGCATGTGTGGATGAGAGTTTGAAATATTCAAATTTCTTATAGAAGCTATGAATTATTAAAGAAGAAAGTGATAGAGCAACTAGAGTTTTTTAAAACAATGATGGTATTGAAAAAGATCTAGTACAAAGGAGAAGTCTCTTTAGAAATATATTCTTGGTATAGTTGGATGTTTTTAATAGAAAAATGGTAGCACACACCTAAAAGAAAATGTTTCGATGATAATGAAGGGTAAAGGGTTCTATTTGCATACTCTTATTGTGAGGGATGGTGCAATTCAAGGATCAAAGGGTATAGTAGCACTTTCCCTAGATGATAAGATTTTTGAACTTAAGAATTCCATGGAACAAAAACAATTGGAAATAGATGATAAGGAAAAGGTAAAATCAGATCTAAGTATAGAAAAAATGAATCAGTTGGGTGGAGACATGAAAGTCTTATCTAAAAAGGTAGAAAAGTCTTGTAAATAACTTGTTAAAAGAAACATTTGCATTCTCTAATCATAAAGACACTCTCAAAGCTGAGAAAAAGGAGGCTTAAAGATAAACAAATTGGAAATATAATGTTATGACATGGTGCAATTAATTAAGTAATTAAATTAATTAGTCAACATGGTGATGTTAGAGGGAATTGGCTAGGATGAATTAATATGTAGGATTAAAGATCAAATATGGTGGAATTAGTGTGTCTACAACATGCTACAAAGTGTTTCTAGACATCTTAGATTTCCTACCATTGAATAATTTCTAGTTTCTAGCACACATTCCAATCCTAATAGGTCTACACATGTGGTATACCCCTGGAAGCCTCTTAACATAGTCAAAGTACATAAGGAGCTCATGGTGAAGATGAATGCAATATAAAAATAAATAAACTCAAATAAAGTAAGTTATTGGATTGATAGAACTAACTACTATATATGTACTCATCATGGTTGAAGGTACTCTCATTGTTCCTCATATCTTACCTATCTACATGTGCTCCCTGGGTTGCCAAATATGAAATGTATTTTAAATTTTCTTATTCAATTGATTTTATTTTGTGAGAAATAAAGATATGAAGATCCCTATCACTCCATCCAAAATCATGTGATAAAATTATAATTTTATGTAAATTTCAAATATTGGAGATAATTAGATCTTTTAGTTTTGATAAATTACCATAAATATGTTACAACCAATAGGGTAGAACTAGAATTTTAATCCTACAAAAAAATAATAACATTTGATATAAACATGATAAAAAACTATATAGTAATAATTATAAATGGGAAATGGTATGGAAACATAAAAAATTAATATCTTAGACTTAGTAGGAGGGGGATATGTGATGGTGGATTATGGGACATAGGCACCCAAATTGGATTTATAGCGTCAAGGAGGGATAGGGATAATGTTTTTGGATAGGGATAGGGATAATGTTTTTGGGCTAGTATAATGGAGGGGGATGGTGACAAATGGTTTGGAAGAATGATAACACATAATGTATTGACTTAAGATATTATTCCTTCTCTTGAGAAGTTGAAATGGAAAAGGAATATGAAGAAACAGACCAAAGTGAATGAGATAGATAGTGTATTGACTGAAGAGATTCTTCCCACTCTTGAGAAGTTGAGGAAGGTGCATGTGCAGTATGTGCAATGGGAAAATGGAAATGTAAAAGTGGACAAAGTCAAGAGGTTTTGAATTACATATGAATGTGTGCAAGTAAAGAATGTGAGAGATGATACTATAAGTGGAGTTGAATAAATGAACTCAAAGATTCTTGAACTTAAGAATTCCACGGAACAAATACAATTGGAAATAGATGACAAGGAAAAGGAAAAATTGCATCTAAGTGAAAAAAAAGAGAATCAGTTGAGTGGAGACATGAAAGTCTTATGTAAAATGGAAGACAAGTCTTGTAAAGAAATTTTTAAAAGAAACATCTACATTCTCTAATTGTAAAGACACTCTCAAAGTTGAGAAAAAGGTGGCTACAAAGCTACATAAAAGTATTCAAGACATTGAAAAATCTATCCAAGAAAGGGATATTTCTATCCTAAGGGTTGATGAGGGAGCAGTTGATCTAAAGATTCAAGTAAAAGATATGAAAAAAAAAGTTAGAAGATCATGACAATGAATAGTAGGGTGTGTTAACAGGTAAGAGCAATGGAGATGAGGAAATTTTTTTGTTGCATCTTTTCCTCAATCTATCTACCTACCTCTCCCTCTATTCCTTCAACCTTACCTCTCTCTACCTACCTCTCCATGTCTCCCTTATTTCCTCTCTCTCCCTTTATCTAATTTTTCCTTTTCCTTATCATATAAAACAAAATTTGTCACCACTCCCTATCTCCCTCCTCTTCCTCCTCTCCCCCCCTCTATCCCTCCACCCTACCACTCCCTATCTCCCTCCTTTCCTCTTTATCTCCCTCCATCTCTCCCTCACACATACACACACAACCTCTCTCCACCTACCCCTCCCTCCCTAACTATCTCTATACCTATCCCTCCCAACCTACCACTCCCTATATCCCTCTATTCCATTTTCTTTGGAAACATTCAAATACTCTATTTCCTTCTATTCCACATCTAAAATATGATCATATGAAGGTTGTTTCACTACATCTACGATATCATCCCCCATCTATCTAATATTCATCTATTCTTTTATTTCATTATGAAATACTACTTCCTCTTTGTTCAATTTCTTCATTATAAGGCCTTTCAACACCATCTTTGTCTCTCTCTCTTTGGGTTAATCCATCGTCATTGTTGCATTAATCCATTAGGTTAAACCTTAAATCCTAAAACCTAAATCGAACATATATCATCATTGCATTAATCCATTGCATGAAAGTGTAAATGATTAATGTTATCCATATTTACACTATAATTAATTAATTGAATAATTGAAGAAGGCTCACTTTTATCGTGTAATTGAAGCAATCATCGTAATTAATCATTCAATTTTTTTATTAAATGTGGTTATAAGGCATGTGGATGAGAGTTTGAAATTTTCAAAAACCTTATATAGAAGCTATGAATTATTAAATCCATAAATCCATTTTGGTGCCTATTTCCCACAATCCACCATCACATCTCCCCCTCCTACTAATTCAATTTTTGGTCCTTCTATCCCTCCCACCCTACAACTTCTAATCTCCCTCCTTCTTTCTTTCTCTCCCTCCCTCTATCCCTCACACCTACCACTTCCTATCTCCCTCCTTCCCCTTCTCTCTCTCCCTCACAAACACACACACAACCTCTCTTCACCTAACCCTCCTTCCCTCCCTCCCTAACTCTTTCTATACCTACCCCTCCCACCCTACTAGTCCCTATCTCCCTCCTTCCCTCTATCCCTCCAACCCTACCACTCTCTATACCTATCCCTATCTCTCTCCTTCCCTATTTCTCTAAATCCTTCTATCCCTCCTACCCTACCACTTCCTATCTCCATCCTCCTCCCCTCTCTCCCTCCCTCTCTCCCTAACTCTCTTTATACCTACCTCACCTACCCTACCTCTCTCTATAATGGAAATGCAGAACTGGAGGTAGCAGATACTATAATGTATGAAATGAAAAAGGAATCTACTCTAAAAAAACTTAAAAAGAAGCAGACCAAAGTGAATTAGATAGATAAGGTATTTTTTAAAGAGATTCTTCCTTCTCTTGAGAAGTTGAGGAAGGTGTGTGTGTAGTATGTGCAATGGGAAAATGGAAATAAAAAAGTGGATAAAGTCAAGAGGTTTTTTCATTAAATATTAATTTTTGCAAGAAAAGAAAACGAGAGATGGCGCTATAAGTGGATTTGAACAAATGAAGTCAAATATTCTTTAACTAAAGAATTCCATGGAATAAATACAATTGGAAATACTTCTATCTATCTCTCATCTCTCTCTTTCCATCTACCCCTCCATTTATTGTTCACTCCCTCCTTCCCTATCTCCCTTACCAAATTTGAGTGATATGGGTGATATGATTGTCCCTCTTTCCGCCATCTCTCTTTTACCAAATTTATCATAATTTTGAAACTCAAATGACAATAAGGTATAATTTTTGTAACTCAAATGAAAATCTAGGAGTACCCCTCTAAATGCTTCTCACTCTTTGTACATCTATTACACAACCATTGTGAGGATAGGGATAGAGGAAATTATTACCATATAGAGGTTAGCATATTTTTTACGTAGAGCAATCAAGATGATAAAGAGGATGATGTGTCTAACAATAACCATATTATTTCCCATTGCACATAGTGCACATTCTTACCTCCAATTCTACATTTCCATTTTCCCATCACACATAATGCACATGCTCCATCCTCAACTTCTCAAGAGAAGGAATAATCTCTTAAGTGAAAGAAATTATTTTGAATTATAACGTAATGTGCAACAAGAATTTGCATGTAGAGAATGAAATGGAAAGATTCTTAAAACTAGAGATAGAAGGTACTGCAATGTATGAAATGAAAAAGAAATCTACTCTAAAAACACTTAAAAAGAAGCATCTATCAAAGTGAATTAGATCATAAAATTTTTGCCAGCCAAGAAAGTGAGAGATGATTGTATAAGTGGATTTGAACAAATGAAGTCAAAGATTCTTGAACTTAAGATTTCCATGGAACAAATACCTCTATCTCTCATCTCTCATCTCTCACTATCCCTCCTGATGTGATGAAAGGAACTTTCAAAATTTACCACAACTATTACTTAGAGTAAAAAATGTGTTTCAATTTCCTCATATGATGGGAAAAGAAATGCTCACATTGTTTGCAGTGTTGGAGAACACATTGTCCCTTGTATAGGAAAAGTGAACATGGGACATCATTAGAATGTAAGATGTCTAGAAATAACTAATAAGGGGCAGTGTGTTTTCCAACATTGGAAATAACTAACAGGGGATAGTGTGTTTTCCAACATTGGAAATAACTAACAAGGGACAATGTGTTTTCCTACAGGGGACAGTGTGTTTTCCAACATTGGAAATAACTAACATGGGACAGTGTGTTTTCCAACAGGGAACACAAAAATGCTTAGTATTTGCAATGTTGGAAAACACATTGTCCCTTGTCAATTATTCCCTTATGAATTTGCAGTGTTGGAAAACACACTGTCCCTTGTTAGTTATGTAATGAAGTCCACCTTCAAATTTTAGAACAACTCTTTGGTTACCACAACTATTAGTTAGAGAGGAAATTATATCTCATTTTCTTCATATGATCATAAAATAAATAGATAGTATAAATGAAGGTTGGAAAACACAATGTCGGTTATCAATTAGTTTGTTGTGCTTGTTCAAAGCTCAAGGGAAAAGAGGCTGAGGAGGATTTACAAGTGGGGTACACAAAACTAAAAAAAATGAGTTGAGGGGTAACTAACCATTAGGGTATTTATGTGTAGAGGGTTTTACAATAAGTGGATTTTACATGTAGCAATCAAATTGACTTGAGGGATGACTAACCAATTGGGTTGTTATGTGTAGAGGTTTTTACAATAGTATGTGGGTTGCAAGTTTCATATCACCCAGATTTTTCCAACCTACAATTGTTGTAATGAAAAACTTTTCTTATTTAGAGAGTACGAATGTAATGAAAGGAACTTTCAAAGTTTATCACAGCTATTACTTAGAGTAAAAAATTTGTTTCAATTTCCTCATATGATGGAAAAATAAATGCATAAAATAATTGTAGGTGGGAAAATGCAGTGGATTATGAGTGATTATACTATCTATGTATAATTAGAGGTTGGAAAACAGTGGGTGTTATGAAACCTGCAACCTAGATTCTATTCTAAAACCCTCTAACCTAACAACCCAATTGCTTAGTCACCCCTCAAGTCAATTTGGTTAGTTTTATGTGAGTTGCAAGATGAATATAACCCCCTTAAACATTATGATTATGAGTCTATGAATTATTAGCTCAACCACAAATGTGAAGCCGATAGACTAATGTTTAGAAAGAACTATGCAATGTAGAACTTTGAATAACTACAATGAAGTAATGTTGTAAGTAGGGGATGTTATCATCCTAAATGTGTGGTTGCACAACATAGTATACATGAAATAGATTTACAAGAATGTATTTGACCTCCTCCATTTGTTTTCTTATCTACAAATGAAAGCCTATAGACTAATTCCTATATGTATTTAACATTGTCCGCAATTTATTTTCTTTTTTGTAAATACACGATATAATTGCAAGTTGGAAAATACAGTGGGTTTGAGTATATGATTTATGAAACTTGAAACCAATACATTATCTATCTCATTCACTTTTGTCTACATCTTTTGAATTGTTTTTAGAGTAGATTCCTTTTTCATTTCATATATTCTAGTACTTTCACACAAAATAATTGCATGTTCGAAAACACAATGTCGATTTCCATTATTTCATTTTACATGTTCAAAGTTAAATAGTGGAGAGTATGGGGGGAGTTATATTTTAGGGATACATAAAAATAACCAAATTGATACAACATACATGGTGACTAATTTAATCCATTCAAAGACCCTTATCTAGTTTAAAATCCAAATGTTCTATACATCTTATCTAAAATTATGTACCCTTTTAAGCCATCTCCTATTTATAAAACTAATTTTCTCGTATGAAACATAATTAAGTCAAGGATATTGTATATCCCCTTAATTCATTGTCTTAGCTATCCTAAATTCATCCTTATGAAAAATATATGCACAAAACAATTGCAGGTTGGAAAACATAATGGGTGTCCTAAATTCAACTTCTCAAGAACAAGAAGAATATCTTCAGTCAATACATTATCTATCTCATAGTCCAACTCAACTAGAGGATAAATTGATCTACTCTTGGGAGTGAATCCACCCAATCAAAGTGTTATGTCTATTCTTTACTAGTGGGTGAACCCACAAAAGTGGTTTACAATTCGAGTGAGGAAGGAAAACTTAAAAAAACCTCACCCATGCGAAAAAAAATCGTTTTGAGGGGTTCGAGCGAACTCAATGTTTGAATGAACCCAAAAGGGGTTTGAGCAAACCACTTTGCATGTGGGAACCCATGTTTCCCATTTTGGAAAGGGGGTTCGAGCAAACCCATTTGGTTCGCTCGAACCCCCCTTTTCCCACCTTCCCACCTTCTGACACAAAAATACTCCAGATTTTTGCCCTTCGAAGCTCGGGTTGAGGATGAAAATGGAGGAGACTTCACAGACCCAACTAGAAGATTGTAGTCCTTAGAACGAGCTATCCAATGAATATAGTTTTAATATGTTTTGGTTTTATTATGTATGTGTTTTTTTAGTTTTATTAAACATAGGGTTTTCATCGAAAATCAAGCTCTTTGTTTTGCACATGTGGAAAAATAGAAAATTATCAAAATAATTTTTTTAAAATATGTTCATGCTGGGTATTGATGTCCTTGATGCATTAAAAAAAAAATTGAATTTCGATACATATAGAA
This sequence comes from Sequoiadendron giganteum, assembly GCA_007115665.2. Classification (NCBI taxonomy): domain Eukaryota; kingdom Viridiplantae; phylum Streptophyta; class Pinopsida; order Cupressales; family Cupressaceae; genus Sequoiadendron; species Sequoiadendron giganteum. The sequence continues at coordinate 342,910,445 of CM021109.1, read as the reverse complement.
AAATTTATGCTGTATATAGTTCGCCTATGTCTGAATTGCAATTGGTTTGACTTCGAAACTTGATTAAGGAAAAAATATTGAATAAAAAACTATGAGACCAAATGATATCGTAGTTACAAATCTAAAGTGACGGTGAGCGTCACTTTTTAAAAATGTTATTTTCTGAAAAAAACCAGTTTTCGTGGGAGATGGAAAAAGAAGTGCAATCTGATTCCAAAAATTTTGAAAAAAATATTTTTTAGAATCTACAGACAAAATGTGATGAGACTCTTATTTGCATCATCTTCAAATTCATCACGGTTTAGCCGCTATAGGTGCCCAAATGTGAAGATTTAGTTAAAAATAATAATTGCAGTGTCCAATTTGGCCAAAAATTATAAACCACTATTGTCCCTAGCATTCCATCCAATGTTGGTGTCTAGGTAAGTGAAAAAAATTTAGATCTTATAAAACAAAAAAAATAATAAAATTTATAAACATAAACCTATTTTATATGCTAGATTACTAAATAGTCCAATTCTCCAAACTATGGGGTGATAAATTTCAAACCCTAATGATACTCAAGAATTATATGGTGGGTATTAATGACATGCAAACCAGGTTTTAAAATTTGAATTGACCTATTTTTCTGATCATTTGTCTTTTTTTCTATTTATCCCAGAACCTCATCCTCCTCTTGATCTTGAGCTACTCAATTGATTTCACATGCAAATTTTAGTTTTTTCTCTTATGTCCTATTTTTTCTCTTGTTTTCAATAAATATTTTCAACAAAATTTACCCAAAATATGGAAGCATAGACTAGGCACCGAACTATTTGACAGGATGCCTCAAAGAAATGTGGTCTAGTGGAATGCTATGATTACAAGATATACACAAAATGTGTCCTTAAAAAGGATTTAGAAACTTTCAGTGAAATGTAATTGGTAGGTGTAAAGCCACATTCCAAAATCTCTACCAGCATCCTCCCTCCCTGTGCTAAAATTAGAGCTTTGGCCCAAGGTGTGGGCATCAATCTCGAAATAAAGGACACATGAATTGTATCAGATGTTGCAGCTGCAACTAACCTGGTAGAAATGTATGCAAAATGTGGAAGCATAGACAAGGCATGTGAACTTTCATAACCTTTGCTTGCAACCTTCCGGTCGATGCCAAAATGAGAGCTTTGTAAAGTATGGACATCCATCGAAGCATAAAGGATAAAGGAACTTTGTCAGATATTATTGTCGCAACTGACCTAGTAGACCTGCATGCAAAAAGTAGAAGCATTAACAAGGCACACAAACTGTTTGATAGAATGCCTCAAAGAAATGTGTTTTAATGGAATGCCTTAATTGCAGGATATTCTATGGTATCTTGAGACATGAGGACATCATCACCAGGATGTGGGTATCTGGAGACGTGAGTACATCATCACCGGGAAGCTTGGAAATGACAAAGAGATCGCTCAGCCTTGGAATTCTATTGTGACACCAACAGAAATGCCCAGGTACGATTCTATTGATGAATCTGCTAAATCCATAAATCTTTACCACAAAAAGTGGCAGAAATGTCTGGCTTTTATTAGACATCCTTGTTTATGCAGTGATTTTATAGGGCTTCTATTAGAGTTTATCACGATCTACGCTTCAAGGCCATGGTGGTTTTTCTTTGGTTTGATCATACTTACAATTTTAGTGTTAGCTACTATACAAGTAGTGTGCCTTTTCAAATCTTTCCAACACAAATAAACACTATGAGATAGATGGAGACTTTCCTTCCACCTTCACCTGGCAATGGCAACAACCTCGTGAATCCAGTAACAACCCCACTCTTTGCAGGCTCAAATACACTCTTCCCTTCATCCACAGGAACCCTTGAACACATAGGCAATGAACAAAGACGTGCCCTTCACATACTCTCTAGTGGCAGCTGATGCAGCGGCAAAGTGGAGTTCAAAAACTCCCGCTTCTTTTTTGAAACTTCCCAAACGTCTGTTCTCCGTGCAAGTTGTAGAATAACTCAGAAATGTTCATCCTCCGTCCTTTCTGCAAGTTGCAAACAACTCACAAATGTCCATCCTCTGCGTCGTTTATCTTTGTTTCCTTCTGCTTGCGTCCGTTGACTTCCCCATTGGGCCCTGCACTACACCATGCCATCATGGTATGCATGTTTCTATGTATGTTTTTATGCGTTGTTTCATGCACATAGGTGAATTTTGTCTAGGAGTTAGCCGGCTCCCACACCACTCACAACATTAAATGAGATATTTTGGTCCGCAAAACAACATATTTTAAAGCTCCTATATAATGTATGATAGATACATGCTGTCAAGGTTGACATTGCAAGATTTGAAAGTAGTTTACAACCATTTCAGTTGGTAAAATAGTAGCAATTTCAAGATAAAATAAGGGAAAACAACACCTAGGATTTCAATCTCCATTTGTATCTCTCAAAGTGGTGCTTCAATCACAAGATAGTGATGTTATATCACTAAAAACAAGAAAGTTTTAGTTGTTTTTATAGTCATAAAATTATAGGTTTACAAAATATAATGACAAAGGTTTCAATCTTACTAGGTCATCCTCCTTTCCAATGTCAATACAATCCCTTAAAATGGCCTCCAAAGAATCCTCCCTTGAAATGTGTCCCCAAGACCCTACCATCCCCATCCCAAAAACTTGGTGGAACATTGGATATCTCCTCTTTTGTACTCTATTCTGCAACAATATTTTATGCAAATCTTCTATGCCCAAACCAACAAATCAATTTTTTTATCTTCTTACTCTATTCATAAACATGATATTTTTTTAGTTTTTGTTCCATGCATGAAATATCCCACAAGGTGTCAGGATACATAAGGTGATTTTGTTCCCTACATCTTGGCTTCGTCTCCAATATCCTTTAGAGATGTCTTTTCTTTTCAAAGGCTAATGAATTCCTAGTTTCTAAAAAGGTATAAATAAATAAAATGATTCTAATTATGCACATAATGCAGAAATTTATGTTAGTTGTAAGTGATTGTATGTTCATATTACCTCGCAATGCATCCCTAATGATTCCCACTGAGATCAATGCTGCCCTTGCCTTCCTATGAAATTCATTGACTCTTGAACTAGCTCTTCGGATAAATAATTTGGAGGTGAAATTGGTGCATCACCCTGCAAATTATTTTTAAAAAAGAAAGAATCTATTTTAATCTTATCTTGGCATATTTAAAAAACACAATTGCATATGAGATACAATTCAACTATTTTACCTGTTCCTTGATAGCCCTATACATCATACTGAGAGATTTCTTTCCATAAGCACTGTCATAATTATATACACTCAAAGATGGCCTTGCCCTGCAAAAAAATTCTTGTAATGGACAAATCATAGTATGTTTAACACATCAATGCATAACATTCCCTACCAATAATAAGTATCGATGGAAGAATGACTGCTTCAATAGAGGTTCAGTATCTAATACCCAAATAAAAAGGTATAGCATGTTACTCTTCATAACTGAATGTGCCATAAATATATTAGGTATGCAAAATTTACAACAACCAAAATAAGTTCAAAACATTATCTTAAAGCATACCTACGATCAACTTGCATCAATTCCCCAAGAGTTTCCAGCCTTTTACAATGATGGAAGCAAACCGATGCTCTCCTCCCAAATTGGTAAAAACTAATCTGTAAACGTTATGGGAAAATTAACCAGCATCCCATTAATTTTCAAGCACAAAAAAATTTCATTATCTCCATGGCATGTGAGTTTTGTTTTTCTCCCCTTGTATAAATCTCATACCAAAATTAAAACTACAATAAGGAAGATAATTCAAGTGAATGTGTGCATAAAGGAATCATACGATAAGCACCTCTTGATGAAACAAATAGTACATTGAAAAAAAGTTGACCATCATCATGGTGATTAAAGTGAGGAAAACCTTTTCGATTGTCTTAATGAACTCAACAATATATGCACATCTCACTAACTACGAATTCAACTCCAAAATAGTGGATAAGAAAATCAAATAAAATATCAAAAATTAAATTCATATTAACTTAGAAAAAATGTATCTCAATTCCTTGAAGAATATTATGGTCATCTAGAGCATGAACTCTTTAAAATATAGCATTTTTAAAGGTATAAAACACATAGAGAAAGTAAACGTAGCAACAAGTAATAAACACTTCCATCACAAAAATATCACCTATAGTTCAAGTTCCTATTTACACGGCCAATTAATTAAAACAATATAGAACTAAAACTACCATAGATTTTGATAACATAATTCTTCCCATAGTTCAAAACTTGGGCTTGGAAAAAACATAGCTGGTCAAAATTATGACTTATACTTGAGACTCAACAAAAATTCAACATGTAAAACTAAATAAATTCATAAAATATTATGAAAATGCATAAATTTATAAAACATGCAAAATTTTGTTAAAAAGCATTGAAATGAAAGTGATTCTTGCATACTTAGGAAAATTAATCTAGGATAAATCCTTGGACAAATCAGCGATCTTGCATCAACCAATAATTTGTTGATTTATAGGCATATGTAGGTAGAAATACAATAGATCCTCTTTGATCATTTGATTGCACTTGAGCTCAAATTGAAACTTTTGAGGGCACAATAACAAGGAAGGCAAGGTGAAAACATGTCTGCAAAGCCACAATCCCCAAGGGAAACTCCCCTACTAAGTATGAACTCTTCCCCATACTGATGTTTTGAGGACACGAGGATGGGTAGGAAACATATCCACCCCATCACCTATTTTGCAAAAACAATCAAAAACTACACCTAGGTACATTAAGGGGTAGTCGAGGATGGCTAGCTGTCCACTAACATGCCTAGACACATTTTAGTGATTTTTTAAAAAAACCTTACTATCTTTCCATGCATATTTGGACTATGACATGCCCATCTAGGGTTTACAAGAACTTATGAAAATGGTGTGCACCATGAAGCAAGGGGTGCTTCCCCCAACCCCCCACCAAACCATAAGCCTGACCAAGTAATAGACCAATGATTAATCATGATAACAAAATCTACAAAATGCATATCTCCATATTACAATTCTTTTCATCTTCAGAGTCAAGGATTATCTTGTTACATACATTGGACAACCTATTTAGCATACAAGGACTGCCACAAACAAAGTTGGCATGTTGCAATCGTTACACTATTGAATACAAGTTAAAGTCATAAACTTGATAGGAAATACCACTTTCATGATGCAAAAATGTATCAATCATTCCTTGCATGGATAACTCATAGAACAATCCCACTTATTAGTAGTATCCCAATTGAGGTCATGTTGGAGCTAAAAAATCCACCTTGGTTCTTTCATACATCCGCCCTTACTTATCACTCCATTCCCATCATAAAGCCCCATTGTTCTTAATTCTCTATTATTTTTAGCACTAAACATAAATCTTTGTGCATAGCTCATAAAATAAAGCCTTGGATTATCACTTTAAAATAAACCCCCTCCTTAAAGGATCTCCTTGGCAGCACAAGGTATGTCGCCAAGACAATGCCATATCGAAGAAAGCTTCACTGTAGTCTCCTCGACAAGACCAATAAAAGGCCGATGAAGATGTTGATGAAACCCTCATACATTGAGGAGACATACTCAAATGTTTGACAACTCGGAGAGCAATATGTCAAAGAGACTTGGATGCTTTAAAGAGAAAAATTAACATGTCCCTTCGACATGGAAAAGTGACATTGACACTTTGTAGATACATAATTAGTTTGCATGCAAGAAACAAAAACACATCTCTCAGAAATTGAGAGATTACTATAAAATAAAGGGTAAAGTACTAACAAGAACATGCTTGGGCAAGTATCATGGCAATATCAAAGAGATATTATTATGTCAGAGTGATAACTAAAGAAGTCTCTTCGACACCGCAAGAGCAAGTGAGAACGAGATGTCGAAGAGACACAAAGGCATCAAAAAGACATTGATAAAAGTATCTTTGACTTTCTAACAAACACAACTCCATAATATTGATGAGACTATGGGACATTAGAGAGAGATAACCACAGGTCTCCTCGACATTCTAAAGATACAAAAGAGGTTACTTGAAGAAATATTGTAGAAAGGAGGAACACGGGTGTGTCGAGGAGACATAAACTTATTGGAGAGAAATTTTCACCACTCTCATCGACATTGAAGATATTAAAGGTTCAAGAAAGAAGGAGCTTAAGTGCAGCCATCAAGGAGACTTTATTGGATTGAAGAGAGAAACTCAAATGTCTCTTCGATATTTTGTAATAATGTCTCACTTGACTGACATGACTAATAAATTCATCAAAGAGACAACTGCCATTAATATTACAGTTGATTATAAAGGTGGCGCAAGCGCCATCTATGAACCAGAGTTGCTTCCCGTAAGTCAAATCTCGACATACTTGAATCTTGGGAGATCAAAAAACATTGCAAATTGTGGATAAAAATAGGGAGCTGGAATTAAAATACATCAAGTAGCTCAGAAACCATGGTACTAGCTCCAGTAAGTTCTCTTGGCTCAATTGAAAGTGTTCTATAAATATTTGCTTGAAGTACTGTGCAAGTAGGGTTTGAAATGGATAAAACCCCAGAAAAAAAAAAAAGTGAAGAGGAAAAAAATAAAAGCTAGGCCATTAAACCAAGACTTAATAGATCAGTGTCTCAAGTCTAGACCAAAATCTAGGACAAGAACTCAATTAAATCCTTCATGCGAAGCATTGGAAGACAAGACAAAAATCTTGGAGATGTATGGTCTCCATAGAGAAGCTATGATCTATTTATATATCATTACAGAAAGAAATATAGAAATAGACCTGTCTCGAATCCATGGAACATGAATTTAGCAAATCTTGTTGTGCCTAACGTGTTTGTCAATCTAGATCTGGTTAAGGCACTAGCTAAATTTTATAACCCTAAGACGAGGGTTATCCATTCCCATGATGGTTCACAATTTATTATCATAACACGGGATTATATTTGTATGATTTTTCAATTAGACACATCCATGAAGACAAAACTGAGGATAAGAGACTTGTTAGAAGAGTATAGTACCTTGGATGCAAGCTATAAGAGGTGGGAATTGCCTCTACACAGACCTAGGGGTCCAGGTAACCAGCCTACTATTCATCTGTCCAGGTCCTAGATATTGATGCCCCTATTGTGATGGCTATAGCTCTCATGGTCTTAGCCGTGGATGTTCAAAGCCAAGATTTCAAGTCTTACGACTATGCGGAATACTTGTCTAAATCCATTAATATCTTGCTTTTTTCCATTAAGAATAAAAATGGTGCCATCAACTTCAAACACTATTCTCTTCTCATGCATATGATATTATATGAAGGTCAGGCGATGGGACTGTGGGGAGAGGAGTTAAGAATCAAAGACTTGAATAGTGATAAAAACTATAGACTAGTTCAGATGTGGATGTCTATATGGGATAGTAGATGTGGGAGATCTGACTATTTGTATTTTGAAGAATATTTTGTCAAACCCTTGTATAAGTTGATTGACCATAAATGTGATAAAAATTTATCTTCGGAGATACAAAGATTTCTCAAGCCAAAGGATAAGAACCCTGAGGGAGAGGTAAAACATAATTGGGGGGATTGGAATGCATTTGAAGATTTTACTATGACCAGAGTATATGGGTTTGAGGCAACTCCATTCTTACTACCTAAAATTATACTCGAGAAGGTTGCATACCTTGAAATTATAAGGCAATTAGCCCATTCAGCTTTCATGCACCTTAAAATCTATGGAAGGAAAAATTTAATTCCTTCTACTCTATGTTTTGGTGACTTTACCATCATTTTTGATACATCATATGAATCAATTAATAGAAAATTACATTATTGGATTTCCATTGGGAAATAAGAGGGAGAAATTTGACCCTGAGAACTTCATTTATGATGCCAAGATCTCATAGAGACTAAAGGGATATGAACATGAGTTCTTTGTAGATGATGTCATTAGGAATTATGATGAAGGTCAAGTGGTGATGAGGAAGGATGCATACAATAGGATAATTATGGCCGAATCTTGGAGGAGAGGTAATAATCCATTGTATACAAAATATTTTCATGAAATACAAGATCCTATGGAGAGGGTTGAATAACTGATCCTTCATGAAGAAGAGCTGACTAAGGATGTACCTCTCATAGATTTTGAAAGAAGAAGAGATATTGGTTCTAGGAGACAAGCTAAGAATGTAGTGCCTTAAAGCCATTTATCACAATAACCTACTCCAGAGGTAACCTTCTCAGCTGACACTCCTATTATTATTGAAGATGATGTTGAGAAAGAGAAAGAGGTGACACAAATCACCATCTCCATTATTCCCCGGTATGAAGATCCACCAAAGAGGAATCTGATCATGTTTGAAGCTTCTAATGAGTTTTTTGATGATGTGAGACATCAGGCTAGCCAAAAATTCATTGAAGATGGTGTATTTGTTCAAACCCATGAGTTTAAAGATTTCATTTATGAGTACAAAGGAAGGATTGTAAGAGAAAAGATAAATGAAATCAACCTTGAGCAAGAACCATATGGCCTTAAAGAACTCCAGTCTAAGGTTGATAAAGAAATGGGTGACATCATTCCTGAAAAAGGAAGAGTATTTCTACAAGAGGCTAGGGTCATGCTTCTTCCAGGATGGGACATCGTCTCAGCCATTGTGTTTGATAGTTTCTTGAAGAGAAAGAACAAAGCCTTACAATTGATAGATGAGGCCAACGATACGATATACACTGGACCAGGGTATAACCCTGATAAGACTACTTTGTTGATAGGGGCCTTTATCCACCAAGGAAGAGGCCTTCCCTTATCAATAATCATGATTAGATCTTCGGTCACCTTCTAGTACAAAGAGTAGAGGATACAAACCCTATGGAAACTACTGATCAAAATGTGAATGTGGCTAAGTTTACCAAAGCTCAAATTTAGAAATTTGTTAGAGATAACAAGGGGTTGACTAATGAAAATCAGAGGTTGAAAAAAGAAGTGATCAACTATAGAGATAGGTTACCTTCCTCTTCAGGGCCTCACCTTCAATTGAATCTGAAAGGAAAGTAATTGAAGGAATGTCTAAGACCACATATTGGAAACATAGATATGAAATAGTCTAGAAAGGGCAAGAGGAACTAAAGAAAAAACTGAAAACCACTATGTTTGAAATGGCATATGAACTAGTTTGTAAGAGGTTTGATGATATGATTAAAATTGCCGATAAAGTCTGGGTTATCCATGATAAGACATATGCAACTTTACATGAACACAATAGGTTGTGTAATAGAATGAAAGAGGTGGAACTACAGATAAGGGCAAAGAAAGGTGACAATAAAAGTGTACTTCAAAAGTATCAAGAGCTTATGAATGCACATGACAGCTTCCATAATGTACTCACACAAGAATTGAGTGACTTCAATGAGTCACTAAGTATGGCTTTGCCAAATTTCTTCGAGGAGGTAGACGTAAAAGACCAGGATGTATGGAAGAAACAGATAGTTTATTATCTACCAATGGCCCTTGATGTAATTAACAATGAAGATAAGGTGCTTGAAGAAACACATGTACAACTAGGAAATATATTTGAACTTGAATATGTAATTAATGATATCACACATAATGCAGATACATATGCAAAGATAGGATATGTTGAACATGTGTTGAAGGTTAACTTATTCATCGCACGGGCCAAGTAAAGAGTGACAGGATATCGAAGTTCGATAGTTGTGGGTGCATCATCATGGAGCATGATCCTTGAATAGGTCTTAGATGATCACGAGTGCTTTCTGGAGAATAATAAATTGTGGTGCATCCACTAACAAACTATTAAAGTTTATGTGTTTATGTTAATCAAGTTTTAGTTATCAATCGATGTAATTGTTTGTGAATAGGCATGTAGCTTGTTGCTTCCCATATAAAAGGGGAAAGCAAGGTCTAGTTTAAATCATCATCATCAGTAGTATTATATAGGTTACATTGATATAGTTTATTCCATTCATCCACTTCCGCATTTTCGAAAACTTTTACAATCAATGTCTATCTTTTAAAGAAATATAATGTAGAAGACTATTCTTAATTGGTGACTTATTTTCAGTGTTCAACTCTTGTGTCAATTTTCATGATTATATGTTGTTGTGCTATCTCCAAAGTGATTATCTTAAGTTATTCAAATTTATATAATTTGTCAAGACACATTTGTTGTTGCTGTGTGGTTGTCTTAGTTGGGTTCTAGTTGGAGTGAATTAAAAATCCTTTCAAATAATTCATTTTAATTGGTTCCTACTAAGGATTAAAATCATTTTAAATTCGTTGTTCTAATTGGTTTCCCTCAGGCTAATAATTAAAAATATTTTCATGAGATCATAGTAATTTAGGAGAATAACACTAGGATTTATAAAGAAAAGTATAGTAGCTAATAATCTTGCATGTTTGTACAAGGTGCAAACATCTTACGTGCCCAACAAGTTAGAGTTAAGTTGAAGAATAGGTTTACCCTTCATACATATTTGTCTCCATAATCATCATCCACCCGCCGAATCCATTCACCCAATAGATTAGGCACTGGTCAAATTAGAACAATATCATACAAACTTTACTTATTCATTTGATTCTCAAAAACATCTACAGTATGAACTAGTCACTAGCCTTGCATCTACTTCACACCCATGTTCCATTGTGAGTAGATTACTTAAATTAGAGATCACATTCACACCTTCAAATCTACCTTAACACTCAGGTACAGCCACCTAAGTTTAGTAAATCCTAAAGAGCAAGGGGTTATCAATCACATTTGCCCCGTTTGTTAGCCAAAATATACTAAGAGATTGGCACCCTCTTAAGGTTCAAAACCTACATTTTTGAGACCTAACAGGTCAAACTACTGCATAACCAATTATCTATTTACTTAACTATTCCTCTTTGATTTGAGTTTGACAAAACAACATGCAATCTTTAAGGTGGTAAGAAAACTTCAATAATAAATCCCTCACCTAAATAGTCACACCAGTCAAACATGCCTTTATTAACTCATGCTATACATGCATATATATATATATATAAAGAACATCATAATTCCTATTCAATTACCCTTTCTCTCAAAGGTTCCATAATGTCTATGATGAATGCTTGATGAATATTTGATATTTTCATATATTTTTAAAAATTCCTTTTTTATGGTCATCCCTTGTTGTCCCTTTGAAAAAAAATGTTACTTGGGGATGCGTCCCCGGGTCTAAACTCCCCTTGTGCCCATCCCAAAAATATCCTGGTGATAGGGGATGGCAACAGTGTACCATGTTTATTTTATTTTGATTTTCATATCGTAATTGAAAAAAAAAAACTATATTGGCAGTGAGTTCTTAACACAAATGTTATATGCTAAGTTTCTATAATGTATATATGCATGCTTTATCCATGTTTCATATGAATATTTAAATTTTCCTTATATATTTTAAAGTTTTCTATATTTTATATAGCCGTCCCCTCGCCGTCCCAAAAAATTTCCTAAAATTTTGGAAACTTGGGGATTCGTTTCGTCATCCCCTGACGTCCCCATCCCAGAAACTTGGGGTAACACTGTAAAAAACCCATCCCAAAAATGTGTCTCCTCGTCCCTTGCCATTTTCATCCCAAAACATTGGAGAAACATACTTGCCAATAGATTCAACTAATCACAAGTTGTGTAAAGATGGCCAAGGACAAAGTTGTGTTGCAACAGTCATGTACTTGATTCAATTATCATAGTTGATGGATAAATCATTCTACAAAAATCACACAATTAATTTAAATTTCATTCCACAACAATCACCAAATTGTTGCAAAGTCATTTTGCAATAATTAGGCAATTGTTACAACATTGCTTATGACATCTTCTTTTAGTGACAAGTGCACACCAAAATATTTTTTCAAAACTAAAATTTATATTGTACAAAGTTGCATCCAAAATCACATAAGAATATTCGACAATAGTGATATCTAAACAAAGATCAAGAAACTTTTAGATTCAAGTCATACAAATGATTCCCTAACATAATCACTATAGTACTTGTTGGCTTCTCTTTCAACACACCAACTTAAGGTGTTGGTTGTCGTTGACTTGAAAGCAATGTTGCACGATAATACACCAATTGAAAATCCATTCATTTTCAAGTTAAGGACATCCCTGATATGTAAGGACTCTAGGGAAACATCCCCCACCATCCCACTATCGCCGCCTATCAAGGGAAGTCCCCAAGACATCTTGCTCATATAGGAGACATCTCCAAGGATTCCCACTGGTTTGGGGGCTACAAGGAGATGTGAGAACATTCCTGGGACCTTGAAGGTTGTCAGCTCCATTTCTTGAGCTCAATAGGAATGCCCAAGCATCCCCCATGTCATTCAACTTATAAAGTTCTTTTTTTTTTTAAAATAAGAATAAAAAATGTTTGTGTCAATAACTCTAACACTAAGCAATCACAAGAAAAGAAAAAAAGGCTGCAAGAATGAGAGTATGGGATAGGAAAAGTGACAAACAAGAAGAATGGGAATATTAGCCAAGTTTACATTGGTAAAGTGTGAACATTAGGAAGAGTGAAAGAAAGAGTAAGTTTTTGTGGAACACTAAAAACCTACATTCCCTCATTATTTTGATACGTTAGATTCTTTAGCTTCATTTTTATTTTTTTGAATAATAAATATTTTCTTAGAAATAGTAAGCACTTGGTGTTGTAGAAAATATAGTGATAAACAATAATATAATTCACCATAATCCCCAAACTTAGGCCCTTTCCCCCCCTTGGTTTCGAGACATATTCCACATCCTGAGATTTCATGGAACATAACTTGAAAGTGATGTTACTTTCCCAAGGCTCCTTTTGTTTACTAGAACCTTTCAATTAACTTATCCACAAGAGGATATGAATAATGCTCTAACACTCCAACATTACTGAGACAATTGGATATTTTTCATAGGTAATTCTTAGTTTAGACTTTAGACTACCACCGTAGATTTCCTTATCTTAATAACAAGATAAAAAAATTAACCAAAATTACAAACAAATAAATCAAACACCAATGATGAAATCAATTACTTTAAACTAGCTAGTTTAGTTCTAAGCAAATACAATCTAACTGACTCTAAAAAGAAAATTCAAAAGAGAAAAAAGAGAATGAAAAAGCATTAAGATAGGCCTATTTTTTCCAAAAAATTAATGCTAGGTTCTAAGCACCCCAACTATAGGACTACATTCAATAAGCTAACCACCATAACAATGTGTAGAATACAATTGGAATATGGCAATAATAGAATACTAATGCCCATTAGAAAATACTCATACCAACTTCAATGAACAAATTGTTAAAAAAAAAGAAATAAATGTAATTGATGTTAACTTAGATAAAAAAAAATATAAAAATTTCCAACCCTTACATAGTATTGTATATGCATATTGAGAGAATTTTCCACAATTAGTTACAAATTAAAAACTTTGTAATTAAAACATGAAAGCTCATAAACCCCTTTAACTAAAACAAGTTTTAGCAATAATTAAAGACCAACAATATCTTATAGATGCCGAGGATAAATTGATTCCCCTAATTTCTCAACTTTAATGACAACTCAACCATACAAGCCCAATAATATACACTCACTTTCTAAACATTAGTTGTTTGGACTTCCACCTTGTTACAATTTTTGTCATTAATGTTGAAGGACATGTTACAAGGAAAACTGATCATGTTGCTAAAGCACATCGAAGGCCAAAGACCACCTTGGATAAATTTCCCTCAATCCTGGCCGACCTTGTCTTGAGAAATTGCTAGGATCAATTAATTAGTTACTATGATAGTTAGCCAACCTTAGAAGAATATTTTATGAAGAACATGTTTGAAATCGTCTTCTAGCCGACATTGAATTTGGCACCCAATTAAAGTTTAAAATGAATTAATTTTTGGGCCGACCCATGCCCAACACCCACCCTTGTAAACTAAAAAATAAAATAAATTATTATGGGCTGACCTACTTATGTAAGCACTCCTATAAAAGGAAATGAAAAGGTATGTATAAGATATAGAGTTGCGTCTCTTTGAAAATGTCATTTCTTTTCAAGAAGTCGCCTCCTTAAAGTATTCATAAATAAAGTTTGTGAGATAAGGAGGTGCGTGTGGAAGAATAAAAGAGATGTATCATTTAAACCTGGCAGATTTTGTGAATAGGTTATAGTAGATCCATAGGAAGGTTATGAGCAGATCCAAAGGACGTCTATGAGTAGACATATAAGCTGATTTGGAATAGATCTAAGATTGAATATAAAGCAGAGCTAGAGAAGACCTTCAAGCTCATTTGGATCAGACCTTATAAAGCAGAGCTAGAGAAGACCTTCAAGCTCATTTGGATCAGACCTTTAAGGAAGATTTATATCAGATCCTGAAGGTGATTAATAGCAGATATAAGGTAGATTGTGAATGAGTTCAATTTTCAAGAAGATCAAGATTTTGTTGTTCAAGAGGTTGGTGCTTATCCATAAAATAAATTGGTCTCTTACTAAGTTGGTGCTTAGTTGTGGAGTTTGGAATTTCCAGTAGGTTCATGCCTACACTCAACAACATACACACAAAGGAAAAATCAATTCTCATGCTAAATCATAACAATTTGAATTTAAAAAACTCAGTTTTTAATTCCAAAAGAAAACAATTCACTTATGAAAGCATAAGTCCCAAGGTTCATAGCATATTTCCCATATCATTGTACCTGATGTTTTGTCTACCAATAATCAAAGACCTTCAAAATACTCAAGGTTCACAAAAATTTCTAAGTCATTCTTCCTTGTCGGCTATTTTGAGTTTCCTCAAACCTTATTGACATTTTCAAAATTTCATTAACTCCTCAAAACCCCAATAAGTTCTTTAAAACCTTGCCGACATTTTCATCAGTTCTTGAACTCCCTAACTCCCCTATAAGTAGTTTTTCTTTCCATTTGTCACTCCTTTCCAAGGTTCTAAACCTTCTCAAAGTGCCAATAAACACAACATTATATATTCTCCAAGATCACAAACCAAGACCTATCTTTATGAATGGTGACCTTTGCTCACTTATAATCTCATTCAAGATCCCGATACTCCTTTCAAACTTTAGGCTTCTGTTCAACTTAGCGGTTGCCTTTTCTAGCTCTTTTCTCAAAGAGACAAATTTGGAATCCAACCTTTCACAATTTTCTTCCTTTTCCTTCAATTGGATTCTAACATCCTCTTCAAACCTTTTAGCTTCTTCAATTTGAACTTTTAGATTGATGATCATTCTTTCAAACTCTTGAAGAACTTGTGATAACTTTGCTTTGGATTCACTGTCTTGTTGAATTTGTACCTTTTGCTTCAAGTTTTTCTTCTTAAGTTTCTTGATTTCATCTAGAGTGAAAATATTCTATCACTAACATCTTATTTCTAACTCACATATCCTTTATTCACCCAGTCTAATTCATGGGTCTAACAATTTGTTGTTGATTTGAATTACAATTACCAAACCCCTGAGGCTAGATATTCTCCCAACTACTAAAAGGTTTCAAACTTGGGAAGAGTATCACACAACCTATGTTCAAGCTAGGCGACTTAAGACAAATTGTTGAAGTGGGTAAGACCTCCTTCACTTCTAGTTCCACAAGACCAAAGGGGGTTTCCCTAAGGTGTTGAATTAATTGTTACTACAGGGCTTGAATATTCTCTTACTAAAAATTACAAACTGTACCTGTTACACAATATATCCCTATATCCCTATATTCATGTCACAATATACCTATGTGTTATTTTGACAATCAAGGCTACACACCTTTGTATAGCAAAAAAACTTATCAAGCATAAGGTTCAATGATATGGATATAGCAACCCCTATAGCAATTACACACTTATACTTGAAAGCTTGAAAACTAACACAATCCAATTGAAAGAAAATCATTATAAATGATTTGTTTTAATGTCTTGGGGTGATGGAAAGTGGATTCAATGGAAAATTGGTGCTAATTCCAACATGGTAGCAAATTCATGCATTCATTCAAAACATGTAATGACTGGAACCTCAATGTGAAACCTTAACAAAGATTTTCCTAAAGACTATATCTCTTAAAATGCATAGCAAACTAGGTTCTACACATACATTCAACAAAATAATTAAATTTTCAAAATATTAGAAGAGTCTACTTAGTAATCCATAGACAGACCTAAACATTTCATTTATTATTTGTGAAAAGACGCCATGCAAAAGCTTTACAAGGCTTCTATAATCATTTGATTGACCAAATAATCACATATACATCCAAAATGAACATAGTGCCAACGGAGACACTCAATCAAAGTTGATTCTAAATTTTAAACTAGTTATTCAAATATTACAATGTTTTCATTACATATTTGGGATGAACCCATATCATCAAAATACAAAAATATGTTTATTCCCTTCATTGGAGTTGAAACCTTAGCTACTTGGAAGTGGTTTCTTCTATTTTTTTCTCTAAAATTATTTTCCAATACATTAAACAATGAAAATAAAGGTCCTTATACCCCACTACAAGTCATGCCAAAGTGGGAAATGTAAATGATAGATTTTTATGCAAACTAGAATAACAATGTTAACACTAATCTAAAATCAAACAACAAAGAATGAATAAGTAAACTAAATAAACTAAACAACTTAATGGAAAGCTCTCACCGAATATGCGTTCACCCCTTCGAATTATCTTGATTGTTCTTCTCCATTTTTCCTTTTCAGTATTCTTGCCCTCAGATTTCTGTGTTTGAATGCAAGTATAACTTCGTCGGGTGTCTAAGCAAAATATTGAAGATAAGTCTCTTCTCAAAAGTGTATGATTTCGGGAGAGGAGGAATAATGATAATGACAGGCCATTTTATAGATTTTGGGTTTTCGAACGATCGGCTTAGATTGAAAGAGAGATCGACAGATGAGATTGATGAATGCCATGCGATGTGAGTTATGTCTCAGATAGAACGTGAGTTAGAACGCAAGTTAGAATATGATTTCAGGAAAGACTGCAGATAGAGACTAAGTTAGAACGTGAGTTAGAACACAAGTTCAAGATCTTAATCTCCAAAAATAGAAGAAATAGACTTTGTATGCAAAAGCAAAATTTAGAACTCAAAGACTAATGCATTCGAATGCAAACATAAGTTAATTAATTAAATAAAGATATTTAATTAATAAACACATCATGCATATGAGTTGGAACTAGTTAACTGACTAGTTGTGACAGAGAGTCTTCTCACAGAGATAATCAGATGTTGAATTTGTAGATAACTAGAGAACTAAAAATAGATCTTGAGTCAGAAGGTGAGTGAATGATTAGTCAACTGATTGATAGAAGAATGTGACGTAAATAATTAAATGTTAATTTAATTCAACATTCAAAAGTGAAAGACCTAATTAAATAAATAAAGATCATTTATTTAATTTGACTGTTGTAAAGGTGGAATTGAATAATTAAATAATAAATATTTAATTATAGATAAAGGGGGTTAAATGAATAATTAAATAGTAAATATTTAATTATAGTTGAAATATGACAAAGGGGGGGGAGTAATTAAATAATAAATTATTTAATTGATAGATAAAAGGGGAATTAATTAGTTAGCGACATAATTAAACAAATATGATTTATTTAATTAATCAAGTTGAATAAAGGTTATTAATGAATTAATTAAAAAGAGATTTAATTAATAGAGAAAATATGTGTTAGAAAGGGTAATTAAATAATAAACATTATTTAATCATGACCATGGATAATAGAAAATTATGTCGAAAGTGGTGTTCGCAGGCCTAAACCAATTTTTAGTGTCTACAGTTTGCTCTTCTTTGATACAATGTTGTTTCAGCATTGTATCAAAGAAAATATGCTCTGATCCTGCCCCAGCATGAAACAGGCTAGGGTATGCCCCAATGAAAGGGAGAATGACAAGAAGGTAGTGGTATTCCCCCTTGAGAGGATAGGTGGGTTTAAAGAACACGAGTGTGCTCTTGAAATGGATGAGAAAACTAGAATATGAAGGACAAAAGAATAGGGAAAAATAGATAAGGATGATGAAGATAGAGACTAGAAGAAATGTTAGCATGGATAATTCAAAAAGTTAGTATTGAAAAAGAATGGTTATTGATTGAGAAAAGACATAATCTTCGATAATTTACCAAATACGCTATGCTTGCTTATTATCATCATTGGGCGGGACATGATACAGATGGATAATACACACTATGATATGAGATAGATCATAGTGTACAAAGTCATCCATTTGTGAAAAACAGACAGTCACAGAAAAGGAGTGTCTTAACTCATACTAAGGACAGTATTGCCCCAGTCATTTTGTCGAGACAAACCATAGACAACAGACAAATAAAAGACAGGTCATGAGACGTCATTGCTCCTCTAAATCCTTGATAGGACATCCTTGAGGAAACTAGTAACATGAATCAAAAACCAATGTTTAAAAAGACAGTTGACAGACAACAGTCAAAGAAAAAGAGTCCTGTGACATCCCTGCTTCTCTAAATCCTTCAAGGGACATCCTCGAGAAAGCTAGTAACCGGACTAGTTCAGAAATCGATAATAAGATAAGACAAAATAAGATATAAAGTCATAAAGCCAAATAAATGTATTTGCCAAAACTTGGTCTTGTGGGATTGTTTGATGTTGATGTTTGACATAGCGTAATGTGAGAGAATGTCTAGTTTCGACTTGGTGACTTTTGTATAAGGCATGACAAAGCCTGGTTTCAAAAAAGACACGTGTCGTATAAGACATTGAGTCTGATGACATTGAAGTGACAAGCCACATGAGACTATGACAATTGATGATGTTTGTTGACAAGAAAGACATATCTTGTTTACGACATAGGTTGATCGCTTTGACAATGTGTTTGATATTGACTTGATGACAGTTTGAGATGTTGCCTTGTTGATGCATGACTTGTTTTGATTCTTAGACTGATAAAAGTGTGTGAGTGCTGACAATGTATGACATGAGACTATAGCTTAAACTATGATATGCAACTTGTGTGATAGTGACTATGAATGAACCTTATTGGACTGACCTAGTGTGGTCTTGGGAGCTCATCAATTGATTAGCCTTGCCTATGTTGTACACATAGAGACCTCGTAATTCGACACGACCAATGACTTTGAATATACAAAGAGTCATGATTTAAATGTGTGTGATACATGAAAAACCTAGACTGATTGACCTAATGCCTCAGGGGCACATCGATTGATGGCCTTGCCTATGTCCCAGTCACAAAGGAAACGTAGTTCGACTATGACTAACTGAACATGACTGACTTGACTCTATTTTTGGTATTTTTTGACATATTTTTATTTTTTTGGATTTTTTGAAGCTTTCTAATGTTTTTGGGATTTTTTCAGGACATCTTTGATTGTGTGATGTTATGTACAAGGTGTTAGGGCATAGAACAAGGTTTTTCCCCTAGTCGGGAATAAGATTTGAAAGATGGAGTGGGTAATGTGACGGAATGGACGGTAGATGTCAATCATTCCAAGTAATGGATAAGACAACCATTTATTATGAGTGATGGTGAAAAATCTTGACTAGAATGAAGGTAGACGGAAAAGCGAGCTCAACTACACATGGCGCCTGTTTTCCAGGTTTTCACCATGGTACTTATCCATAGCGCCACTAAAGTGGTTTTCACTATTGGACGGATTTATTTCTCTTTACTTTTTTTATTTTCTCAATTTTCTTGGTGTTACAAAAACGCCTGTTTGCCAGGTTTTCATCAAGATAACCATTTTTTTGTTTGTTTCATTTTTTTGTATTTTTCTAGATTAAGACACAGATTCTCAGAGACTAAGCATAGAACCTCTTCTAGATGCAGACTGTTGATAGGTGACAAAAGTGGCTCTCCTTCAGGAGTAGAGATTTGGTACACTCCTGATCCAAAGGCTTCTGTGACAATATAGGGCCCTAACCAGTTAGGTTCAAACTTACCTGGTTTCTCTTGTTCTGCTTGGTTCTTAGGATTCTCCATTAATACTAGGTCACCAATGTCAAAGTGTCTATTGAGAACCTTCCTATTGTAACTACGACGAAGACGATTCTGATATGCTTGTAAATGATCTAATTCTTTCTGCCTTCACTCATCCAGCAATTCTAGCTCTTGTAACCTAGAGACACGGTACTCTTCATCGTCAATATGACCCTTCAAGGATACCCTTAGAGAAGGTATTTCAACCTCAATAGGTAAGATAACTTCAGACCCGAATACGAGCGAATATGGAGTGGCGCCGGTGGGAGTACGGATGCTTGTGCGATAAGCCCATAAGGTAGGGTTAAGTTGTAGGTGCCAGTCACGACCAGCGTCATTGACAGTCTTCTTAAGGGTTCTAACAATAGTCTTATTAGATGCCTCAGCTTGGCCATTACCTTGTGGGTAATATGGGGTGGAGAAATGGTGTTTGATGTGGAATTCTTCACATAAATGGCATACTTCTTGGTTCTTGAATGGGTGGCCATTGTCTATGATTATGGATTGGGGTACACCATACCGACAAATGATATAGTTTAGGATAAACTTAGATATTTGTGTGCCGGTTATGTATGTCATGGGAATAGCTTCAATCCATTTGGTGAAGTATTCAGTGGCAGTGATGATGAACTTATGGCCATTGGATGATGGAGGGTGTATCTTACCTATGAGGTCGAGTCCCCATTGGGTGAAGGGCCATGGTGAAGTAATTGGACGAAGTTCTAGCACTGGCGCTCTTATCAAGTCTCCATGTATTTGACATTGTCTACATTTCTTTACAAAGACGTATGAATCTTTCTCCATTGTAGGCCAATAGTATCCTAGTCTCATAATCTTATGGGCTAGAGTAGGACCACTCAAATGAGATCTGCATATACCCTTGTGTACCGCTCACAAAATTGTTTGTGCTTCTTCAACATCGATACATCTCATTAAGGCATTATCTAAGGTACGTCTATATAGGATTTCTCTGATGATGGTGTACTTAGCTGACTTTCGGATGAAGGTTCGACGTTGGTTATTGGACAAGTCTTGGGGTAAGGTTTGGTCAGTGAGGTGGTCGAATATGTCTTTATACCAAGGAGACGTAGGACCAACAATGGTACACACCATCGCAGTATCGAGGACATTATAGGCGGGGACTGGCAGCTGCTCAACTAGAAACTCGAACTTAGGCACATTACTCGGAATATCCAACAAGGAAGCCATGGTTGCCATAGCATTTGCAACTCTATTCTGGATACGTGGTATTTGATGAAAAGTTATGTCATTGAAATACTATTTGAAACTATCAGCCATTCACTTGTAAGGTGCAAGATTTTCATCCTTAGTCTCGTAATCATCATTTACCTGTTGAATTACCAGTTGAGAGTCACCAAAAACATGTAGGCTCTTTATTTTCCACTGAACTACCATTTTTAACTCTATCACTAAAGCCTCATATTCTACTATATTGTTGCTACAAGGGAAAGCGATCCTAAATGATTTGGGAATGGTATCACCTTGAGGTGTAACAAATAGGATACCAGCTCCTGAACCATGATTTGTATGTGAGCCATCAAAGTATAGTTTCCATTCAGTTTTAATGTCCATGTTAAAGAGAAACTCATCAGGAAAATCTACCACTAATGGATGGTCTGCCTTCATAGGTGCATCAACTAACTGATCTGCAATGACCTATCCTTTTATAGCCTTCCTTTTGACATACTGAATTTCATACTCGCTAAGTATCATAACCCATTTAGCCAACCGGCCTATTAAAGTTGCCTTACTTAGGAGGTATTTAAGTGGATCAATCTTTGCAATTAGCATTGTTTGTCGATTGAGCATATAGTGCCAAAGTTTTTGGGTAGCAAAGACTACCGCAAGACAGGCACGTTCTATGTTGTTGTAACTCAATTCATAGCCCACTAAGGTACGACTGATGTAATAGACGGCTCTCTCATGACCTTGATCATCGTGTTGTGCGAGAAGAGCCCCTAATGCTAATTGAGTTGCTGAAATGTATAATATCAATGGTTTTCCCTCTGTAGGTGGCATTAAGACTGGTGGAGTAAGCAAATAGTCCTTGATTTGCTGGAAGGCCTCTTGACATTTAAGTTTCCACACATACGGTACTCCTTTCTTGAGTAGATGTTGAAATGAGTGTATTTTATCTGCCAGTTGTACTATGAAATGCCTAATTGACTGTAATCTTCCTTGTAGGGTTCTGAGTTGACCAATGCTGACTGGAGGAGGCATTTCTATGATAGCTCTTACCTTCTCTGGATCTACTTCAATGCCTCTTCTGGAGATGATATACCCTAATAGTTTCCCTGATTTCACTCCAAAGACACACTTCTTTGGATTTAGCCTAACATTGTAATTTTCTAGCCTTTGGAATATCTTGTCTAAAACCTTTAAATGATCTTCCTTTGTTTTAGATTTTTCTATAATGTCATCTACATAATCTTCCATGAGAGTATGTACAAAGTCATGGAAAATCGTAGTCATTGCCTATTGATAGGTAGCTCCTGCATTCTTAAGTCCAAATGGCATAACATTCCAACAGTATGTGCCCCATGGACATGTGAAAGTTGTCTTGTGTTGGTCTTCAGTTGCTATCTTAATCTGGTTATATCCCAAGAAACCATCCATGAGGGATAGCATCTCGTATCCTCCTGTAAGATCTACTATCATGTTGATATTCGGCAAAGGGAAGTCATCCCTGGGACATGCCTTATTGATGTCTCTAAATTCTATGCATATGCGAATGCCCCCAGTTGGTTTAGTTACTAGTACTAGATTTGATATCCAATCTACATAGTCTATTGTCATTATGAATCCTACATCCAAGAGTTTCTTAAGTTCTGCCTTGACCAATAGAGCAATTTGCGGGTGTATTTTCCTTAACTTTTGTTTGACTGGCTTAATACCTGGCTGTAGTGGTAAATGATGCAATATTAGGTCTAGATCCAGCCCAGGCATGTCAGCATACGACCATGCAAATTTTATCTCTCTTTTTGAAGAAGTCCTTAAACTCAAGTTTTTCTGTCTTTGTTAAAGAAGCTGCAAAATATACCTTTCGAGGATTATCTTTTGTACCTATGTTGACTTCAACAGATTCTTCTACTAGCATTGGTGACTTTTCTTGTTCAACGGGGAGAATATTTAAACCTCTATCCTTGGGTGCCTCTGGGAGGTTTTCGCACTCGGATACGTCCTTTATTTTGACTTTTTCTTTGTCCAAAGGCTCCTTTCGGTTTTCACCTAGGGACTCATCATTTTCTTTTTCATTGTCTTTTTCCTTTTTATTCTCATTTTTGCAACTAGAGGTGTAAATAGACTCCCCAAAATATGCTTTATCATCCAAGTCTATGGTGAAACCAGCTTTATGATCCCCTCTTGGTATGCCTTCTCTAAGTCCCATGAACTCAACAATTGCTTTGTCGTTCTTGAATGTATCTATGATAGGTGTACCTTGTTGATCCCAATCGATAAGTTCGAGATATATAAGGGGCATGTCATCATCAAAGTTTTTAAAGGTAGCTGCTAACAAGGTGAATATGGAATGGTTGACATGGTCACAGAAGTTTTGCACTAACTCCTTCTTGTTTTTCTTCCTAGGGGGAGGTATACTTTGATGTGGGACTATAGTAAGGGCTGTATTGTCAAAAGATGGTTTGTTAGGTGCCCAAGATGCATGATCAAGGGTTTCCCAATAATAGTTCTCTTGCCATTCTTTTTTGGACAAGTGCTTCTTAGGATGAGGACTATGTGATTTTGGTACAGGTTTCACGTTTAGGTCCAATTCTCCAAATAGGGCATCTATGTTCATGAGACTGGTAGATGAAAGGGACTCCCATTCACCATCGCTTGAGTAAGGGGATTCATCGAAAACTAGAGGTTTGTTGTAAACTGGGGGGAAGTGGTTCATGAGATGTCTCGATGTCTGCGTAATCACTCACTTCCTCTTGAAACAATGACGAAGTACCAGGAAATCCAATTCTAAGCGGTTGACACCCTAGCCCTAAGTATTTCGATCGTGGGTAGATAGTGAAAAGTTCCGTCCTTCCATTTTGATATAGTCCTAACCCACTGTGCCTATCATTGCCTTCATTTTGCATTATCTTAAAGCCTTTTCCATACTGGTCCTTAGCTATTTGAATAGACGGGGAAGGGTATTCATGTTCTTCTTGATACAACCAAGAATCACCTTGATCCACAATTTCATCACTTAACTCTCCCCATTTTGTCAATGTCATTGTAGGGGGAACATGAAATGTGACCACTGACTATCTTCTATCTGCCATGGGTAGGCCATATGCCTTCAGTAGAATCAGTTGAGTGACATAGTATGATGCCTTTATATTGTATTCACCACGACCCTTGACTTGGATCTCGAGTTTAGG
The DNA here is from genome assembly GCA_007115665.2 of Sequoiadendron giganteum. NCBI lineage: Eukaryota > Viridiplantae > Streptophyta > Pinopsida > Cupressales > Cupressaceae > Sequoiadendron > Sequoiadendron giganteum. Next base: position 342,886,043 of record CM021109.1, on the reverse strand, counting down.
AGTGGATGATGGCGGTTTGAATGAAACGGACCTAGTGAGATGTGATGGGTCAATGTATAGGGATAAAGTGGATGATGAAACTTCTTGGTTAATTGGTACTTGTCATTGTGGAATATCCCTTAGGCTTGTACAATACTGAAAAGGATCTGGATCACCATAAATCATGATCTTTGTGCCATTATAGGGGAACTTAAGACATTGGTGATATGTTGAAGGTACAACTTTCATTGTGTGTATCCAAGGTCTACCTAACAACAAGTTGTATGGAAGGGTGAGATCCAAGACTTGGAAGCTGGTGTTCATGATTGTTGGGTCAATTCTGATAGGGAGTGTGACAACTCCTTTGGATGATCTGTCCTCATCATCGTAAGCCTTGATGACTATACTTTTAGAGGTGTCTACATAGTCTTCTGAGAATCCTAATGCCTTAACCAATTTTAGGGTACACAGGTTCAAACTTGCTCCTCCGTCTACCAAGACTCGTCAAACTTTGTTTTGATGGATTAAGACTTCAAGATGTAAGGGGTCATTATGACTAGACTTCTCAGTCGAGTAATCTTGTTGGGAAAATGTGGCATGATGCTAGTTGGTCAAATATCCCACCATTTCTTCGAAACGATTGACATCTAAGTCTGTAGGAACAGTTATGTTATGTAGAGCTTTGTCTAGAATGGCTCGATGCTCAGGTGATAAGGTCAACATTTCCAAGATAGATATTTTCACGGGGGTTTTACTCAATTGATCAAGAAGATTGTACTTGAACTTGGAAGCTTGCGTAGGTGGCTCAGAAGAAGAAGGTCTAGGAATAGTAATCTTAGTTCTGCGTGTGTTCACATTACATTTTGGATGCTTCTTAATGGTGAAGGTATTGACATTCTCATTTGCGGCTCGTAGGTGATTTATGATCTTTCCTTTACCATAGTCATAATTGGTATTGTTATAATTGATTGATGGATTATTCTTGGGTCCCGAACTGGAGGCTTTTCCTTTTGTGTGGTCATGTAACAGGTCCGTGAAGACCTTATGATCATTGTTCTTGGTGTTTTTCTGCCCATCGACCTCTATGGTTCCATTTTCAACAAAGTCTTGTATGATATTCTTGAGTTGGCGTCATTGTTGGAGGTTGTGTCCTTTAGTTCGATGATAGTCACAAAAAGAGTTATCATCCCACCATGAAGGTTTGAACTGTCCAGGATCATATTCTCTTGGTTCCAAAGGTTTGATGAGATTATGTTTAATCAACTCTTTGAAAATAGTCTTGATTGGTTGTCCTAAAGGTGTAAATTCACATGTTGGAAATCTCCTCTATTGTGGTCTTTGTTGTTGTGAATTTTGGACATAGTTAGCTATTTGATCCGGACTATTCATCATGTCTTGATTGGAATTACAACCTCTAAGTGTGATAACTAGTCCCGTATGTACGTGTTTAGCATCAACAATGCCTTCATTTGAAACATTCTTGTTTCTAGACCAAAATTTGTTTCTATCATTTGGTGCGTTCTGATGTTGGACAACCGGATTTCTACCTGGTAATTTTATTTCTCCTTTGTCTATAAGGCCTTTCTCAAGGATGATTGCCTTTTGTACCAAGTCTGAGAATGACATACAACAGTGTACCCTTAAGTCACTTCACAATTTGGGGTTGATGTTCTCTAGGAATATCATGACCTTTTGTTTTTCCGGTATTTCAACTGGACATTTACTAGCTAGACTTCACCATCTTTGGAAGAAAGTGGTGAAAGTTTCACAATCTTCTTGTGTCGTGTGGCACAAGGTTGCTATTGTTACCTCATTTTCTATGTTAAAGGTGAAACGTTTGACAAACTTCTCAACTAATTCACCCCAAGATCATATACCATATGGTAATTTAGAAAACCATTCCAGTCCTATCCCGACAAGGGTTCGTGGAAATAGTCTCATTAAGTATGTGGGGTCATACGATATGTCCATGCATGTTGTTGAGAATTCTCTAATATGTTCTAAAGGATTCTTTCTCCCATTATACTTAGGCAAAATTGGTATAATGTATCCATGGGGGAAAGGCATCATATAAAGTACTTTGTCAAATGGACATGGACATAGGTCTTGTGCTGAGATAGTTCGTTTTTCGGACATAGACATGTTGTCCATCTATTGTTGAAGAGTTTGCATTTGGTTTTGAAGGACATCGACTTGTGTCAAGGACATGGTGTTTGTAATATTTGGATCAATGTAGGTGTTTTGATATGCCATGTTCTGTGATGGGTTGTGATTGGGTGAGGGAATATATCCTGTCAAAATATTCTGATTCGGTATAGGGATATTCCCTGTCTGAATGGTTTGATTTGGTATAGGAATGCTTCCTGTCTGAATTGTCTGATTTGGTATAGGGATGCTTCCTGTCTGAATGATTTGGTTTGGTATAGGTATATTTCTGCCAACTTTGGTTCTCTTACCAGTTGTGTTGGTGCCAAAGGGGATGGAGGAAGTTGCTCCCACAATGAATTGTAAACCTTGTGTTATATTGAAAGGGGTTTTGTTTACAATTGATGATGTTTGAGTTGGTATACCAGTTGGTATTGTTGTGGTAATTTGGGGAATAGAGACAGTTGATGTTGCAGTTTGGGATGGTTGAGTTGATTGTGTTTGCAAGGTACGAATATCAAATCCTATGGGTAGTTTGGCACCTTCTGCTAGCAACTTTGCTAGATAGCGTTGGGGATCATTTGCTAAACATTCATCCATAAAGGATGCAAATTCAGGATCTTGTACTGTTGCATCTATATCTTCTATGTAAATTTGACCATGTGTGTCTCTAGTAACATGTTTCTCAAGCAAAGGCTTGTGTGGTCTTTTACTTCCTAAAGGTTGGTTTCCGAATGGATTGATGAATTCGTTAGGGTCTGTCATTGATTTGTGTTTCTTTTTGGACCTTGTTTCGACCATGAAAAGTTGCTCAAAATGGGTAATGCAGACTATGTCTAAAACTGATATGACCTATGTCTATGTTTTTGGATTTTTTTGACGATAAATAATGTTGCTAAGATGGTTTCTAAAAAGACATATACTAAGATGACGTATGATAGGATGGACAATATGAAAAATTTGGAGTAGACTATAACAATAAATGAGTCTAAGATGGTATAACCTACCACCTATGGGATAAATACATGCAAAGATTTGTTTTCGACCAAGGAACCTAGTTGTATGACAAGGGCAGTTGACAAGGTGAATTTTTCAAACTAGACTGTTGAGCTGAAAAGATCCACTAGATGGGACTAAAGTGACAAGGTTCAATGATTGTGACAAACCGACACATGAACATTTCCATTGACAAGGAAATTTATCTATTCCATGATATGCAATTTCCTAGGGAGTATCTATATGCATACAACATAGGATGATAATTACTATGACATTTATTGTGACTAAGACGTATATGACACCTATGATGCAAGGTTTTGAGCAAAATTTTAACAGTTTATGTCCAAGGCTGATCTTAAGAACCTAAAGCAAATAATGACAATGACGTTTTAGACTCAGCTTGCGGTTTTGATGTTTTCTGTTGACAGGAAAATGTGATTCACCTAACAATTGTGGTTTTTGACAGTGCATGCGGCGTTTCTAATAGTTGTGGTTTTTCCTATGACAAATGTGGTTTACAGATACACATGTGGCTCGCAAATTGATAGATACGGTTTGCATGCACACATGCGACTCAAAATGTGACAGTTACGACTCATGATATGCAGACTATGAAAAGTGAATGTTTTGACAGACAGATGTGGCATTTCCCCTAACAGATGCGACTCGCTAATACATATGCGGCGTTTAAACTGACAAATGCGACTCGTTTTTCTGACAGTTGGATTTTTCCCGAAAGTTGTTGACTGAATTTGTTTGTTTGATCAAGATTTTGATGAATACAACAAAGAGCAAACACAGCAATCAATGTATTTTCAGTTTTTGTGATGAAAGGACTGTTAAGACTCGAAAAACAGTTACAACCTAGGCTTTTAGGACAATACTTGTTGAATTCTTACTTGGATTTCTCCAGCTACGCATATTTATGGTGAATGACTAGTAGCTTGACCCCACTAGCTCCCCTCCATGACACTCACTTATATGGGGCAGCCAAGCTACTGTATCCATGAAACTCCCATGGCATACATTTCATTTCCACACATAAATTGTAAATATGTAAGACAGCTTCGCAGGGCCGACCCTGTTGTGCCAACAAGTAGGTAGGATTTTGGTAACTCTACAACAAGGTGTTTAATAAGGGCATTTCATTCATGGGACACTATCCAATGTTGGTGAGAGTCCATTTTTGTCCATCTCATCGGAATAGTGCACATGATTCGTGGGCTTTCCCCAAGAATCAACTTTTCTATACCGGCTGGAAGTCGCTTGGCTTTAGCGTGCTACCGGTCTGAGTCATCTTGCGGTGAGTACTTTTTCCCACCAAGACAGGCCCAAGTTCTAGAGTCAGCAACCATTTCTCTTACACCCAGGATTGCATGACTACGCAAGGGGAGAGGATACTTCGGTGTACTGAATCATAAGGGTTACAAATGCGTGCAAAGCACCAGACAAAGAAGATAATGGTTCTTTTTAATCCAAACGATAATTTTCTATCTAACAATCAGAAAATTCATTTTAATCCCACACGACGATTATCTATCTACCAAACAAAAGCTTGCTTAAATAAATAAATTAACACAAAGGCATTAGATTTTTCATGCAAATTTATCAGTAGTTCAATGTTCTTTAGCTTTCATCCTGAAAAAAATTATCTTAGGTTTTTAATGGTCTTCTATGCTTCATCCTGCAAACACTATGTTATTCCTCCTTAACACAACTGAAACAAATATTAGCAAAAATCCAAACAACCTAAAAAGCGAAAACAAAAATATGGATGCACGGAAATCAATAAAAAAGTGAAAAAGTTTTACCAGGTAGATGTGGCTTTTGGAGCCACAGATGTAGTTCGACTGTTGATAGGCGGATGCGGTTCGCGAATTTTGTTGACACGCGGATGCAGTTCGTGACGTCGCGGATGTAGCTTTTGATGACAGATGCGTCATTGTTTTTCAAAGATGCGGTTCATGGATACAAATGCATCATTTTACGGAATAGATGTGGTGTGTCGTACGGAAAACCTGCAAAAAAGAACAGAAAACAGAAAGACGAAAATATGTGCAAATTTTGAAGCGTGTTCACGTTGGGTTCACCAAATGTAAATGATAGATTTTTCTGCAAACTAGAATAACAATGTTAACACTAATCTAAAATCAAACAACAAAGAATGAATAAGTAAACTAAATAAACTAAACAACTTAATGGAAAGCTCTCACTGAATATGTGTTCACCCCTTCGAATTATCTTGATTGTTCTTCTCCATTTTTCCTTTTCAGTATTCTTGCCCTCAGATTTCTGTGTTTGAATGCAAGTATAACTTTGTCGAGTGTCTAAGCAAAATATCAATGATAAGTCTCTTCTCAAAAGTGTATGATTTCGGGAGAGGAGGAATAATGATAATGACAGGCCATTTTATAGATTTTGGGTTTTCGAACGATCGACTCAGATTGAAAGAGAGATCGACGGATGAGATTGATGAATGCCATGCGATGTGAGTTATGTCTTAGATAGAATGTGAGTTAGAATTTAAGTTAGAACATGAGTTCAGGAAAGACTACAGATAGAGACTAAGTTAGAACGTGAGTTAGAACACAAGTTCAAGATCTTAATCTCCAAAAATAGAAGAAATAGACTTTGTATGCAAAAGCCAAAGTTAGAACTCGAAGACTAGTGCATTTGAATGCAAACATGAGTTAAATAATTAAATAAAGATATTTAATTAATAAACACATCATGCATATGAGTTGGAACTAGTTAACTGACTAGTTATGATAGAGAGTCTTCTCACAGAGATAATCAGATGTTGAATCTGAAGATAACTAGAGAACTAAAAATAGATCTTGAGTCAGAAGGTGAGTGAATGATTAGTCAACTGATTGATAGAAGAATGTGATGTAAATAATTAAATATGAATTAAATGTTAATTTAATTCAACATTCGAAAGTGAAAGACTTAATTAAATAAATAAAGATCATTTATTTAATTTGACTGTTGTAATGGTGGAATTGAATAATTAAATAATAAATATTTAATTATAGATAAAGGGGGTTAAATGAATAATTAAATAGTAAATATTTAATTATAGTTTAAATATGACAAAGGGGGGGGAGTAATTAAATAATAAATTATTTAATTGATAGATAAAAGGGGAATTAATTAGTTAGCAATATAATTAAACAAATATGATTTATTTAATTAATCAAGTTGAATAAAAGTTATTAATGAATTAATTAAAAAGAGATATTTAATTAATAGAGGAAATATGTGTTAGAAAGGGTAGTTAAATAATAAACTATGTTGAAAGTGGTGTTCGCAGGCCTAGACCAATTTTCAGTGTCTATAGGAAACATGCAAACATACAAGAAAATTTGAAAAATCCCAAAGATCCACAACCTCAACAATTAAATGGGGTGCCCACACCCTCGTTGTCGTCATGATAAATGTTGCATGTCAAAATCACCCCTTTTAGATCCATGAACATTTGGAGCTATGAGAAAATCACTCCTTATCCATTCACCATACCTCTAAACATTAATGGTGTTTGGATTCATGTGTAGGAACAAGGAAATCACTCGAAAATTCTTTGAAAAGATGACCTAGAGATGATGTTTCAATCATCAAGAACTGCAACAATAATTGAGGCATGTGTGAGAATAATTTTCCTTCTCTAAATCCATGCCAATCTACATAAAAATGATTTATGGATGTCATCACATTTTATCTAGTGGTTAGCAGGCATTGAAATGCATTAATGTCATTCTTGTATCATCCCATGGGTAGGTAGGGATTTCACACGCAAACTATGGAGTTTGGAATGTGGCATTCCAGGGAGGAAAATTCTGACAAGCATGCTGGTAAGATCAATCCCTAAATCCCAAAAATGAATCTCGTCAAGCTATCAGGATCGAAGTTGTGGCCTTCCACAAACTATGTCACAATTTTTCCAAGTTCGCGAACTCACACTTGCCAAAACTTAGAACTTGGCCACTTTTCAATCTTCTTTCTCCTTTTCTTCATCTATCTCTCTTTCTTTCAACATGTCACACTTTTAATGAAGTGGAGAACCTGCAAACTATGTTGGCATATCGGCAAGTTCACGAACTCATGAACTTACCAGCATGGTTAACCTTAACCATCTCTTTGTCTTTGTTGACTCTTCGGGGAACTTATGAACCTTGAAACTTTGACTTTTCACTTTTCCACTTTTTGTGAACTTACAAACCATGTCGATCTTTCAACAAGATTTTGAACCTATAAACTTGCTAACACATTTAAGTCACTCATTCTCCTTTGTCGCACTTTTACAGAGTTCACGAACTCGCAAAATTTGTCATATCATAACGCTGGTGACTTCCTTTTGTTCCTTTGTCAAGGTTTTGGGAAATCGAGGAATCAAGGAGGATGGAGGGAAGTAGAACTACGAAACTCTGAAATACTTAAAAGAAATTTTGAAAAGGGCATAAGAGAATGTTGGGTTGTCATAATTTCAAGGAAAATATGTAATGTCCTCATTTTAGCCACACGCTTTTTGTGGCTGTTAGCCTATTTTTGGAGGCCCGTAGGCTAGTCAGAAATGCAAATTAGGGTTTCCTACTTTGCAGGAGGTTTCAAATGAGCTTTTGAAGGTTTTCATGTGTGAGTTTTTGATGCATGTCTGGTGGAGATTTTTGGGTTTTTGGAGAGCTTTAGGATGAGGTAACATGCATGTCAAGGAAATGACATGCATTTCTGGCATGTACTTTCCATGCAAGAAAGGTTTCTGGGTTTTCCTAGGTTTTCAAAGACCTTCACAATGGTGTAACATGCATCTCCATATAATAAAATTTCCTAACACTTACTATTTTTAGTAAGTCACGATAACTACCCAGTTTGTGCTCAAAATGAGTTTGGAACAACTTACTATTTTTACTAAGTTCTATTTATGGCAGTGTCATCCTAGTAGCCGCTCAGTCATCCCCAATCATCTTTCTATTTTTGGCAGTGCTCCAGTTGGTAGTAGTTCAACAGTCCAGTGCAATTTCCATTTTGGGCAAAGTATTTTGGGTATATTTGGCTTTCAACATTTTGAGGCTCATTTTGGGTAAAATAATTTATTTAAGCCATTTAATTATTATAATGTGATTTTGACCCCTTGGCCTAGCACAATGACTTAATGTTGTTTTAAAAAGGGGACTATGAGGGTGGATCCCTCATTAAGAGCTTTTTTTCATATTTCAAATGTTAATTATCTCCTCTTGTGTCTTGGATGCCAAAATGGTGGAGGATTAAGTGATTTAAAAATTAAATTATTTCAAAGAGTTGGGTGTCCCATTTGGAGGGAAAAGGAGGAAGTTGAAGAGTCACCTCGGGTTCTATTTAAGAATGCATTTTCTCATTCATTTGGTATCCATTTTTTATCATATCGAATAGCTACCAAAATGTTTTTAGTTTTATGGCTTCAAGGAATGCATACCTCTTAGCAAGGATTCAGTTTCTTGTTTGAAAGATAACACCTAGCTGGGTATGAGACTACTTCTCATTCAGAGATTGCAGATTGAGCATCATTGTTACAAGTTTTGGAGTTATTTTCTATATTTCATGTTGTTGGTTCATCCATGGCTATAGGTGATTTTCAATCATATCTAGTTATGTGATTATATTTTGCTTGTGGGTATTTTCTCTATTGGTTTCTATGCTAGAGATGCCCCTAATTGTACATTTGCATATTTTATGAGAAAGTGTCTATTTAAATAGACAAGTTCGACCTCCTTTCCAGGTTGTCCCTTATCATCTTGGCTTTGGATTGTGTGTTGGGAATATTTTAGAGTTATATGTGTCTTGTTGATGTCCTTTTATGGTCAACTAGCCTTTGAGAAGGTTCATTTTTAGTTTCATGTGAATTGGTGATGTGTGGTTAAAGATATGAGCAATTTTTTGAAGTCTTAGCTTGCTGGTCTTTAATTTGTTGGTTTTCACATCAGGCCTATGTGTTTTTGTCTTATTCTCTTTTTCCTTGATGTTCCAATTCATAGTTGTAATTGAAGAAGTGTTGTGGAATCATTATATTGAAGATTGGAGCAGGATTTCATAGAAAAATCATTGTAACAAGCACTTTGTAATAGTTGGTTTCAATAGTACTGAATCAACCTCTTTATCTTTAGCACATTTCTTTTTGTATCTCTTACTCTCATTGAATAAGTGGTCGAGTTTCCTTTATTTTAGTTTGCTACTCTCATTGAATAAGTGGTTGAGTTTTGAGCTTAAATGATTGTAATAATCCCCCTCCACTGAATAAGTGGTATAGTGGAATTCATGGTCGGTTCACCTCCTACACTTTCATTTCCAACACTGTAATTTCAGTTTAGTAAATTGCTAACGATCCCCGACACCGTCTTCTATCAGCTCACCCTCATTGGGATTTTGGTGAACATTCTTGGTGAGGGTTACTTTCAATTTGATTATCTTTGGAGCTAATGCTAATCAATGGTGTTTGTGTTGGACTTGTTCTAAAAAAAATTGGAAAAAAAACTAAGGGGAATACTTTAGTGGTATCATATCCAAGGATCTTGCCATCCTATTGGGAGAACAAAAAGAAATTTGAGTTTCCACAATGGAATTCAGTAGAATTTCCAAACAGTTCAAGAGGCAATGTGAACATGAGGCTTCTATTCTCCATGAAGATTATCAGAGTATGACAAATGAGTTTAAGAATGATATTTCTTTTGACTCTTTCTTGAATTGTGTTGTGATGCTAAAACTGGGAAAGTTGAGTGTGGTTAACAACATAGAAGAACAATGAATGGAAAAGAAGAATATTATATTAATGAGGGATAGAGAAAGAAGCAAAAGTGCTTGTTTGTGGTTTGCAACCCACAAGTAAGCACATTGTAGAGAAAAAATAGTTAACAAGTTTTGAAGATGGCACAAGCATGGTGCACATGTCACCTCAAAATGATCATGAGTTTGATGAAATACCTTGACAGTTGAAGAGTGTGTAGAAGAGCCCCAAAATATTCCCTTAGACTTGCATGTGATAAGAAGTGATGAAGATTAGTTTGGTGAAAAGAACATAACAACAGTCTTGAATCCTAATTTGGATTCCTACAATGAAGGTCTTGAGACTAAGGGCTTTACATAAGATGTTGGTAGAACTATTGTGTGGGATGAGTTCGCTGAAGAAGAGCAAGATGAAGGAAATATTAGTGGTGTCTTTGAACTTATGACTACTTTCATAGTGATGATTCTTATGATGATTCAGATGAGTTCATCTCTAATCATATTGAATATTTGGTGAGGGATAATTCTCTATTTGTTGCTGACCCAATTTCCGAAGAGTTTCCACATGAAGAGTTCATGTCAAGTAACCAAGAATATCCCCTTGTTATGCATGGGGCTGCTAATGATGAAATCAGTAACACTCCTACTCATGATAGGTCCATTGAAGAAAAGAATGATAAAATATTCAAATCAGCCAACTTTGATGATTCTTTATTTCAATACAATGTTAGTGACATGGGTGGTATTGGGTTTGATTATCAAACTACACTCATGGAGAGAGCTACTAATGAAGATATCAGTTTAAGTGAAATGGGGAGTGACTCATTCAAAGAGTTAGCACTCCAAGAGGAGCACAATGAGCACTTTCCTATTGATCATTACAATCAACCCTTTAGAATTTGGGATCCATGTGTGATGGCACAAAGGTATGATAAAGAACTAGTGTGGGATAAATTTCCCTTTGATCCTGATGAAGATAAAAAATCTGATTGCATTGGAAGCTATGAGGTGGCCTTTGGAGGGAAAGGTGTCTTTGATGAAGAAGCTTTCTTGTAAAAGCTCCATAATGACCCCTTTGAGATGGTTGTAGCCACTAAAGTAGAATATGTTGCTACCAAAACTTTCAAAACAAGTTGGGGACTGCCATAACCTTTGACCAAGGAGACAGTGAGGAGGAAGTAGAGCTAGAAGACCATATATGGCTTTTGAGGATGAAAGGTTTACAGAGGTTCTCAAACACAAATATGATTTATCTATTCAAGAATTTGATTACAAACAATGGGTTAAATAAATTGTAGAGGATGATTCTCTTCATGGTATTGAGATATCTTAGCTAGTTGGTGGTGGAAGACAAGAATATTGGAGTAGTTACGAGGATATCAAAGACACAAAACAAAGTTTTGATTTTGAAAGGCAGCCTACCAGCAATCCACCATCTTTGTATATTCTTGAGTGGGAAGATCAATTCCCAGAGTCATTTGAAAGGGAAGTGCAAGTTCTATCTAGATTTGACTGCACACACAGTTTGATTGAATATATCTACTAGAAGGCTTAGTTTCAAGAGAGATGAAGAGGAATTAAGGATGAAGTTTCCCTTCCTAATTTACAACTTATCAAAGACTCTTTGGAGGCATTGAAATCAGCGTACATACACTTGATTGAAAATCAAAATTATGCCTTCAAAATTACAAAGAAGACCACTAGTGCTTTCCAAGGAAAGGAGAGAAAGGTTGACGAGCTTACTCTGGAGATTGAATCAACAAAGGACATGTTGGAAAATACTCGGTTGGTTCTAACAAAGGTAGAAGATTAGTTTGTTGACTTCAATATTTTTTAGGGAGTGTGATATTGCACAAAGAGCTGAAGAAATCAAGCAAGTGATTGTAGAGATTGATAGTCTTCAAGAGGAGTTTGATCTAGAAAGTTTCACAAGAAAATCAGAAGTTGCATGTGCAGATTTGGATTAGCAAGATGAAAGGGATGACTTCCAAATCTTTGAAAATACTCTCTTTGAAATGGGTGTAGAAGCAACTTATGACAATCCTCTCTTTGTTTTGAAAAATGAGTCATGTAGTGAAGTGACCAGGCATGAAGTCGAGTATGAACTCCAGTCTATGGATGCTTTGATATCACTCTATGAGGATGGGCCATGTTTTGTGATTAATAATCTTCCAAGGAAGTTTGTTAGTGAATTCATACGAGGGTTTAAGGATGAAGTCTCCACATGGGAAGTGTTGAAGAAAGATGATTTCAACATCTTTTCCATCAAGATGTTAATAAAACAAGTCTTGGTAGCTGCTGGTAACTTCAGTGCAACAACAAGGAATGAATATTTCAGACTTGTTACTCATGAAGTTTGGGAGAAAGATGGGCCAAAATAGATTATTTACCTTCTTGGAAATCCATCCCTTGGGTTGAGTGATGTTTTGGCTCATCCTAGTCCTTTTTGGGGATGGGGATTAAGGACAAATTTGTTTCGTGCTCCATTGATGATGATGTCTTCATGGATGGGCTACATGGGTTTATCAAAGAAGACAATAACTTTTTGAGTTTGCATTTTGTTTTGATTAGCACTTGGAAAAGTGTAGTGTACTCTTTCCGGTGTAGTGGAGAAATTTTTTAGTTCGGTATCCATGCTTGGGATCCTCAACATGGGTTGATGGAGCTAATTACTTGTGGAAAGATGAATTTTTGGAGGGATAAGGATTCATTTTTTAGATTCTTTGGTCTTGTTCCCATCCTTACCAACCATTCGATGGTTCTTTTTTCTCATCAAATAGTGGATTGGAGAGATATTTTGAGCAAATGATGGTTTTAAGTGGGGTTGGAATCTCTTGAGAGGATGTTTCTAGCCTTGGACATGAGAAAATGAATTAATTTGGGTGACGATTTTCAGTATAGCAATAGTTGTTCATCTTCTTGGATGCTGATTAACCTTAAATCAGATCATAAGTCAATCTTTTCTGTCATGGTGGGCATTTGGTATACTCATTTTTGGACTTCACAGTCTCTTATCAGGACTGATTTTTGGCCTCAAATGCAAGAAGTGATGATTCAAAGCAATCCAAATCTGTCTTTGGGAGGTGTCAAGTTGTTACCAGTGGCTATTCCTATGCATTCCCTTGTATTTATGCTTGGGGTAGTGAACCTTTGCTTGCCTTGGTTCATAATTTTGAGACTCTTGGAGTAGGTTCTACAAGAGCTTTTAGAAGTCTTCGTGATTGTTTCACAATAACTCATAGGAGGTATAGTAGATTCATAAGGATTCATGAGGATGAATTTATTTTTCTCTTTGCAAGAAATTTTAGAGGAGTCACATATGCAACCATGACTTTGTTAAACACTTTGAGAAGTTATGTTGAGGAATATTATTTTGACTTGAGTGGACTCTCTTTCTTTATGCTTAGGTTTGTAATAGACATTGGTATCTATGAATGTTTATTCACGTAATGCTCTATTCCTTTGCAGTTTTTCTTTCTTTCATGGCTTAGCCTTTGGTTTCGATGTCGCTCACAGCTTTTTGATGTCGCTCACAACTTTTTGATGTCGCTCGCACTTTTTTGAGAGCTTTCCACTTGGCATCCTATCACGGCTTCCCTTCAGATGCTTTGCTTTACTTTTGGCTAGGCTTTGGTTGCTTTCCATGTCGCACATCGCATCGGCTTGCTTTTTGTTTGGGTGGGGGCCACATTGCAGTTACTTTTGTCAGGAGCTTTCCATGTGGTGTTTTTTGGGCATTTTTGCTCAAGGGTTGTTGCAACCGTTTCCATTTTGGCGCTGTGTGCCCTTTCTATTTTGCTACCGCATGGTCCATCTCTCTTCGAAGTGCCCCTATTGGTGTGTGACTGTTCCTTCTTTCGCATGGGTGGCTTCGCTGGAGCTTTCCATGTGGTATTTGTCGGGCTTCGCTGGAGCATCTTTTTTGTTGGAATTTTTAGGTGGTGGGTTGGCTAATTTAAACAACTCGTTCTTCATTTGGTGGTTGTTGTTAGATGGATGAAATTTCCTGAGCATTGATAATTAGCCTCTGTAGTGTTTGATATTAAATTTGAACTCACAAACTTTTCCATTCTTTTCAACCTCTCTATTTTCAAGCATTTGATAGGACATTAAATTGTGCTTGAATTTTTTGAAGCATTCGAGTATCTATTTCAAGCTTTTGTAATATTTATATAGCTTAGTGTAATACAAATCATGTTGCTACTCTTTTGTGTTAGCTTCTACAATATGGGCTATATTATGCAAATGGTTTGATATTCTTATGTTTGCAATGCTGGGAATTATCTATTTGCTATACACTAATTACTACCCGAGCCTTTGTTCAACATTGTTCTTACTTATCTCATTATAGGTCTAGCGCATCGCCTTAGTTTAGGTTTGTTTGTTTTATGTTTACCTTCTTCCCCTTTTCTTCCCTCCACTAAAAAATGAAGATCCAACTTTGATAAAATCTCAAAGGTCACTTAGCTATGCGCACAAGTCCCCCAATAGCTAAGTTTCTTATAAGGCTGTTGCCTACAATTTTTTTGCATCAACAATTATTTTTCTAGCACAACCAGTGGGACGAACTAAGACGTTTACAAATCAAAAAGAGTGTATGAGCCATACGCCCGTCCCTAGGTCTCAAATCGCAAGAATTTTTGGCCTGCTTGTACCATGACTAGTTTCAATCAAGGCGAGAGGTCAGCAGGCTAACACATCACCTCTGACTTCTCCTCCCCCTCTTGCGCAAATAGCTACAAATTTTGTACCTGGGATGCTAGTAGTCCTTTGATAGCTCCTGTACCACCTGTAGTGTGGGCTCCAATCCCAACTTTCACTTTAAAGGTTGTCCCAAAGTTCACTGGGGGCGATTCAAAAACTGGAGTGAAGCACTTGCAAGATGTGGATGATGTATGTCTGGTCCATGGCATTACTAACTAGAACATGGCTTTGCGGCTACTTGCAGCCTCTTTTAGAGGGAAGGCGTTGGATCGGTATCATACTCTTTCAGCTAATATAATTGGCACTTGGGATAAGCTCGAAGATCCTTTCTATGAGCACTTCTCAAATAATGGCGACAGATCTTCGCTATATCACTAGCTGGCTCATATAAGGTGGGCTCATCATGAAGCTTTGGCTGATTTCAATGCTTGGTTTCATTTGACTTGGTAGAGGGTTCATGTCGGTAGTCGACCACCTCCAGATCTGGCATTCATGTTCTATCTGAAGTCTATAAATGTTGATATTTCTATGATGCTACAAGCTCTCAATGGGAATACCTTACCCGATGCATATAGCCTTGTTGTCACCGTGGAGAACAATCTTATTGCAGCTGAAAATTTGGCACCGTGGCCTATCATGCCATTGTTCCAAAAATCTACCACAACAGAACTAGAGGTAGCTTCAACCAGCGCTCCCGCACCCCCCAGTCTATGTATGTGTACCCGGGAACGACATCGAGCTTGGCTCCAGTGCCTAACCCCCTGGTGACTAAATTGAACGACATGAGGGAGCAGTTACAAACCATGAGAAATGAGTTAACCAGTATGAAGTGGAAATAGTATATCTACCAGAAGCCTGCTTACCAAAACTACCAAAGTGGGAACCCTCCTTTTCAACAAGATCAATGGAAGGATAGATAGTGCAGTAATACCCAAGCTCAAAAGAGCTAGCAGATCATGCCTGTGACTATGTCGATGCAGACTATCCATCCTAGTTCGAGTAAAGAGTTGGAAGCGAGACAAAATAATCTTCCCGAGGAGATTAATCCATGGTGCTTCCCTTGCAATGATGCACACATGCCCAAAAATTTCCTGCAAGGGAATTTACAATAGAAGATAGCAAAGCAATGTAGTCAAGGTATTTTGCCCGATTCTGGAGGTCATGCATTTTCCTCTCAGCAAATGGAGAACGTAGTTCTCACCGCTCAAATGCAAGGAATATTTATAGAGCAAGAGCTAGAGATAGCTCTAGACTAGGCACTCTTTTCTTGGATGGAAGGAGAGGAGTCGACATACCCGAATGACATTTTGATGACCAAAGCGTCGCAAGTACAGTTGGATTACAATACTCATGCCAAGTGGAGGCTCACTGAAGAATTCACATCCTTGAAAATAGAAGGGTCAACTAATCCAACGCCTAGTCCGTCAATGACTGTATCATCAGTTTTGCAACAGTCTGGGGCCACTTTTCCAAGTCCCAAGAATCCACCTCCTCCGAAAGAAAAATCTCCCATGACCACCCTAGTAGTTGCCAAACAGTCGGATGCACCAGCTTCAATGTAGAAGGAGCCAACTACCATAGCTCATCAGTCACAAATGCCATTCAATGTTGTGGAACAGCTAAAGAAATATTCTGCTAATGTATCTTTGTGGGATATCCTGGCCATCCTAGAGCAAAAGTTGTTGTTACAAAGGGCATTATCGGGAGAAGAGGACATGAAGATGGTTTAGCAGCCCTCAAAAGATAAGACATCCAAGCTAGGCTCGAACAGAGTTCTGACAAATCAATCAACAGAAAAGTAGGTTAGAAAAGAGGGTAAGCCTAAACCCAAACCTTTATTTCTAACACTTATCATTGGTAAAAAACTACTGCATAATTATATGGCTAACTCTAGTGCTAGCAGCACCGTCATGCCCAAGCAAGTAGCTGAAGCTCTGGGACTCAAATACGAGCCTCTTAAGAAGGGAGTCATGCAACTCAATGGGAACAAGGTTGAAACCATCGGAGTAATCAAAGGATTGCCTATGACATTGTTTGCTTGCCCTAGCGTTATCATGAACCAAGACACTGTGCTCATTGACATCCCTCCTTTGTTCGAGATATGTATATCCCAATAATTCACTGCAAATATTGGAGGTTACCTTTCTCTAGACTGGTCGCACTTGATCCTAAGAACCAAACATGGAGCTAAGATGAAGATATTGTCAGAAAATTTACATTCTGAGCATGTGGCTGAAGAAGCCATGATCAATTTTGAGGCAGCACATATGGGTATGTGTAGGATCATGATGGGCCAAAAGCGGTGATATCTAAGTGATATGATGGCCCATGTGGTTGACCACTTTTCTTTTACCCAAAATTGATGAAATGAAAAGGGTTTTTAAACGATATTCTCAGCTTTCCACCAATATAAATTATCCTTGACTTTGAATTTAATAAATAATTATTATTAATTTTCTATTGAAATTATGGGTAAAGTCCTAATTGATAGGCTGATTGAAAAAAATCTATAGCTTTCAAAAAGTATCACATTTTTTGAATCCAAAACATGCGTCACATTCTATGCTTCACATACTATAGGATTAAAAAAAAGAATTGAATTTCATGAAGTTTTGACCAAGTTAAGGTGGTCAGACATATGAGTTTTTATATTTTTTAAAAGTTGTAATAAAAAATTCATAATTAATTATTTACATCGAAATAAATTACAAAAAAAATATGCATCACATCGGGACATGAGTCCCTTACTTATATATAAAATATTGTAAAAAAATATTATCATTTTATTATGGCTAGGGTGGTCAGACACACCTACTTCTTATTTTTTCCCAAAAATTTAAGTACTACTGCATTGAAATTTAAAATTTTCACCAAATAGATTTTATTTAAAAAAAAATAAACCTAGTAGTCTAGAAACTAAATTCAATTTTCTACAAATTCTATTCTTACACATTTTTGAAATAATATAGATAACTTATTCAAATTTTTACATCAAGTTTCCTAACTCTGATTTTCTGAATTTTATTACCACTTAAGGGCCTATTTTTTCCATAATGATCCTATACATACCCATACCTCAATTACCCCAGAAGAGATGCTCAATGCCGAGCTTCTTGAGAATGAAGAAGCGAGCAGTTCCTAGATTGAAAATGAAGAAGCTCTCTTGAATGAATTTATAAGCACATACCCTTTTGGCAACTATCATGCAACAATGATGGGAAAATACATCATACATGAGGAGGATCAGATTATGCCCAGAGTGACTAAAGAATATGGGAGTGAAGGGACCTCAGAGTTATGGACCTTGTACTTTGATAGAGCAAGATGCAGAGTACGAGTCAGAGCCAAAATATATTTGGTATCTCCATCCAAAGAAAAGACCCTAAGGTCATATCGTTTCCAGTTCGCGTGCTCGAACAATGAAGCAGAGTATGAGGGCCTTGTCCACAACTTGAGTTTAGTGGAACGAATGGGTGCAAAGCAAATACAAGTGTTCAAAGATTCAGAATTGATGGTTAACCAAATCTGAGGGTTATCAACCACCAAGAATGTCTGCATGTGATCATAACGACACAGGGTCTGAGACTTGATTGAAGGCTTTGAGGCATTCAACATCCAAGCCATACCTAGAGGGCATAACTCCGAAGTAGACCGAATGGCAACTGTCGGATCTCAGTTTGAGCTAGCTTCTGAGTTAATTGATAACAAACATTCAATGTGAGTGATTGTGCAGCCTTTAGTTCCAAATAATGATCAAAACTAGCAAGTGTTTGTTAGTGATGCTCATATTATCCAATTGTCCAGAGAATTTGTTGACTAGTTACAACCAAAGATCGCTGAGGCCTATGAGGATCAATTGGTCCAACTTAAGTCAAACAAGCTTCCCAAAGGTTTGGTTACTCTCGAGAGTTTGTTTGATTCCGATGATGTGAGAAATGACAAGAGAAAGTTTGTAGCTGATAAAGGCGATTACGCCGATTTGCATGTTGGAGAAGATAAAAACCTTAAGGTCGAAAAAGGAGTCTCGCAGAAGAATAAAGAAAGGTTGAAATATTTTTGCGAGAATTATCTGAGTGTGGTAGCATGGTCATATGATGATCTTAAGAAATATGATCCCGAGATTATCCAACACACCATTGAGCTACTAGAAGGAGAAAAACCTATGCATCAAAAGCAAAGGCCAGTAAATCCAAAGATTGAGTTGTTAATGGCTTAGGAATTAAAGAAGTTGATTGAATCCTAGATAGTGTTCCCGATCAAGCACAGTACTTGGGTGTCTAACTTGGTGTTGTTCTAGAAGAAGAATGGTGATATACGACTATGTGTTGACTTCCAAGACCTAAATAGGCCATCTTTAAAGGAACACTACCCTCTGCCTTCCATGGAGGCAATTCTTCAAACAATTGTTGGTTCCGAGATGTTTTCAATGTTAGATGGTTTCTCCATCTACAATCAAATTTGGGTGAAGGAGGAGGACCAGCACAAAATGACATTTACCACCAAGTGGGGAACATATGCTTATGCTAAAATTCCCTTCAGACTTTCAAATGTCGGAGCCACTTTCCAATGAGCCATGGATATTGCTTTCAAGGATTTGATAAATAAGATCATCCTTATTTATCTAGATGAACTGATAGTTTTTTCAAAATCTATTGAGGATCATTTTGATCATCTTGATCTTGACTTCCAGAAGTGCCAAGAATTCAGGATTTCTCTAAACCCGAAGAAATGTGTGTTTGGGGTCCCACAAGGGAATTTTTTGGGCTATGTCATCTCGAAGGAAGGTATTTCCATCGACCCAGAAAGGGTTAAAGCAATCAAAGAACTCCCTTTTCCCGTCAACAAAAAAGGAGTTCAATATTTTTTGGGCAAGGTTAACTTCATCAGCCGGTTCATACCAGACTTTGCAAGGATTGTTCAGCCCATCACCTTGATGTTGAAAAAGGACCAAGCTTTCAAATGGACAATGGAAGCCAAAAAATCTTTCAAACAGGTCAAAGAAGTCATCTCTTCTGCTCTTGTGTTGGTTAATCTGGATTTGTCGAAAGACTTCCTCATGTACGTCTTTGGTGGTAGCACGAGTATCACTACTATCCTGATGCAAAAAGACGATGAAGATAAAAGAGAATTGCCCATCGCCTTCTATTCATGCACTCTAAAAGATTATGAGGTTAAGTACAACTTTGTGGAGAAGCAAGATTTTGCTATTGTAAAGGGGCTGAAGAAGTTTTGGCACCTCATATCGTGCAACAAGGTGATTGTCTGTGTGTCGCACCCTAGCATGTGTGAATATATTATGGAAGGTGACATCATTAAGAAATGGGCTAACTGGTGTAATGATATAAAATTGTTCCTGCAAGATAGAATCACTTGATTAGTTGTACCTGCAAGTTAATAACATATCAAACAATAGAATGCAAAGGAATAACAAATAAATGGAGGAAAATTGAAAAGGTCTCACCCATTTAGTATTCCATGGCTGACTTCCATTGCACCTCCTCGAGCTTCGGAATGATGGATGCCCTCAGATTTGTGTGTGAGCAACTCTATATGCCTAGCCTCAACAAAGCTTTTGAAGGATTTTAAAAATAAACTATTGTGCAACTAGCAATTCAATCCTAGCAAGAAAATAGTGAATAAAAGCCTAAAATATGGGTAATGCCTATATAAAAGTTAGATTAAGCAAATGATCATAGATCCGAAAATGAGATCAAGATTGTCATTTTATAGAAAATGCAATCTTGAATGGACGAACAAGATGAGCGATTGAGGAATGCCCTAGAATGAAAGGTCAAGATTCAATAAGGCAACTCTCAATTAGGGTTAGGGCAAAATACCCATATGTGTGAATAAGATTTAATTAAATAAATTAAATCAAGACTGAATGTGATAGTTGAGATGAAATTAGTAAAAATCAGAAGACAAGGATGGGATTTTAGAAAATCAGTAATTTTAGAAATTACTTGATTTGTAGAAGAATAATTCTATTTTGAATTAAATTAATTCAAAATATGGATTTTGTGAGATAAGAAGTAATTAATTTTTCAAATTAATTACTAAATGAAGAATCTATTAAGTATGTGAGATATTTTAAAATGATTTGTTTTATTTAAAATATAAAAGTGTCACATACCATAATTAAATAATTACAAATAATTATTTAATTTTGAAGAAGTGGTTAATTAATTAAATAAATTAGCAAATCTATTTAATTAAGAGGATTTAGGAATTAGTGACACATTAAATCAATATATTAAAATATATTTATTTAATAATCAAGAGGACATTAATGACAAGGATTAATTAAATAAATTTGATGACTTTATTTAATTATGACAAGACTTTGACAATTAATGACATATTAAAATAAATAAATAAGATTTATTTATTTAATAATCATGAAGAATGAGAGATTATGAATTAATTAAATAATTACAAATTATTTAATTTAATAGTTGAATGTGGGTTAGAAACATAATTAAAATGTTATAATCATGTCATGACGAAAGGTGGTAAAATAGTGCTTGTAGGTCTTGGTCATTTTTAAGTGTCTACATTTGCTCCTCTTTGTCATAATGCAGTTTATCACGTTATGGCAAACAAAACAAATCCAAAATATGCCCTAGTGAAAGTATGGAGTGCCTATGCCGCCTTGGGAAAACTTTCAAATTTCGAACCGGGGTCAGAAAAATTTA
Organism: Sequoiadendron giganteum; assembly: GCA_007115665.2. Lineage (NCBI taxonomy): Eukaryota > Viridiplantae > Streptophyta > Pinopsida > Cupressales > Cupressaceae > Sequoiadendron > Sequoiadendron giganteum. The sequence goes on along the minus strand of CM021109.1, from coordinate 342,864,768 downwards.
GAAAATATCCCGACTAATCAAATTAATGACCAGATAAGTAACGGTGCGAACATATTCAGAATCGGAGGATGCTAAGCCAGCTAGAATGCAGGTCAACGGTGGTCAAATGAGCCTCCAATAGGACCTACTAGGTCAAAACCCTAATTTTCAGCCTATAAATAGGTTGAAAAGGTCAATCCAAATGTCATTTTCTCATTTGTCATATAGAAACTTTAGAAACCAGAGCTCTGGGACACGATGGTGATTCTGATGACTACACACCGTGGATACCACGTGCGCACATTCCGACTACCCGAGGGCGCAGAGGCACCGGTAAGTACCCTATCCAACTTGTCAAATTTTAATTTCAATGCATTTATTAGGGTTTAATGGGGGGTAAACAATTGCGGTGCGATGCAAATGCTATCATGAAAGCCGCAAACGCCTTCGCGTTCACCGCATTTGATTGCGTTGTGATGCAAGTGTGATGGATAGGCTAGGTTTTTTGTGTGATTGCACAATCAGAAGTCGAAATGACGCAATCAACAGGTTGCGACACAATCGATGCTTTTGCGACGCATTTGCCATTTCGTAATGCAATTGACAAGTCGAATGACGCATTCATTGTTGGATCGTGCATTTGCCATCTATAATGACGCATTCATTGTTAGATTGCACATTTGCTGGTCAAAATGACGCATTTGACATATTGTAACAAATTAGTCATGCACAAAGCCGCAATTGACTAGTTGTGACATATTTGTGGTCAACGCGACGCAATTGAAGTTGAACAGAGTTGACTTTTGTTGACCTTGTGTCGAGATTAAATTTTATGCACCTTTGACTTACCAGTAGTAGTAAGCTTTCCATAATGTTGCTCAATATGTGCTAATCCTTGGCCTTTCGTTATGCAGAGTCAGCTTGTGCCCATTTATATCTGGGAGTTCCAACCAGTGACCTATGCTTTCAGAGATCATCTCAGTGATAGACAGAGACAATGGTTGATGGCCTTAGGCTTGTACCATGTTACTTACATGCCCATTATTCAGGAAAATAGAGGTTTGCTGACAGCCCTCTGTGAGAGGTGGCATTCTGAGACTTGCTCATTCTACCTGCCTACTGGAGAGGCAATGGTGACTTTGGAGGACATGTACTGTATTCTTCAGATTTCAATTAGCAGAGAGAGGGTGGTCTATGATCCACACTGAGGGCAACAAGCCCTGGCAGAGATGCATGAGGGTGTTGATGGTGTGCAGTTGGCCATGGACGATTATGAGATCAGCTGGGACATTGTAGCCAATCATTTTCCCAGGTTCGACGCCATGCTTATGACCTTGATCGTTGAATTGCTGATCCTAGATCATCGTGGTCATGAATTTCCCATTGGATGGGGGGATGTTCTTTTTCATATGCGAGGACAAAGGACTATGTTCACTTGGGGGCCATGCTTGTTGGCCATGTTGTACCACCAGTTACACAAGGTTGTCTATCACCAAAGGCATAGTATCAGCTGTGGCACTACTCTTCTGACGATCTGGGTATGGGAGCGTATTCTCATGTTTCAACCACCGATGCAGATTCAATAGCTGGGTGATGGGATGCCATACGTTTACTTATATGCGGGATCAGTGAGTCAGACTAGCATGGGAGACACCGGGTATTGGCATCATTGTATTGATATGATGATTAGCTTTGTCTGGAGACCCTACAGAGATTATGTGCAATGGTCGGATGAGGACGGCCACTTATCATTTTGCGGATAGTTTAGGTACTTGATTGGCCACACAGTTTAGACCCAGTGGAACATCAAGATGTTCTTGCCCCAGTGGGTACTATGATAGTTTGGAGAGTAGCAGGTTGTGCCAGTAGGCACGACAGAGTATGCTCGATCTTCTAGGGAGACCATGTGGGGTCTGACCATATCGATTACAATACTAGAGCAGTAGGTTGACAACTTGGTGGTAGTTCAGTGGGTATGGAGAGGGGGTCCAGCAGATCCAGGGATTCCTGCTAAGTTTGAAACATAGTGGCAAGTTCACAAGCCCATCCCTTTGATAGATCTGGATGGTCCACCGCCAATAGATTGTAGATCAGTCATTCCACGGATACCGAGGAGAGGTCAGCGTGGTAGAGATGGAGGGAGAGATGGCAGAGGTGCCAGGGGTAGAGATGGAGGTAGGGGAGGAGGAGGTAGAGATGGGGGAGATGGAGGAGGTGAAGGAGATGACAGAGGTGGAGGAGATGGAGGTGGTGGGGGAGATTGTAGGGGTGCCAGGAGGAGGAGAGATGAACGAGGGCACAGACAACCCAGGAGAGTTAGGCAGAGAGTGGGTGGTGTACCATTGTCACCCATTCGGGAGGAGGGGGAGGAGAGAGAGCCAGAGGCGAGGGCCGAGGAGGTTAGAGGGGGTGAGGAGGATGTGGAGGTGGTGGTGGTTGAGGAGGAGGTGGAGGTGGTGGTTGAGGAGGAGGTGGAGGTGGAGGTGGTGGCGGAGGAGCGAGTAGAGGAGGATCCACTTGTTGGGGGACACCTTCTTGACATAGATGTGGAGGAGGTTCGGGCTGAGGGGGAGAGAGATGAGGAGGAGGACGAGGAGGACGAGGCAGATCAGTGGTTGCGGGAGCACATGATCCTTGGGGATGATGAGGGTGACAGGTCACCCATTTTGCCTGCGGATGCTACTGTTGATCAGCGGATTGCAAACTTACAGAGTAGACTCGATGCGGCCTTGTCTCAGAACAAGGCCTTAGCAGTAGCATTAGAGGTCACTCGGGTGGAGAGAGATCAGGAGGTTCTTCGAAGGTAGGAGTCAGAGTGGTAGGTGACCGAGTTTGCCAAGTTGTGCTCTAGACCGATAGGGGATATGGCTCAAGAGTTAGCCAGGATGGCAGAGAGAAGGGGTCGATATAGAGTATTATATGAGCAGGTTGTTCCACCAGATAGACAGGATCCAGGGTTGTCCCGATCCTATAGCAGGATAGGTAGTGGTAGTCAGACACACAACAGTAGGTCTCATAGCAGTAGTCACACTAGTGTTGGAGGGTCTACTACATCAGGGTAGTCATCAAGCCATAGATCTCATAGCTCTCATAGACATTCATTAGGTCACAGTCACAGGTCAGAGCATGGACACAGATCAGAGCATGGGCACAAATCAGTGTCGTCAGGACACTAGGCAAAATAGAGTCAGCCTCCTGTTACTGATCCCACGGGATCCCAGAGTGAGACACTAGAGAGGACACCTATTTAGGTCACATTCCACTTGATGGATCAGTCATAGTTACCTCGCAGTTCACCTCCATGGGATGGAGGAGGGCCATCTTAGGACTTGCTTTTGGACACATGTATATTTTGATATTCGAGCCTGCGAGCTCTATTTTTGGGATATCATATGACTTTATCCTATGACATGACATGTTTTCTAAGATCATATATATATGCGATGCAGTTTTGATGTGGCTTATATGATGTGATGTGTTATCGTATTCTATGCTTTTATGAGATGCTTATGTGATGCATTTATGATGCTATGATATATTATGCTTATGTTTATGAATGCAATTATGGATGTGGTAATGTATGCATGCATTGTGTAATGTTGTGATGATGTGATTCCTATATGCTGATGCAGATATTTTATTTATGATGCTTATATGTTGATGCAAATGATAACGTTTATGTAATGTGAATTATGGTGCTTGATTTATGCAGTTTGTGATGCCATTATGTATGCAACTTTTTTTTGTATGTCACAGGATATCATCAGAGAACCATAGAAGAGAAGATGAAGATGGATGTTAGTGCAGAAATTAAAAATCATTCAAAGCTTTTCTATAGTGCTATTCTAGTTGTTGCTCTTTAATCATCATTGGGTGAAAATGTCATGATGGTCGAAAAACACTATGATATGACATAGATCAATAGTCGTAGATAAAGGATGATCATGACTCATGCCAGGAACTCAATTGCCCCTATTCACTTTATCATAACCAACCACCAGAAAAACCAAACCAAACATGAGATGTCGCTGCTTCTCTAAATCCTAATGATAGGACATCCTTGAGAAACTAGCCACATGGTATTAAAAATAGATAGTAAAATCATCGTACTACATCGTTGCTTCTCTAAATCTTGAACTCAGGACATCGTGGAGAAACCAATAGTAGAGTGATAAGTAGACAAGGATAATCATCATGATATGTCGTGGTTCCTAGGACATAAGGAACTAATATCATGATCATCATCAAAAGACAGAAAAAAGTTTGGCAAGTGTTTGCCAAGTGTTTTAATGTCAGGTTTTGTTTTAAATGTCAAGCGATATCAAATTCAGGAAGGACACATCCTGAATGATGTTGATATCTAGGAGATCGATTTAGGAGAATCCATCAAAATGCCGGATGATGATGACGATGCTTAGGAAGGACACATCCAAAAGCATAAAGAAGTTGACGAGAGTTGCTCTTCAGAAGGACACATCTGAAGAAGAACCTAAAGTGTTCGCCATGATAAAATGTCTTGATAAGATTTTGACTACATGTCTTTGCTGACATGCTAAATTGACTGAAAATAGATTTCTGATAGATTGACATAAGATTCGCTTGATTTGAAGATAGCTTGACGTGTGTGAAAATGTTGTGTAGTGCCAAGAACCCTAATGGACTGACCTAGTGCGGCCTCGGGGGTCCATCAATTGATGGCCTTGCCTACGTCATGCACTCAAAGACCTCATAGTTCGACACGACCAATGACATTGTCTGAAGGACAGAAATTTGAATCATGATTTATTTTGCAACAAACCTAGAAGGACTAACCTAATGTCTCGGGGATTCAAAGATGAATCTTGCCTACGTAGCAAATGCGCAGAGACAATGTAGTTCGGATATGGACAAAATATTGATTGATGTGATCAATTGAATTGATTAGATTGACTTTGACTTTGGATTTTGGATTTTTACATTGATTTGGATGTTTTTGTATTTTCTCAGGACATTTTTCAAATTTTCAGGTCTTTTTTTAGGACTTTTTCAATTTTTTTAGGATTTTTTCAAGACTTTTTCAGATTTTTAAGATTTTTTCAAGACTTTTTAGGAATGCAGGATCATGTGCAGTACCCACTGCAGTTGCATGATAAAGGTATTTCCCCCAGATAGGTCATGGAATACCCAAGTTCAATGATATGGAGATAGGTAGACGCAAGGCACAGGCAAGGATATGCAAGGAATGATGTCCACCAAATGTTAACCATGGTCGGAATTGACAGGACTTAGGACGGATGTCGTGAATTTGTCAGGCCTTTGTGATTATGACAAATGGGTAAAGGTCGATTTGAGTAACAGTACATGGTGAAGCAATGATCGACTATGCATGGCGCCTGTTTGCTAGATTTTCACCATGGTACTTATCCAAAGCACCTGTTTGCCAGGTTTTCACTATTGGATGAATTTATTTCTTTTTACTATTTTGCCATTTTTTTGTTTTTTTTGGTGTCACCGAGATGCCTATTTGCCAGGTTTTCATCAAGGGATGATTTTTTTGTATTTTTCAATTTTTTTTGTATTTTGTAGGTTTTAAGCCTAGCTCTCTGATGCTATGTGTAGAATTTCTCAGATGTAAATTGTTGATAGGTTATGTCAGTTGTTCTCCATCAGGTGTGGCCAATTGATAAGCTCCAGAACCAAATGCGGCAGTAATGATATAAGGACCAAGCCAATTAGACTCAAACTTGCCAGGCTTTTCACAGTCCGCCTAATTTCTGGGGTTCTGCATGAGAACCAAGTCACCGATTTCAAACTTTCTCACCATTACTCTTTTATTGTAACTTTGGTAGAAATGATTTTGATATGCCTGTAAATGATTTAAGGCATTTTGTCATCTTTCTTGTAAATTTCTAGCTCATGGAGGCGAGTATGTTTGTACTCTTCATCATCAACCCTTTCTTTCAAAGAAACTTGGAGAGAAGGAATTTTGACCTCAATGGGTAATATGGCCTCAGATCCGTAGACCAGGGAAAATGGAGTGGCTCCAGTAGGGGTACAAATGCTAGTACGATAGGCCCATAAAGCAGGATAAATTTGTAGGTGTCAATCTCGGCCAGCATCATTGACAGTCTTCTTCAGAATGCGAAGGATTATTTTATTTGACGCCTCAGCTTGGTCGTTACCTTGTGGGTAGTATGGGGTGGGAAATTGGTGTTGGATGTGGAATCGCTCACAGAGTTCATTCATGAACATCCTGATTTTTGAATGGACTGCCATTATCTATGATGATGGATTGTGGGACACCATACCGGAAAATGATGTAATTCAGGATAAACTTGGATATTTTTTTACCGGTGATGTAAGTGAGAGGGACGGCTTCAATCCACTTAGTAAAATACTCAGTGGCAGTGATTATGAATTTATGGCCATTAGAAGAGGATGGATGGATCTTACCCACGAGGTCAAGTCCCCATTGTGCGAAAGGCCAAGGAGAAGTGATTGGTCTCAATTCTTGTGCAGGTGCATGAATTAGGTCGCTATGCACCTGGCATTTCCAACATGTTCTGACAAATTGAAGAGCATCTTTTTCCAATGTCGGCCAGTAGTACCGAAGTCTAGTATCTTTCCTAGCTAAGGTTGGACCACTCAAATGAGATCCACATATACCCTCATGTACTTCCCGTAAAGTCATTTAGGCTTCATCAGTGTCGAGATAGCGAAGAAGGGTGTTGTCAAAGCCACGGTGGTATAAGGTGTCACTGACAATGGTATGTCTAGCCACTTTTTGGATAAAGAATTTTTGTTGGTTGTTGGATAGGTTGGGTGGGAGGGTTTGGGATTTAAGATAGTCATATATGTCTTGATACCAAGGCGAACTAGGACCAACAATTTCGCACACCATTTCTGACTCTGGAATATCGTATGCAGGCATCAGTAGCTGTTCCACTAAGAATTCAAATTGTGACACATTCTTAGGGATGTCTAGGAGAGATCCAATGGTAGCCATTGCATCGGTTGCTTTATTCTGTGTCCTTGGGATTTGTTCAAATGCAATCATTTTGAAATACATCAGGAAACTATCCACCATTCTTTTGTAGGGAAGCAACTTCTCATCCTTTATGTCATAGTCATCGTTCACTTGATTGATGACTAATTGAGAATCTCAGAATACGAGCAATGTCTGAATTTTCCATTTAATTGCTATTTTGAGACCTGTGACCAATGCCTCGTATTCTGCAATATTATTTGTACAAGGGAAGGAAATCCAAAATGATTTAGGAATTGAATCCCCTTGTGGTGTGATAAATAATATGCCAACTCCTAAGCCGTGACCAGTGTGGGACCCATCAAAGTATAGTTTCCATGGTAGAGCTGGCTTTGCATGAAAAATAGACTCATCCAAAAAATCAGTTATCAACGGATGAGTGGCTTGGATTGGTGAATCAGCTAATTGATCTGCTATGACTTGACCTTTTATAGCCTTTCGCTCCACATACTGTATGTCATACTCGCTTAATATCATGACCCATTTTCCCAAGCGACCTGTCAATGCTGCTCGACTCAGGAGATACTTTAATGGGTCAATATTTGCTACCAAATGTGTTTGATGGCTTAGCATATAATCTCTTAATTTTTGTGCCGCGAAGACAACTACAAGGCATGCCCTTTCGATGGTTGTGTAGTTGAGCTCATATCCAATTAGCGTGTGACTGATGTAGTATATGACTCTTTCTTTTTCTTCATGGTCATTTTGCGCCAATAATGCCCCCAATGCATTTGTCGTTGCCGAGACATACATGATTAATGGTTTGCCCTCAATAGGTGGCATCAACACTGGTGGTGTCAATAGATATTCTTTTATTTGTTCAAAGGCTATGTTGCACTTATCTGTCCATACAAAAGGAATTCTTTTGCATAGTAGATATTGAAATGGTTGACACTTTTCCACCAACTGTGCAATGAAACGACGAATAGACTACAATCTGCCCTTAAGTGTGTGCAAATCACTGATTCCCTTTGGTGGAGGCATGTCCAAAATTGCTTTTACCTTTGCTGGGTCAACCTCAATGCCTCATCTTGAAACTATGTATCCTAGCAGCTTGCCTGAAGTGACTCCAAAAATAGATTTCTTTGGGTTCAATCTAACCTTGTAATCCTCCAACCATCTAAAGATTTTGTCTAGGACTTTGAGATGATATTTTCTTGTCAAATATTTTGCTAATAGGTCATCCACATAATCTTCCATTAGAATATGCATCATGTCATGGAATATTGTTGTCATAGCCCTTTGATATGTAGCGCCTACATTCTTTAGGCCAAAAGGCATGACGTTCCAACAGTATGTTCCCCAAGGTCAAGTGAATGCCATTTTATGTTGATCCTTTGTTGCAATTTGGATTTGGTTATAACCTGAGAAACCATCCATAAGAGATAGCATCTCATACCCTGTTGTGAGGTCAACAATCATGTCTATGTTTGGTAAGGGGAAGTCATCCTTTGGGCAAGCCTTCTTTAAATCTCTGAAACCCATGCAGATACGGATTTTTCCATTTGGCTTTGTAACAGGAACAATATTGGATATCCAATCAGCATAGTCTATTGACCTTATGAACTCAGCATCCAATAATTTATTTAGTTCAGCCTTGACAAGTAGTGCAATCTGTGGATGCATTTTGCGCAGCTTTTGTTTGACTGGCTTGATTCCTAGGATTAAAGGAAGATGATGTAGAACCAATTTGGGATCCAAGCCTGGCATGTTAGCATATGACCATGCAAAGTTAGCTTTTTTGTCTATGAAGAATTGTGTAAACTCAGGTTTTTCTTCATCTGACAATGACATGGCCAAGAGAATCATTTTGGGATTCTTTGGTGTGGCTATGTTAACTTCTATGGTGTCCTCAATGAGCATAGCTGATTTTTCCTATGTTACGGGGAGAAAGTATAATCCTCCATCCTTAGGTGCCTCAAAAAGGTTTTCACCTTCGGATGCGTCCTTTGTTTTTACTATTTTAGTGTCAGAAGGTGCCTTGCGGTTTTCACCTAAAGACATTTCTTTTTTTTTATTCTTTGTATTTTTGCGACTGGAGGATTGCACAGTTTCCCTGAAGTAAGCTGCACAATCTAGATCTATGGAGAACCCTATTTTGTGATCCCCCCATGGAATACCTTCTCTTAGTTCCATGAATTCTGCAATTGCCTTGTCGTTTTGAAATATGTCCATCACTGGTGGATCTTGTTGGTCCCAGTCGATCAGTTGTTGATAAACAAGGGGGATTCCATCGTCAGTGTTGGTAAAGGATGGGGATGATGCGGAAAGTGTGCAAATTGATGCCTCAAGTGTAAAGGCAAAGTTTTCAGTTTCCACTTCCGTGTCTAATGCAATGGATGGTCCATACTCCGAGACAGATGAATCAAATTCAAAATCATAATATGGGATAAAATTATCAACATCGTGACTAGTGGTTGGCATTTTAGATATATGGATAGTGGGCTCAAGTAGGTTAGGCTCATGGGAGGGCTCAGAGATGGGGTGGGATGATTCAGGTATTGTCGATGAAACTTTGTGTTCTTCTGGATTCCAAGGAATGCTTACCCATTTCTTATTTTTAGAATGTCTGTCAATAGGGTCAATGTTATATTCCTGTCGGAATCTTTCTTCAAATGAGAGTTGGCCAGGTTCCAAGAATAGTTCATCAATTTCATAGTCACCTAGGGTTTTTTCAAATCCCCATTCCCATTCATTAGAGTCTGTCTCGGTTAGGGATTCTTCGCTTGTCTCAACACTTTCCGTTGTCGTTACATCCTTACTTGAAAATTCATAGATACGTTGATCGTCAGTTCTGAGTTGACCGAACCCTAGCCCTATGTACTTTGGTCTTTCTTTTAAGATAACAGGTTCCCTCCTTCCATTTTTGTTCTTTCCAAGGCCGCTTGTGCTGTCAAAACCTAGTGCTTTGCATATCTCATAGCCTTTTCCATAGAGATGCACTGGTAGTGGAGGTAACTCCTCTGGGTCTTTATAGATCCAGTTAGTTATGTCATCGATGAATTCATTACCCATGTCACCCCATAGTGTGAAAACACTTTTTGGTGGAACCTTGAAAGCTATTTTGGGCTCAACTAAAAAACATGGTCTACCATAGACTTTAGGCGGCTTCGATATTGTGGTGATACAGTAAGCCGTATTCAATTTGAACTCTCCACAACCAAGGTCCTGGATCTGAAGGTCTTTACTTGGGATGGAGGCTGATGAAGATGGTGTGGTAGAAGGTGATGGAATGGATGATTTTGTGAGTGTCGCTGGGTCAATGTATTTGGATGACGTGGAAGATGAGGCTTCCTGATTAATGGGCACCTGGTACTCAGTAGTGGCTCGCAGGTTGGTATAGTATTGAAATGGATCTGGATCTCATGGGATAGTGATCTTAGTTCCATCAAAAGGGAATTTGAGGCATTGGTGGTATGTGGATGGAATAGCCTTTAGACCGTGGATCCATGGGTGACCAAGTAAGATATTATAGTGTATGTCACGATCTAGGACCTGGTATGTGGTATCTATGATAACTGGTCCTACTCGGAGTCGAATTGTAATAATGCCTTTAGAAGCGCATTCTTCATCATCGTATGCCTTGATGATGATGCTTTTGCTAGCATCTACACATGCCTCAGAGAAACCAAGAGCTTTGACCAATTTCAGAGAGCAGATGTCCAATCCTGCTCCGCCATCTACTAGGACTCGTCGAACCTTATGCTTGTGGAAAAAGACTTCAATGTGAAGGGCATCTTTGTGCGATGGTTTGGGTGAGGAGTAGTCACTATCTAAAAAGGTGATATGGTGAGGCGAATTCAAGTATCTAACCATAGTCTCGAAGTGGTTGACATCGATGTTGGTTGTGATGGATGACTCTTGTAGTACGTTATCTAGGATGGCCTTATGTGTAGGTGAAATATGGAGTAGTTCAAGAATGGATATTTGAGCAGGTGTTTTATTCAACTGCTCGACAATGTTGAACTCCAATTTTGTATTTGGCTGTCTGGCAAACGGACCAGGTATGGGGATTTTTGGTTGTGGGTAGAAGGACCCAGGAGAGTGACCTTGCCTTTACTCATAGTCACATTGCATTCTGGGGCTCTTTTAATGTTGATGGTATTAACAGATTCATCTTCATTAGCAGTGCGAAGATTGTTAATAATAGTACCATCAGGATAACTGTATGCAGGACGAGTAGTATTATAGGCCGAACGGATGTGGTTGGCTTGATTGTTGGTATGCTTTGTGCCAGATGAGGAAGCTTTACCATGATCCTGTAGTGGGTTTTTGTGTATGGTATGATCTGTGTTAGATGTAAAAGATTGACCACCCAACTCAATGGTGTGGTTCTCTATGAGGTCTTGCACCAGATTTCACAATTGGCGACAAGAGGAAGTTTTGTGCCCTTTGGCATGGTGGTAATCACAAAATGAACTATCATCCCACCATGACGGCTTGAACTGATCAGGTTCATACGGTTTTGGGTCTTCTAGCATTATGACGCCATTTTGAAGAAGTTTCTTCAAGACAGTTTCAATAGGCTCACCCAAAGGGGTGTATGTGCGCTTTTGGAACTGTCGTGGTTGATGCAACTGCCTTTGATTAGATTGTGCATGATTGTTTTGGATAGCGTTGGAAATTGGTGTCGGTGTAATTACAGGTGCGTTTTGATTTTGTACTCCTTTGATTGTGAGTACATGACCTGTTGCATTGACGGTTTTTGCATCAACTACACCGTCATTTGTGATGTTCTTGTTCTTAACCCAGTATTTGTTTTTTTCATTTGAGCTACTTGGGTTATTATTGGTGGTGGTGTTGATGGTTTTGACACCATATTTTAATTCACCTTTAGCAATCAAGGCTTTCTCAAGTTGAACACCCTTTTCAACAAGGTTAACAAAAGTGGTGCAACAATGGACTTGTAGGCCATACCTTAGTGGTCCTAGGAGAGTTTGAACAAACATGGTAACTTTCTCCTTTTTCAAGTATTTCTACCAGACATCTACTTGCTAAGGTTCTCCATCTTTGGAAGAATGGAATGAAAGTCTCTCCTGCATCCTCTTGGGTAAGTTTGCATAAGGAGGCAATGTCGATATCCGTGTCAATATTATAGGCATAGTTTTCAACAAACTTGTTTGCCAATTCATCCCATGTCTTGATTCCCTTAGGCAAAAGTGAGAACCATTCTAGTGCATGACCTGCAAGACTTCTAGAAAAGAGTCTCATGAGATAAGTTTTCTCATATGCAATGTCCATGCAACTACTGGTGAATTCTCTTATGTGTTCAATGGGGTTTCTTTTTCCTTTGTACTTGGAAAATGGGGTACCACATATCCATGAGGAAAGGGTGGCATATACAAGGTTGTGTCAAATGGATAAGGACACAAGTCATGTGACATGTATGAATTTTTATTGGATTGTTGCAAGGTCTCCACTTGTGTTTGAAGAGCAGCGAGTTGTTGTGTGAGTGCTTCCACCATGGGATGGTTGGTAGCATTACCGATGTTGGTGATATGGGCAGCTTGAGTCCCCAACTGTTGTGATGAGATGTGTTGATTTGGAATCAGTTGCCGGTGAGCAAAATGAGTGTTTTGATTATGCAGTTGTTGGAAATGAGTGTTTTGATGAGGGATGTGCTGCTACGTATGGATTTGAGAAGCATAAGTGGGGATGTGATATCCTACCATGTTGGACTGAATTTGAGGACCTTGCTGGTTTTTATTTTGTTGATGTCCAAATGGAGTGAAAGATTGAAGGCCTTGTTGATTTTTAGCTTGTTGATGCCTAAATGGAGTGAAGGATTGAGCGCCTTGATTGTCTTGCCCAAGTAATGCATTTTGGTTTTGAGGAATGTTGGTGGTTTGGGCCATAGGAATGTTGGTATTAACCTAATAGGAAGTGGGTTGAGTGCCTTGAATAAAAACTCTTCATTTATTTCTCCCAAAAGGGTTGGATGAGTTAGTTGCTATGGCACTTGAGGAACCCAATTACAAGTTTGTTGATGTACTCATGGAACTAGATGAAGTTCCAAAGAGGTTTGATGTGGTTGCACCCATTATTTGTGAAGGGATGGTGGATGTTTGTTGGGGGATGGATTGTGATGTAGTGTTGGTTTTGGAAGATCATCCCCCAATAGATGTTGTGTTGGTTGTGGTGGCTGCATTAGTTGTGGTGGTAGCTTGACCAAGGGAGGTAGCATTGATTGTGTTGATGACATTTTGTGAAGAGGCTCCCATGGAAGAATTGTGTGATGGTGAAGTGGGAGAAGTTGCTCTAAGAGTGTTAATATCAAATCCCTTTGGTAACTTAGCCCCTTGGTCAAGGATCATACCTAGGAATCTAGAAGAGTCATTTAAGACTACTTCTACAAAAGCAGCAACTTCTGGATGTTGAGCAGAGGCTAATATGTCTTCTTCAAAGACATCCCCATTTTGATCCCTTCGGATAAATGGTTCAAAAATATGTGAGGGAGATGATGGTATGTTCATTTCACTAAAAGGATTGAAGTTGGAATTTTCCATGTCAAAACAAGGATTGTTCGTGGCATTAGGAAATGAGTCCATGCCCATTGTGAACTCAAGAAAATTGGTTTCTTGTCTAAAAGGATCCATGAGTCTTTTCTTTTTCTATAATCTACTTTCAAGCATACAAAGTTTTGCTCAACTTGGGATGATAATGATCTAAATATGAGACTATGTTTTTGGTTTCTTTTTTTGGATTTTTAAAGGATGCTATGAAATGCAAGTAAGACTAAAAGCTTGTGAATGCAAGTTGTATGACACTAAATGGAGATGCCAAATGATATGCAATAAAGGATCCTAAGATGCACTTACTAGTGAAAGATCTAAAGAGGAAAAACTTGGGCAAACAAAGTTCTTGCAATGATTCAATTTTGGAAGACCAATGGACTGTAGAAGGACTATAAATAGGACAAAGTGAAGTTTCCACACTAGACTATTGAGTGGGAAATAATTCACAAAAGGATTGACAAAGTTAATTGGGTCCAATGTTAACCTAGTATTGAATGAAAAGTTGGGACAATGTATGATAAGAGTCAACTCCAAAAATCTACAAAAGTGAGTATCTAAGGAGATGGTGAAGCTACCAATGCAATCTAATGGAAGGCCAAATAAAAACCTATTGTGAGTCTAAAATGGTACCTAAAATGCGATGTTTGAGGACAATTGAGCAATTCAGAGTCTGGTTTGGACTGTAACAGTGAAGGAAGACTTGGTTTGAATTGAAGACAAGTTGTGGACTTTCTATTTTTGGCAGTGAGAAAGTGTTTGCAGTTTTTAGCAAATGCGTCATAGCAAATGCGGTACAACAGAGAAAATGCGGCTCATAGAGTCAAATACAGTTTAGAAAGTGTCGATTGCGACATAGTCTAGCGAATGTGGGTTGATGTTTCTCAAATGCGGCTCAAGCTACTGAATGCAATTTAATGATGGAAAATGTGGCTCTGTATATTTCAAATGCGGCTCATCAGAGCGAATGCGGCTCTGTATGACTCAAGTGCGGCCCATCAGAGCAAATGCGGCTCGATAGTTGGCGATTGCGATACAACAGATCGATTGCGTCGCAATGGATAATTTTTTGGAAAACCCGAACATAATTTTCAGTTTAAACAAGTTTTCTTTGGTTCAGATTTTGTGATTTTCAATTTGTTGAAGTCTGTTTAAAAGTAGTTGGAAAACACATAAAATAAAAAAAATTAAGTGTATGTTCAAGCAGACTCACTCTTAATAGTCAAATGGGTCATCGTAACAATCACAGCCCACAGCTTAAAATCACGTCGACTCACACAGCCATGTCACCCCCTAGAGGGCACTCATGTTTTTGTCTTTTCCAGGTGCATACTCAAGGTGACGGAAGTGGATACCGAATCCCCTGAGCAAATAGTCTGTGGTGATTATATGGTGAGTGTCTTGGGGGGAGATTCTTCCCTCCCCTTGCACCGTGATTGAAACAATGTCTGGTTACTGACACGGTTGGCTTCTACACTATGGTTCTTAGTCAAGGTTTCCGTTCGGTGCGGCAAATGATAAACTCCCTTAGGAGACCTCCCAACCTTTAGAACAAAGGTTTTGGGGATGGTTATCTTTGCACACTGCTGTCAAATTGCGGACTTTCCCCGAATTTTCTTTTGATTATATTGGGTTGGAAAACCTGGCTTTGGTTGTTCCCACTTAGGTCGTTCCTATAGGGTGAGTACTTTTTCCCACTATGGCAGGCCTTCTAAGGGTTGTAAGAAAACATAAAATGCATAAGTATAAAAAATGGATAGTTCTGGCTTTTTGATCACCCAGTAAAGAGGAGACCATATGCCTATTATCCAATCAAACACAAAAAGCAATTTTGTTCAATTTTAAACCCAAATAAAAAAATTCTATTCTAGGTGAAGATATTGCTTCACAAAAACATAGTGTTCATTGTTAACCAAAAAGAAAAGTGTGGTGACTACCCTAGGATTGATAAATTCCAATTAAATTAGATGTTTATCCTAGGATCGATAAATTCCAGTTAATGTGTCTATCCTAGGGTTGGTTCTTTTTAAATACCAAAAAAGAAAAAAAATAATCAATTTCTGGCCGCGGATGCGTCGGATCCAGATTACAACAACAACCAGAAAAACAAAAACAAAAAAAAATGAATTTTCACCAGTTATCTATGGCTCGACAGAGCGGATGTGGCTCGGTTTCTGTCAGATGCATCGCATCCACTCGAATGTGTCACTTGAAGGATCGTATGCATTACGACAGAGCGATTGCATCACTCTCGATCGCAAATGTGATGCGATAGAGCGATTGCGTCATTTATGCTTGCAAATGCATCGTTCCGTACCCTGAACCTATAAAAAAGAAACATAATTAAAATGTTATAATCATGTCATGATGAAAGGTGGTAAAATAGTGCTTGCAGGTCTTGGTCATTTTTAGGTGTCTACATTTGGATAATCAAGATTCTAGAGTACGACATCAAGATCAAGCCATTCAAGACTGTGAATGGGAAGGGACTGTGTGAATACTTGGCTGGAAACAATGAAGCAATGACTGAGGTTGAAGTCCTTGAACCCGTACTGCTGAATGAAGAGAGTTCTAGATACGATTGGCAAGATGGAAGAATTAATTTCACGCAAATAGGAAGGCACCCAGTCGACCTCCCCTCATTTAAGAGGCATTTTTATCGACTATAGAATAATGGCTATGTACTCTTGGAGGAAGTTATTTTCAAGAGGAACTTCAATGGCATCTTGTTAAGGTGTGTGACACAAGAGCAAGCAAAAAGGATATTGGATCAGTACCACAGTGGCCCAGTCGGTGGACATTTTTCAGCAAAAACTACTGCAATCAAGATTATGTGTGTTGGTTATTTCTAGCTGACGTTATTTAAAGACTCATATTCAATGGTGAAGTCTTGCAACAATTGTTAGTTTTTTGTTAGGAAAAGGAAATTTTTTTCCATGCCACTGAAACCAATTGTAGTGGAAGATCCATTTTCTCAATGGCACCTTGACTTCATTGGAATGATCACCCTGGTTTCATCACCCAGACATAGATGGATCCTGATGGCCACTGACTATTTCACCAGGTGGACTGAAGTTGTGCCTTCGAAAAATGCAACCGAGGTAGAAATTGTGAACTTACTGGAAGAACTGGTAGCTAGGTTTGGCCCACCAAAGACAATTATCTTGGATAATGCCAAAGCCTTTCTAGGTTCCAAAGTCAGCCAATTTGCACTAAAATATGGAGTCTTCCTAAATACATCCTCCAACTACTACCCATAGAGAAATGGCCTTACCAAATCTACAAACAAGAATCTTCTCCGGTTGATCAAGAGAATAGGTTTGAAACATCAAAGGGAGTGGCATAAACACCTCTGAACAACACTATGGGTAGACCGTATCACGCCCAAGAAAATATTGAAAACATCTCCTTACAAGATAGTATACAGGAAGGAAGCGATGTTGCCCATCTCTATGGAAATCCTTGCAATCCAATTACTCAAGTCTCTTGAGATTGAGAAAAATGGAGCGATGGAGGTGCGGTTGGCATAATTTCTTGAGGTTTAGGAGAAACGAGAGAACACTCTTGAGGCCATGACTAACCACCAGTAGGTGGTAAACAAATGATTCGACAAGAAAATGTCTGACTAGGGTCTGCAATGTGGAGACTTGGTGCTCAAATTCACTGAGCGCGGAGCAAAGCCCAGTCATCATGGCAAGTTTGATAGTCTCTAGGAGGGAACATTCAAAATCACACAGTGCAAGCAACACAACTCATTTGAGTTGGATACAGTAAAGGGCAAGGCCTTGGATATTCCAGTTAATGGAATACACCTCAAGAAGTTCAATTAATTCACCATTTGCAATGGGTGTGTAAATATGTATATATTTTCCCTACTTTGTTTTTTTTCAGCCATTCTCAGTGCTTTCTTAAATCAACAACCACATTGATGCAAGGAAAAGAGATAAAATGAAGAAAGGAGAAAACTAGAGATTCTGGGATTCTCATTCCGTAGGCGAAATGCCCCTGTGAGTCGCCAAGCTATGAATGTTTATTCACGTACCTCTTTGTTCCTTCATGGTTTTTCTTTCTTTCATGGCTTCACATTTGGTTTTGATGCCGCTCACAGCTTTTCGATGTTGCTCGTAGCTTTCTGATGTCGCTCACAATTTTTCGGGAACTTTCCATGTGGCATCCTATCGGGGCTTCCCTTCGGACGCTTCGCTTTACTTTTGGTTGGGCTCTAGTTGCTTGCCATCTCGCACGTTGCATCGACTTGCTTTCTGTTTGGGTGGGGGCCACATCACAGTTACTTTTGAGAGGAGATTTCCGCATGGCATTTGTTTGGGTGTCGATTATTGTTTGCTCGAGGGTTGTTGCAACCGTTTCTATTTTGGCACCGCGTGCCCTTTTTGTTTTTCTTCCGCATGGTTCATCTCTCTTCGGAGTGCCCCTATTGGTGTGCGGTCGTTCCTTCTTTCGTGTGGGTGGCTTCATTGGAGATTTCCACATGGCATTTTCTGGGATTCGCTGGAGCATCTTTTATGTTGGAATTTTCAGGTGGTGGGCTGGCTAATTTAAGCAGCTCGTTCTTCATTTGGTAGTTGTTGTTAGATGGAAAAAAATTTCTTGAGCATTGAGAATTAGCCTCTGTAGTGTTTGATATTAAATCTGAAATCGCAGACTATTCCGTTCTTTTCGGCCTCTCTATTTTCAAGCATTTGATAGGACATCAAACTATGCTCGCATTTTTTGAAGCATTCAAGTATCTATTTCAAGCTTTTGTAATCTTTATATAGCTTAGCGCAATACAAATCATGTTGCTACTCTTTTGTGTTAGCTTCTTCTATATGGGTTATATTATGCAAATGGTTTGATATTCTTATGTTTGCAGCGCTGGGAATTGTCAATTTGACATACACTAATTACTACCCGAGCCTTTGTTTAGAATTGTGCTTACTTATCTCATTACAGGTCTGGCGCATCGCCTTAGTTTAGGTATGTTTGTTTTATGTTTACCTTCTTCCCCTTTTCTTCCCCCCATTAAAAAAAGAAGAGTTGACTTCAATAAAATCCCAGAGGTTACTTAGCTATGCGCACAAGTCCCCCAATAGCTAAGTTTCCCATAAGGCTGTTGTGTGCAAAATTTTTGCATCAATAGTATTATAGAGATTGGCTTCTCAAAATATTTTGAGCAAAGGATGCTGTAGAGTATTGATTTCAGTTCTTCTAAGACTTTCAGTTTGAGTTTCTTGGGCAGTAACCTTTTGACGTTACAAGGGAGGTTAGAGAAGAATTGGAACAAGGGCTCTAATTGTGTGATGAGAGTGGTGCATCATCAGCATGGTGGGTCATTTCAAAGATGGACATGGGACCATGGGATCTTTCTTCAGATAGTATGGATCAAACCTTTTTTTCTTGGAGTGTGGCAACATTGCTTGAGGACAAGCAATTTTGGGAAGGGTGGACTATAATGTCCCCATTTTAGACACATGTTCTTTATGGTTGTTAGCCTATTCTCGGAGGCCCATAGGCTAGTCAGAAATGCAAATTAGGGTTTCCTACTTTGTAGGAGGTTTCAGATGAGCTCTTGAAGTTTTGCATGTGTGAGTTTTTGATGCGTGTCTGGTGGAGCTTTTTGGGTTTTCGGAGAGCTTCAGGATGAGGTAACATGCATGTCAAGGAAATGACATGCATTTTTGGCAAGTACTTTGCATGCAAAAAAGGTTTTTGGGTTTTTCTAGGTTTTTAGAGAGCTTGAGAATGGTGTAACATTCATTTCCATCTAATAACCTTTCTTGACACTTACTATTTTTAGTAAGTCATGAAGACTGCTCAGTTTGTTATCAAAATGAGTTTGGAACAACTTACTATTTTTAGTAGTATGTTATTTTTAGTAAGTTCTATTTATGGCAGTGCCATCCTAGTAGCAGCTTAGTCATCTCCAATCATCTTTCTATTTTTGGCAGTGCTCTGGTTTGCAGCAATTCAACAATCCAATGCAATTTCCATTTCGGTCAAAGTAGTTTGGGTATATTTGGCTTTCAGCATTTTGAGGCTCATTTTGGGTAAAATGATTTATTTAAGTCATTTAATTATTATAATGTGATTTTGACCCCTTCACCTAGCACAATGACTTAATGATGTTTCAAAAAGGGGACTATGAGGGTGGATGCCTCGTGAAAAGATTTTTTTAATATTTCAAATGTTAATTATCTCCTCTTGTGCCTTAAATGCCAAAATGGTGAAGGATTAAGTGATTTAAAAATTAAATTATTTCATAGAGTTGGGTGTCCCATTTGGAGGGACAAGGAGGAAGTTGAAGAGTCACCTCAAGTTCTATTGAAGAAGGCCTTTGCTCATTCATTTGGTATCCATTGTTTATCATATTGAATTGCTAGTGAAAAATTTTCAAGCTTATGGCTTCATGGAATGCATACCTCCTAGCAAGGATTCAGTTTCGTGTTTGAAAGATAACACCTAACTGGGTATGAGACTGCTTCTCATTTAGAGATTGCAGATTGAGCATCATTGTTAAAAATTTTGGAGTTATTTTATGTATTTCATGTTTGTAATGTCCCAATTTTAGCCATACACTCTTCTATGTTCGATGGATTATTTCTGGAAGCCTATAGGCTACTATGAAGTTGAAATTAGGGTTTCCATTTACAAAGGAGGTTTTGAGGGCTTGCATGTGAGAATCTTTGATGAATGCCTAGCGGGTCTTTCTGGGTTTTCGGAGAGCTTCGGGATGGGATAAAATGCATGATAAGATATTGACTCACATTTATGGTTGTTTTCTAGGTAGTTTTGGAGGCTTGCATGTTGGGGTTTTGTAGTTTGGATTCTGGATTATTTCTAGGTTTTCAAAGAGCTTCGCGGTGATGTGACATGCAACTACAACAAAGGACTTTTCTGGAGTTACTATTTTTAGTAAGTACGATGGTTACGCGAATTATGGTTAAAATGAGTTTGGAACAACTTACTATTTTTAGTAGTATGCTATTATTAGTAAGTTTTATTTTTAGCAGTGTTATTTTTAGTAGGGTTCCTGCAGTTCAGTTCAGTGGCTATATTTGGTAGGTCAATTTGAGCAGATTGGTCTCCAACACCCTTGGTGCTATTTTTGGTAGTGTTTCAGCAACTTGGTATTATGGCTATTTCTTGTAGGGTAGTATATTCAGTTGGTCTCTAGCATTTGAGGTGATTATTTTGTCAGGTTTGGTATTTGGTAAGAATAAAATTTTAAGTGGAATATTTGGCTAAGACTGGAGGACACCTATTTTTGGTTGAGATAATATTTCAAGTGAAAATATTTCCTTTGCAATAATGGACGACTTCATAAAGGAAATTATTTAAGTAATTTATAATGTTTATTTTCACTTAACATATGAGACGCCAATATTATACTTTATTTGCATTTTAATAAAGTATATTTCCTTCATCAAGAAGGGACGCTTTGGAGAAGATATTGGGATAAATATAAATTAGTTTCCTTATGAGCTTTTGGAACGCCTAAATGGAGGAGGTTAGTGAAATACAAATTATATTTTATTGAAGGTAAATGTGGATTTCACCTTGGGCACCCTAATTGGAGGGAAAAGAAGATTTGAATTGGAGTTGAGAAAAGGCTATAAATATGGGTGTTGGGCTCTTTGTTTATCATCTATTGTCTATCTTATTGAAATGTTGTTGTATTGGTTTCAAAACTTGGCTAAGGGGGAGCTTAGCATTTACATCACTCTTCGGGCCTAAAACTATGGCTCCCTAGATGGTCTAATGGGAGTGTGCTACATTCAATAGTGCATATTGGGCAATATTGTTTCAATTTTGATGATTTTGTTGAATTTCAAGTTGTTGGTTTTGGCTATGGCTGAAGCATATTTTCATTTGCAGATCATTGCATGATTTTTATTTTATTCTAGGTACTTGATATATCCATTCCTAGGCCCTAGGCATCACATCTTGCTGATTATTAGAATTTATCTTGCAGCCTTGGATTTTATATTGCAGGTCGCCCCTCTTGGGAGACTGTACTTTGCTTGGCAAGAGTTTTGTAAATTCATGTTAAATCATAGGGAAGTGTTTGATGCATTTTCTTGGTCCTATCTTGGTCACCATCTCTCTAGAAGTCTTATGCATTTTGTTCCATGTCATTTGGTTAAGTTTTGAGTGAGTTATGATAATTTTAGTGAGTTTCTTAGTTGTTGGTTTGAGCTTTCAGCTTGTTGGTCTGTCATATTAGATTGTCTAAGTTGGATTTTTGGAGTGTTCTTTTCATATCTAGTGATTCTTTGATGATTGAATATTCATAATAACATTTGCAGCTTCTCAGACAACTAATCTCTTGGCTTTTTGTAGGATTTATTCTCATTGTAAAGGTGTTATAGTAGTATTGTTCAACTAATATTTATATTTGTAAATTTACTTTGTATTCCCACTTTAGTGGAAGAAGGTTGGCCTCACTGGCTTGTTTAATTTCTTGCATTTCTATCATTCCCACGATTGTGGAAGAGACAGACCTCGCCATCTTACATTTGTACTGCATTCATATTGTTGATCGGCTACGTCGTCAAAACACTCCCACTAAAATGTGTGGTCAAGTTACATAAAATTTACTTTCTAGCATTGTACTTCATTCAGTTTGGAGACTAACAATCCTTGGTGCCATATGTTCACACCTTTCCCGACATTGGGATTCTAGTGTACATTCTTGGCATAGGGTTACTTTTAGCAGTTCATTTGATTATTGGCTAATGGGTTCCATTGTTGAAGTGTTGTTGCAAAAAATTAAAAAATTTATAAGGGGGTCATCTCAGTGGTATTAGAGCCAAGATCCTACCATCCTGTGAAAAAGGACATAGTTCAGTTGATAGATGATTGACAAAGAGATCATATTCTACACCAGAGGTCAGAACTGAGTTCAGTATCAGCTTTCAGGAGTTCTAAAGATGTTACATTTTCTATTCAGAAACTGTGAGAAGTGAAATTTGATTATGGCTTTTGAAGAAGAAAGAAGTTTGGCAAGGTCACTTTTCATTGCTGATATGAGGCTCAAAGAAGAATGTCGGTAAAGGGATGAAGAAGTGAGCATAATATCTAAATTGGAACATTGCTTGAGCCAAGTCCAACAAGTATCAACGAACTTGTTGAATAAGGAAATTTATCTTGCAATAACCTACTTGATTCATCCTTATTGGATAGGGCGTCCAGATGAAGAAATTAGTTTGTTGGTTACTTCATGCCTTAGTGAAGTTATGAGGATTGTAGCACCCTTGATGCCTTATGGTGATGAAACTATGAAGAATATTCTTCATAGAATTGTGGAAAGTCTCCAAGATCTTGATGAAACTGGTAGTAGTCAATTTCCCAAAAAAAGTTACTATCTTAAAGACATTCAGATCTCAGGACAAATAACTTGCCATTAGACTTGGAAATACTTGATCAGATTTATCACTCGTTCCACTACCTCTTTATGTCCACTTAGAGCGAACAAGAAGATAATGTTGTTACAACTGTTAAGAAAATTCTTGCTCTCACTATTAAAGAGGTTGATGAAGTTCCACCAAATGTCCAATCTCTCCTCTTAGACGCATATGAATGTGAAGAAGAGGATTCTCCTATTTCTGCTATGCTGATCAAGGAATTTTTTAATCAATGTGAGGAGAAATTAAAGTCACTTTTGAAGAAAATTGAGCAAGATGAAGGAAATATTAGTGGTCATGATGCTGGTAATGATTCCAATGAGTTCATTCAAGATCATGTTGAAGATTTGGTGATGAAGGGTTTGCCTCTTGTTGTTGTCCCAACTTCCCAAGAATTTCCACATTAAGAAATCAATGACACACTTTCTCATGATGGTTCCATAGATGATAATGAAGGTGAAGTTTTCAAAATAGCAAGCATTGAAGATTCTTCACTTCATTTCGGTGGTGAAATTATTGGTCTTGGGTTTGATCAGCAAACCTAACCAATGGAAAGAAATATTTATGAAGATATCAGTTTAAGTGATTTGGGAGTTGACTTATTCAAAGAGTTAACACTTCAAGAGGAGCACTATAAGCATTTTCCTATTGACCAACACAATCAACCCATTAGCATTTGGGATCCAGGAGTGTTGGCATCAAGATATGACAAAAAACCTGTGTGGGATAAGTTTTCCTTTGATCCTGATGAAGACCCAAGTTTTGATTACATTGCAAGCTATGAGGTGGTCATTGAAAGAGAAGTTGTTTTTGATGAAGAAGATAGCTTAGCAAAGCTCCACAATGATCCCTTTGAGTTGGTTGCAGCCACTAAGGAGGAGTTTGTTGCTTCTAAAAATTTCAAAACATGTTCAATGATTCCTCATTTGAGTTGGAGGCTTCCATAGCCTTTGATCAAGGAGATAGTGAGGAAGAAGAAGAGCTTGAAGAACTTATGGATCTGGAAGAGGAAAAATTTAAAAAGGTTTTCAAACAAAAGTCTGATTTTCCCATTCAAGAAGCGGATTGCAAACATAGGGTCAAAGAAATTATGGAGTATGATCCTCTTCATGACATTGAGAATTCTTCACTAGTTGGTGACAAAATACGAGAATGTTGGAGTAGTAATGAGGGCAGCAAAGGCAAGAAAGAAAGTTCTGATTTTGAAAAGAATCCTACTAGTAGTCCACCAAATTTGCATATTTTTGAGAGGGAAGATCAATTCATGGAGTCACTTGAAAGGGAAGTGCAAGTTCTATCCCAATTTGATCCCATACATAGCTTGGTTGAAGAGCTTTACTGGAAGGCTTGAATTGAAGAGAGACAAAGAGGAGTTAAGGATGAAGTTGTTCTTCCCAACTTGCAACTTATCAGAGACTCTTTGGAGACATTGAAGTC
>CM021109.1:342785990-342837295 GCA_007115665.2 Sequoiadendron giganteum | reverse complement strand
AAATATGAGTGTTGGGCTCTTTGTTTATCATCTATTGTCTATCTTATCAAAATATTGCTAAATTGGTTTCAGAACCTCACTAAGGGGGAGCTTGGAATTTACACCACTCTTCGGGCCTGAAACTATGGCCCCTTAGATGGTCTAATAGGAGTGTGCTACATTCTGTAGTGCATATTGGGCAACAATGTTTTAATTTTGATGATTTTGTTGAATTTTAAGTTGTTGGTTTTGGCTATGGCTGAAGGATATTTTCATTTGTAGATCATTGCATGATTTTATTTTATTTTGGGTACTTGCTATATCCATTCCTAGGCCCTAAGTGTCCCATCTTGTTGATTATTAGAATTTATCTTGTAGCCTTGGATTTTGTATTGCAGATCGTCCCTCTTGGGAGGTTGTACTTTGCTTGGAAAGAGTTTTGGAAATTCATGTTAAATCATAGGGAAGTGTTTGATATAGTTTCTTGGTCATGTCTTGGTCGTCATCTCTCTAGAAGTCTTATGCATTTTTTTTCATGTCATTTGGTTAAGTTTTGAGTGAGTTATAAGCATTTTAGTGAGTTTCTAAGTTGTTGGTTCGAGTTTTCAGCTTGTTGGTCTGTCATATCAGATTGTCTAATTTGGAGTTTTGGAGTGTGCTTTTCATATCTAGTGAGTCTTTGATGATTGGAGATTCATAATAACATTTGTAGCTTCTCAGACAGCTTATCTCTAGGATTTTTGTAGGATTTATTCTCATTGTAAAGTTGTTATAGTAGTATTGTTCAGCTAATATTTATATTCTGCAAATTTACTTTGTATGCCCACTTTAGTGGAAGAAGGTTGGCCTCGCTGCCTTGTTTAATTTATTGCATTGCTATCATTCCCATGACTATGGAAGAGACAGGCCTTGCCATCTTAAATTTGTATTGTGTTCATATTGTTGATCGGCTACACCGTCAAATCACTCTCGTTGAATAAATGGTCCAGTTGCATCTTTGTATTTTCGACATTCAGTTTTGAATACTAATGATCCCCAATGCCATGTGATATCACCTCACCAATCTTGGGTCTTGAGTGAACACTCTTGGTGTAGGGTTACTTTAAACAACTAATTTTATTTGCTAACGCTGACGGGTGCCATTGTTGAAGTGTTGATTGTGAAAAAATTGAGAAAAATTATAAGGGGGTCATCTCAATGTTGTTGGTTCATCCATGGTTGTAGGTGATTTTCAATCATAGCTGGTTATGTGATTTTATTTTTCTTGTGGGTATTTTCTCTATTGGTTTCTATGCTAGAGGTGCCCCTAATTGTACATTTGCAGATTTTATGAGAAAGTATCTATTTAAATAGAAAAGGTCGACCCCCTTTCTACGTTGTCCCTTGTCATCTTGTCTTTGGATTGTGTGTTGGGTATATTTTGGAGTTTTATGTGTCTTGTTTATGTCCTTTCATGGTCATCTAGCCTTTGAGAAGGTTCATTTTCAGTTTCATGTGAATTGGTGATGTGTGGTTGAAGATATGAGAAATTTGTTGAATTCTTAGCTTGTTGTTCTAAAATTTAATTTGTTGATTTTCATATCAGACCTGTGTATTTATGTCTTATGCTCTTTTTCCTTGATGTTCCAATTCATAATTGTAATCATAAGTGTTGTGGAATCATTGTATTGAAGATTGGAGAAGGATTTCATAGAAAAATCATTGTAACAAGCAATTTGTAATAGTTGGTTTAAGTAGTACTGAATCAACCTCTTTACTTTTAGCAAATTTCATTTTGTATCTCTTAATCCCACTGAATAAGTGGTCAAGTTTCCTTTATTTTAGTTTGATACTCCCACTAAATAAGTGGTTGTGTTTTTAGTTTAAATGATTGTAATAATTCCCCCCCATTGAATAAGTGGTAGATCGGAATTCATGGTCCATTCACCACCTACACTTTCATTTCCAGCATTGTAATTTTAGTTCAGTAAATTGCTAATGTTCCTCGACACCATATGTTATCACCTCTCCCTCATTGGGATCTTGCTGAACATTCTTGGTGAGGGTTACTTTCAATCTAATTATCGTTGGAGCTAATGCTAATTAATGGTGTTTTTGTTGGACTTGTTTTGGAAAAAATTGGAAAAAAACTAAGGGGAATATTTCAAAATATGATCAAGATGACAAGTCCAATAGGGATTGAGGAATCCAAAACTCTAAAGGGCCAAAAATACTTGGGAAAATTTTGAAAAAGAATAAGTATGGTGTTGAAACTTGAATGATGGATGAAGAGAGGTACCCAAATAGGGAATGACCAAAAATTCAAATCTGACACAAACACCTAAACCTATTGATGGCCTTCAAGCTTTGAGGATCGAGGATGTCCAAGGAGGTATAAACATATGGGAAACCTCAACAATCTGAAAGGCCGACAAACTCAACACTTAGGCAATTTTCACAAGGGTTCCATGCAAGGTTTTTAGATCAACAAGAAAGGCATGTAAGTATGGATATCCCAGAAACTATGACAAGGCAATGAATACACTATAACCAGGGAAAACATCAATATTACCTAAAATTTGAATTTTTTATGGATTATGGGCACCATTTGACATGTAGGGGACCCAATTAAGATATCTAATATTGATTATCAAGAAGGGATGAATAGGGCCAAATGAACACATAAGGAGCTGAAAAAACCAAAAATAAGACATTAAAACGAGGTACCAACATTGGCTCTAGTTACAAATATGTGTCTCTTGTAGGCACAACAAGGATCCAAATCTCTAAAAGCAAACCAAAAATGAAGAGCAAAAGGGACCAGGACCAACTCACATTTCATCATGATAGACAAAGGTCGGTCATGACTGCACAAAGGAAAAGAACACAATATATACAAGACAAGATACAAACAAAATAAAAGATAACTTATATTACAAAGGTTTCGAGAGCCATACCCTTAGGAGAAATAGTGCTTGAGATGTTGACCCTTAACTAGAAACTTTATGAATTTTTTGTCAATGATCCTAAGGTAGAACATTCCTTGACAACATCCTTCAAGAAATATGATAAGGCACGACCCATAGGGCATAAAATTTTCCATGTTTGCCCTTATCTTACTATTGGTGTTTCAATTCGCACCTCTAGAGTGTGTATTGGAAATGGACAACTATGCATAGATAAACTACTCTTCAAATTAGGAGGGGAAGCTCCCTCTTTTGCTGATGAGCGTAAAAATTAAAGTAAACTAAATTCCTATCTTTTTATCTCAAGAGAGAGCACAAGTTTTATAAAACTCTTTATGTTGCAGCTGAGGTTTTCTTTGGTTTTGTAATCTCAATGACAACTAGGCCTAAATTTATAACATTTCTATATCCTGAAGTAAATTCAGAGCAAGAGGATTTAGAAGTAACAAGGAATGATTTGGGTAACATAGACAATTTGGTTCTCAGAACACATCCTAAGACTCATTTCTCTTTTAGATGTATGCTGAAATAGATTTTATGAAAGTAAAACATCAAACGAAAAACTAGATCTCAAGATTCCCTCGAAAGCTCATTGCTCTTTCGAGGTGTAGGCTGAAATAAAGGTTATAAAAACAAAACATCAAACGATAAACTAAATATCAGGATTCCCTTAAAGGCTCATTGCTCTTTTCTAGGTGTAGGCTGAAATAAAGATTATAAGAAACAACATCAAATGATAAACTTAATTTCCAAATTCCCTTGAAGGCTCATTGCTCTTTTTGAGGTGTAGATCGAAACAAAGAATATAGAAACAATAATATTTGAAAGATCTTGATATTTTGGATCAAAGACGCAATGTGCTTTTAATTAATTTCCTCAAATTCAATCAATGATTACACGTTTGGGAAAGAAAATGGTATGAAAGAGGAAAATCATACAAGATACAATCAACCAAATAACACTTGAACAAAGATTGAACGCAAGTACATGAACAACAAGAAAGCAAGCAAAAATATCTAGTGTTTTGTTATCACAAGTACGGTTCAAGAACATATACTAAGTAACAAAGTCAAAGGCTTTAAGGCTTAGAATTTTGTTACAAGAAGTACCATTAAAATGAAATGAGCAAGGTTTCTCTTATTTATAGAGACTCAAAGGAGTAGGGAACCCTAAAATCTCCTTGAGTTAACAAATAGTTTTTGCCAATCTACAAGATTTATTCCTATGTCTAAACAAATGTAACTAACAGTTAACTGGAAAGACTACTTTAGTTAACTGATTCTAAAAATAAATAGAACTCCACAGTACAAAGGTGTCTCCAGAAATAGACATGCATGAAAGGTGGGACAGTGAGTTAACTTGGAAAATGCATCAAGTTAACTATTGTGTCACATGCTATCTTTGGAAAAGGTGGGACGTCCTAGCTGGTAGTTCACTAGTTGCCATCTCAAACAATCATCTCCTCTAAGAATTTGTTAACTACCTCATCCTAGAGATTGTCACATGCCTCAACTATCAGTTTACTATTTGTTAGCAACTTGAGCAATCTTGGAAATATCTACACACTTCAACTAACAGTTCACTGATTGGTAACGTTGGTAGCTTTGTAACTAGAGTGATGACCTTTGTTTCTTCTGTAGCTTTATGATTCTAACACTTTTCTTGATTTTTCTCAATGAAAGAGTGTTGCATGATGAAACCGTGAAGTTACACTATGAACACTCTAGCTATGAGAAAAGCTCATGAACTCGTTGCACACCCAGAGTTCCAATGGTACTCAACCCTCTAAATTGGCCTTGAAAGGCTATCAGATATACAAGGTATGAAATCATATGGAATTTTTGGATTTTAAGTGTCTATGCCTATCAATTTGTCCAAATCAATGCCCAGATTCACTTGATGTAGGTCGGTGTCAACCATCTTTAGGAAATCATGAATCAAGACCAATTTGGTCTTGAATTCAACTTGAGAGAATTGCGTACTAAAAATCTGGAAGAATGATTGGGCACACGCCTATACTTGAACAAATTTTTCTAGAGGTAAAAATAGCTTTGCCAAGGGGTAGTTTTTATGAAAAATTCTAAGATATGGGTTTTGCTAAGGATATCTTTTTGAATGAACCCAAAACGTTAGATTTTCAAAAAGATGATTTTTCCTTAGACATGCAACAATCCCTCGGAGGCAAAAACAACAAGAAGCAACAACACAATTTTTTCTTGAAAAATTCTAACACGGGTTTTGTAGGTGCATTTCTGCTAAGCAAACCCAAAATGTCAGTTTCTAAAAAAGATGACTTTTTGTAGAAACCCTAAAAAAATGGGAGCAACGAGGCATTGTTTTTAGAAAATTATGGCACACAGGTTTTGTGGCCAGTGTTGTGCTGAAAGAACCCAGAATGTCAAATCTCTAAGAAAATGGAGTTTTCTTGGACATGCAAGAAAACCTAAGACAAAAGTAGAAGTAATCATGCGAAAAATTTTCAATTTTCAAAAAGCTTGAAAAAGAAGAGAACCCAAAATGCTTGAAGCTGAAGTTTATGAACTACTATCTTTGAATGCAGATGCCTGGAGATATGATCTCTGGAAAAATGTCCTTCTATGTAACTTAAACCTGGAAATATGAAGAACACTAAAAATGGCATCCATTTGATCCTTCAAATGGTGTCAACTTGCAAAGAATAATGAAGAAAAGACACCTAGAAGCATGATAAATATCAATTTAGAGGTGGAAGCATTAGTTAGGGCATTCAAAACCTTGATTGAGGAGTCAACTTGTGTGATTGACTATTAATTGGAAGTTTTCCCCAAATTTTGGGATACCTACACATGAGGAAGCCTTCAAAAATTGTAACTCAAGTCAAACTACGACCGCTTTGACTTTAGGCATCCAAGTTTTACCAGTGTTAGCATATTTTTGAAGAATTTTATATTTTTCTATGATGAATTCCCTCTATTTGATCCTAAATTTCAAATGCTTGATTGATCCTGAGGCTCGGCTGACAGATTGATTGCAAAGTTGGATCAAATCTAAAGAGATCTTACTGGAGGCTGCAAACCCTGAAAATAACTTCTAGTGGCTTGAATTTTTGGGCACCTTTTGCTAGAAGGGTGCTTTTTCTTGCCAGTGTTAATCAATTTCTTGGATGATCTTCAATTTTTTTAATTTGACATCCCGTGCTTTGATATGCAGTTGTTGGTGATTGATGAACCTTGTGATCAAGATGTGGGATCCATTGTAAAGCTGGAAACATTCTCAACAGGATGACTGGTTATGCAAGCTCAAAAAAATGATTCAGGGGGTTCAAGTTTCTAGGCGGCCCTGACCTGCAGGGCGCTTTTGTACTTTTGGGACACAATTTTCACCTTGTAACCTTTGAAAAAATGCTTCAGTTTGACCTTCATTGTTGGATGTTTGACTGCTCCGATGAACTTGCTAATGGACTCATCATGAAGATTGATCAAAACGAAGGACTTCCTTGAAGTTATAACACTTGAAAATTGCATCTAAGGCCTCTAATAGTTGGGTCCCTTTTGCTAGCAGGGTGCATTTTGCTCAATGTTAGCCAATTCTCATGTCTTTTCAACTTTTCCTCTATTTTACATGTTTGTTTAATATTCATTTGTCAACATTTGACAAGTCTTCTAAGCTGCCAAATACATTCACATTAGAGCTAGACTAAGATCGGGATGAAGTTCTTGGAGGCTGCAAACTCTGAAACTGACTTTTGATGCTTCAAATTCATGGGCACCCATGGCTTGTAGGGGCACTTTTCCTCTTTGGACTTCATCAATTTCAAGTTTGCTGACTTTCAGTGTTTCTCACTCGATCCTCGTTTGTGAGAATTTGACAAGTCATGTGATCTTGCAAATGGATTCATCACAAAGCTAGAAGGATTCTGAGCAGATGTCTTGGAGAAGACAACTGCTAAAAACCACATTTAACTGCTCAAAATGTTGGGTGCCCCTAGCTTGCAGGGGTGCATTTTTCTTTGATGAACTTCATTTTATCCTTCTTTTTATGTGTCTTCTTGATCAACAACCACTTGCATTTGATAGGTCCACTAAGTTCGCGAATGGATTTGTTGCAAAGCTAGGATAAATTCATAAAGATCATATGGAGATGGCTAACCCAAATTCTGAATTATGAGTAGTTTCTTTTATGGGTGCCCCTAGCTTATAGGGGTGCATTTTCCTTGATAAACTATCATTTTATGATGTTTCTTGTTTTCAACATCTTTTGTTTGATCCTCGTTCGCCAGTGTTTGATGAACCTATTGAACTAGCTTGGCAATTCATCAAAAAGCTTGCTGAACTTTGAAGAGGATGACAAGTTTTGCAAATCTTAACAATTGTATTTGATCCCTTGAATTCATGGACAACCCTAGCTAGCAGGTGTGCTTTTTAGCTCCAGAGTTAGTCATTTTTTAATGATTTTCATCCTTCTTGAGCTTCGCATTCACCGTCTCGTCAATTGTGTTGACCGCGATCACCATCCACCGACTACGCTTGCTATCTGCATGCAACACCAACACCAGTCGTTCATGTGTTTTTCAACTGTGTTGTTGTTGCTACTGATGTGTTAATTGTGTTCATCATTGCAGGTGTGTGATCTGCAAAGCTTTCAACATTCAAGACTTAGTTCATTTTTTGCATTTTTCAACTCTTGAAATTATCCTTCATTGTTGAGAATATTTTTGAGCATCTTGCACCATAGAATAATTTGTGCAACGTCTAAATCTTAGATCTTGATACCTAGTACTGGCCATCTATCATCGATGACCTTGGAGGTCCTAACTTTTCTCCTGAAAAAGTGAAATAGACACCACAACAAAAATGACTTTTTTTGTGATTTTGACTTGACCAGTGTCTTCGTGATGAGGAATAAGCCAATCAAAATCATTTTTGGTCATTTATGGAAATATCCTAATTTTTAGGGTTTTCCTAAAAATAAGGGCCTGAAACCCTAATTTTCAAAAAAATTAAAATTTGCAAGTATCCTCTTAAAAATAAACCCACAAAAATCCCATACTTCTTTTGACTTAAAATTGACTTTTGATGAAAATTTTACAAGATTTAGACCATTTTTACCAAAATGCCTTATTGAAGCAAATTTTTTATTTTGGGTACAACACTTCTAACCTAGAATTCCACAAGAGGACAAGGTCCCCAACCTAGAACTTCATCTTGATAGCCTTCTAATCAAAGACATACTTTATTTTCTACTACCTTAACAAACTTATCTCATGGGCCACTCTTTGTGTTTTTTCTAGCTTGATCAACTCATATATTCTTTGGGAAATGGAATTCTCTTCTCCCCCTTCAATTTGTTGCAACAGTTTGTAGACTGGTAATTCATAGCTAATTGGAAATTTGGCCTCAATGCCATAGACCAATTCAAATGGACTCTTTCCAATAGCCTTCTTATAAGTTATTTTGTCTACCCAAACAAAAAGTTTTAATTTATTATCCCATCTTTTCTTGATGATGTTCATGATGCATTTATTGCTAGAGGACCAGTCTATTTCTTTGTGGATGACAATGAAAAAGTTAAATCATTTGCTGAATAGAGAGAGTAATTTCATAACATTGCGCCAACTTTAGCAACATCCATCACTTCAGGTGATAAAGTGGATCCAATTTTGTGCAATGCTAGATTTGGTAAGTAGTTAAAATTAGAGTCGAGCCTTGACAATTTTATCAATAAAGAAAAAGTACTCCTAGATGCATGATATAGGACCCATACAAATAAGGTGACAAAGGTTTTAGAGGACAAGTGGCCATCAAAGTAAGAGTGTACATGTATGGAGAAACATAGCATGTGACATTGATTCTTTGCATCACTAGGACTATATGAAATATTTTAGGCATGTGTGCCAATAATTCAAGGTAGCACAGATAATCAGATTGCACAAATTTTCGATATGGGATAATTAAGTACAGTTAACTAGGATTGGGAACCTAATCAAAAGCTTAGTTAATCTCAAATTTTTACTATAAAATATCATAAGTTCAAAGGAAATCATACTTAAGAATACAATATAGTCATAAGGGTTGGTTTCTTGCTAAGTATTTTGAAAAGATAACTATAATGGTTCCCTGGTATTTATGGGGGTACTCAAGGTTCTCTTGCCTCAAGCTATGTGATTTTAGTGGTAAAAGGGAGATAAATTTTGTTGAGAATGGGAGAAATTGGAATGAAAAGGATCTAGTCCATTGAACACCTAAGAGTGGAGGTAGAATATTATAAGGAGCACCAATGGAGGACATTGTATTCACTTGGAATGCAAGAGCTACACATTTTTCATTTATTCCTCTATGGGAGCCTGTCAATTCCATAGATTCCATTTCGAGAAGGATTCTTTACAATTCTACCTATAAGCCTTCAGTGTTCTTCTATTTGTGTCATGGGTATAGGTGGTGTGGTGGCCCTTAAAGAGCGATCTCTCTGATTTAATGCCATCCTATTCTTTCCCAATAGCCTTGTTCTGCAAGAAGATGGTGATATCTCTTCTATCTCGCCTTGATCTTTTTGTAATGAATGCCAGTTGAAGTAAAGGTTTGTGAATGGATCCTCTTCAATGCTTAAGCTGACTATTATGGTCTCCAAATTGTGTTTAAAATAGTCAGCCTCATTCATGCTCGCCTTCACGTCCAAGAATCCAAAATGGATACACTTTCTCGAGGCCTCTCTCCATAATATGATTGGCAAGCCTTGTGGCTTCAAAAGAGGAGCACCTACATATCCATTCTCCACCACAACAACTATCAACAACAACCAATGTATCAATTTTTGTGGTGTAGGAATAGTTCGTCTCTACCTAATTCTTGCCCTGGCAACGAGCCATTGGAAGCCGCCCTCAAGCATTTCTCAAGTTGTTACACCTGTTCCATCACACTAGAGTTCATTGTGTCAAATGTAAAAAATGGAAAGTTCCACTCATCCATGAGCTTTCAAGATCTTTTCTTCTATAAAAAGGGATGTATTTCATATTGTAAGGAGGTTGAAAAAATGTAGG
This sequence comes from Sequoiadendron giganteum, assembly GCA_007115665.2. Classification (NCBI taxonomy): domain Eukaryota; kingdom Viridiplantae; phylum Streptophyta; class Pinopsida; order Cupressales; family Cupressaceae; genus Sequoiadendron; species Sequoiadendron giganteum. The sequence goes on along the minus strand of CM021109.1, from coordinate 342,827,356 downwards.
ATGCAAGAGATATTGTGAGTTTAACTTAGAAAGAATATAGTTGTAATGTTCATGTAAAAAATTTATGATAGCAATGTTACTTATGATACAAGTTATATGAATACATGTTGTATTGTGCAATTGTCTCCACTCTATAATGTAACATTTCTTTGAATAATACAATCAAGGATTGTGGGATTCTTTGTGCACAATTGTTGTATCAAATTATTTTTTGAGCTATTCTCTATTCAAGGAGTAGCATAAATGCTTTCATGGTAAATAATAAGGTTGTTTGTATTGTAGATGGATTTTTAAGTATGATTATGCATGTATAAGCCATTTGCAAGTCACAATATTGTAAGGTGGTAATGTTCAATTAATATTAAATTACCATCAAAAGTGTTAAGTGTTAGAAAAAAATATTGTGTAGGATTATGGCTCTATGACCCCTATATAGGCATTGATCTATCTTTATATATCCTTTTGACCCCATGAATACTTTTAAAATGCCAAATCTCAAGAAAACCATAATTTATTTCTAATAAAAATAAATAATACTAATTTATTTCTAATTATTTGCATCATTCATACCAAAGTTGTCAAGATCTTAAGGATTGGACTATTTATGTACACAATTTACAAATGCTTGTCAATATTGTATGAATATTCTTATCTGCTAGAAACTATGATATAATTTTCTTCTATATTTTTACTTAGTGTCATAAAGGGGTACCCACCTTGGTTTTGCAGAGCCTAAAGTGCAAGGGAGAATATTGTAAAAAATGTCCTCATGTTTGTTGGACACTCTCCCAATGGTTTTAGTTATAAGATCTAAAAAATCTTTAGATATTACTGAGATATAGGCTGGTGAACCAACACAATCCACAATAGAATAACAAGCATTCATATAAAGAATTGAACTTTATTGACTCAAAATATAATAGCTTCTTGAGATTGATGCATGCTAGGCATTGGCCTTCTGATTACAATATGGATCTTAAATATCTCAATGTTCTAAATGCTTTTTATTGTTTTCCTCAACCATCTTCCCAAATATTGTCATCCTCCACAAATGATATCAACCTTCTTCTCTTTATATAGAAGCTATTGATTATGTGCATGAGCTATAAAATGTGATAGACCATCATAGGCAAGCGTGATAGGGATTACTGGCCCTAAAATTAAATAATTTGATCATTATTCAGCCTGAAATTTGGCACATTTCCCTTTTGTAGTGTTTAGGCTTGCTAGTAATGTGTAGAATCACCAATTCTCTGTAAGGTCCCCTACTTGGGATATTACTAGATTTTTCCCTAAAACCACAATTAGAATCTGAAATAAGATATTTTTTACATTTAAGATTGTAAATTTACCAAATGAAATTCCCTTTATAAGATATAAATCTTGGTTTAGGCCCTACATACAAAAATTAATGTCCCTTGTTGAGGGAGTACCTAGTTTTTGCCCATAATTAACAAATCCAATAATACCATTTATTTATAAGAGTATTCTTTCACTAAATTACACAATAGCAATTGAATTTAGGAAAATAATCATCAAACAAAATAGCATGCACACTATAGCCAACTATATTAGGAACTTTAGGGGAAAATCACAATAGGTCTCTAGGAGACTGTCCTTCCAACTAAGCCAAATAGCATTGAACAACCAACCAAGTCAATCCAACTCAATGGGTGGTCTACTCAATTAAGGGAACTTGTACTCCTGCATCTCCCTATTATGTTTTCCTTTCCAATTCCTAATATAGATTATTATAAGAATCTATTAGCCATATATATAATAAAGGAAGAATCATAATTACTTATAAGGATCAATAATTTCTACAAGCATTATTATTGCATGATCATATATATATAAAGATATATATCTAATTAATTTTAAAAATTACAATAATCACCTTATAATCACCTTTGCATGAATATATATATATATATTATAATTAATTTTAAAACTTACAATAATCACCTTTGCATGAATAATATATATATATTCTTGCCAATAATATTTAATCCAATAGATCTCTTGTAATTTCCAATCCTTATTCCTTTGTTTTTCAAACTACTTAATTCATTTCATTCCATGATGCTTTTATATATATATAAGAATCATATATATAGATTCTTATGTTTATATATATATATATTCTTGCCCATAATATTTAATCCAAATAGATCTCTTGTAATTTCCAATCCTTATTCCTTTATTTTCCAATCTACTTAATTCATTCCATGATTCCTCTCCCACTCGTTTGTTTCCCCTTTTATATCTTCCATGGTTGGGAGAGTCACATCCATTCATTTAACAAGAGATACACCCTTCGACCAATCATTGCCTCCTTTCTTTTATTTATTACTTACCAAGCGTTGCCTCCTTTCTTTTAATTATTACTTATTTATTTCCTTATGGGTTGGTGATTTTCCTTAACTAATTCTTATCAGATCCCCTTGGAGGGTCGTTACTTCCCATCTTGGTCACTACTTTCCTTATCTCCTTGGTCAACACTTATTATGAGTCTGAGATAGGTTGCGGGGCTCTTTGGTCAGCATTTATTGCTATAGTGGGTTTGTGAATTATGGCGGTGCATGACAAATTCCAATGTATCTTGAGCTAGGAGTCTTTTGATTCAATGCTACATGACGCCTCTTAAGGAAATTCAAATAAGTTACCATTATATAGTGAACTTGGTATTGGCCCAGTTAAACTCCTTGAAATGAGAAACATGCATGTGGTTATTTTAATTACATGAAAAAAGGATGGAACATTCTAGATGCTTGAGAGCTTATGTACCAAACCGCAATCCAAGATCTTCAAAATTAGGTACCACATAACTCACTAAAGGTTGATTGTACCTACTAATATAGACATGAAGCTTTGAATTGACAAAACATAAGTATGTGAAGTTGCAATGCCACAAATTGGCACACATGACTATAAATCATCTAAGGATATTGGAAAATTCCTACAAAACAAACAAATATTGAGAAGAAATATTTATGGTTGATACAAGATTGCTCTTACACCCTTGATGCTCTATCATTAGGTGGTCTTAAACCAATAATCAACCACTCATCCATGTTTATTAATCTCTTCTATCACTTTTAGTTTCCAAGTGTCCACTTAATTGGCTTGAGGATCTAAATTAATCGATAATGTAAGGGGAAATATACTAGCTAAGAAAATCAACTAACAGACACATCAGTTGATGAAAATAAGATCAAATCTCTCTTTGACATGTGTGCTCATATTTTTCTTTACGTATATCTCAAAGAAGGTGTGCCTCATGCATCAACATGAATGTTTTGAATTGGATCCACACCTATGGATTGGATTATGAACACTTGCCTTTCAAATGCCTATTTTTTCATCAAGAACATGGGAACTCTTCCAAAGATTGCCCTCTTAACCAAGAAACCCAAAGTAGAAAGGAACAACATAGAAATGATGGATTTCTAAAAGTACAAAACAAGAAAAGGTGTAGACAGTCCAAGAGCAAAAATCCCAAACCCCCTTAAGAGCTCAAATAAATTTGATTCCCTAAACTCCAATCAATAGAAAGGAACTCATTCAAAATTTCGACCTAAGAGGAGAGTCATAAACAAGCCAATCACGAAACAGATATAGTATTTTATCACAAGCTCTATTAAAGCCTTCACAACATGACTGAATTCCACTAGGAACTTGTAATACATTTAATCAAGATTCCTATGCTAGCATGGAAAAACATGGAGAGCAAATCCACAATATTAAAAATAGAGAAATATTAGCAAGACAATTATTGAACTTGCAACATGATCTGAAGAAACCCAAGAAAGTGGGAAAAACCCTAGCAAAAGTAAGCAAAACAACCACTTGCTCTACTATATCCAGCCAAATTACTTGTATATAAGGACAACATGTCCACAACAAGCTTTTTACTTGGAACAAAAGAGCTCCAACACCTGCAGCAATGTCTGCAACCACACAAAACCCTATTCTACAATTGATTCCATGCAGTATGAATGCTATATGAAGCTACCCAAGAGAGCCAACCTTTGCACAAGGTGTTTTAAGTGTTCTTATAGCCTTCCCATGTCTTCTTGTGGTAGAAAAATCTATTTCAAATGTCAAGAATGTGAAATGAAATGCCAAAAACCCTTCAACTTCCCTTCTTAACCAAATAGAACAAAACCAAAATTCACCAACAGGCATTTATGAAATCACTTGTTCAAAATGAAACCACCGCATATTGATATCTGACAATTTTAACATCATAGGGATGGAAATGAAACCACCAACTATTGCATACCAACATTTTCCTTGCCAATCAAATTCTCCTTGTTTTTATCATCTACTCCCCTATTTTTCGACCTCATTGTGACGAACCAGATCACCCCAAGGCTGCCTTCAATCTGCGAACTAACTTACTAGCTTCTGAAACTGTCAAACTACATGAAGTCCTAGCCTTCCAAGTATGCAAACAACTTTCCAACTGGACATAGCGACTTTAACCATTTAGTCATATTAAAAAGATCCACTTTATGGATCACAAATGTCTCTATTCTCCATAGATGCCTAAACCATTGTCTATGCATTCTCAAATATCATTTGGACTGTCTGACTTTAACCTTGACCTTAACGACAATGATGAATACAAAATAACAGCAACAGGAGAATTTTTTTTTCAAACTAAGCTTTGATCTGTGTTGCATTTGTGTTGTTTTCCGACTTTTTCTAACCATCAAACTACCTCCTAATGGTCAACTAACTTATAAGTTATAACCAAGTATGACCATTGCATATATTATAACTATTTAATGTAGAACTTGACACTCATTCGTTCTTTAAATAACAAGACATTCTCTTCATACCTAAATGACATTGCATACAAGAATTCATAATTCTAAAGGTGATAGTGACTGTGGCAATGTGGACATCATTATGGTGAGTTCTGATATGATCTGCTCAAGCCATATTGTACACAAAATGGTAAGAGACTAGACTTAGAGATTCTAACATAAAATGGTTGGAAATAATTGAACTTACATGAATTAATGCAGGAACCCAGTAACAATGTTATAAAATTCCAGGTCACAATCATGATATTAGGATTTGCTTATGCCTCCTTGTTTATTTATATGGACACTGATAATTGTGCCTTTTTTTTTTTGACCAGTTTTGGCCTAGATGTGATAATTTCCCTTTGCGCATGGTAATCTAACTGGTTGGTTTCATGTTTCGTCGCCTGTTATAGCTCTATTTGAAAAATCCAAGTAACATTTTTGTTCTTAACAAGAAGACAAAAAATAAAGCTTCTAGAAAGAAAAAATAAAAATCTAGCTAGCATTGCTTCAGTACGTTCAACACGTGTGGCACCCACATCTTCTAAATCCCTTTGCACATCAAACTTCAAGTTAGATGAAATAGAGATCCATATGAAATTGAAAGATAATTATCTGATATAGAAGTAGCTCCAAAATGCTATTCAAATTTAAATGCACAATAAATCATTTTGATGTCACATCATAAATGCATTAAAATAATTTCGAGGCTAATTATGAAAAGGTTCATCTGACATACTCACAATGATTTATGTTTTCCATGCTTTCAGTTCTCCCATATCAATCCTACAACTGTATGCCCCTTTCCTACACTTGTTCCAACTCACAATGATTTATTCCTTCCATGCTTTCAATTCTCCCATATCAATCCTGCAACTGTACGCCCCTTTCCTAGTTCCTACACTTGCTCCATCACCGATAAAGAATCCTGCCCTTGACCTATCTTCAAGTTTGAAGATGCCTTTGCCAAGCTTTAAATGTCAAAAGCAAGAACAAAATTTTCACAAAATATTTAGTTTTAATAAAGGTTACATAAGATGCAATACACTATAATGTTCCCATTAATATTTCTAACCTGACATGCATAGATGATTGTCTCTAATTGTAGGCACGATAATGTTCCTGATTTCTCCATTTCCTTTGCAATTTTTAAATCATAAATGGGCTTTGTATGTTGTGCGGTAGATAGGGATGATATCTCTACAACTAGATCGGGATGAGGTGGTTCGATTGACAGTTTTGAAGGGCACTAAAAAACAAACAAAGAGTAAACAAAGCAATGTCAAACATGTAAAGTAATCAATAGAAACCATATGTAATTTTGGTTGCTATCTATATATCTTCCAAATAAATTAGAATCTCAAATATACAAAAAGGAAAAACAAATAAGCTTATAAATAAGAAAACAAGAGCTGTAGAGCAGCGAAGTTCCTATCAAAGTGTGCAAAATTGTATGTAGGTCGATTTTAACCAAGACAATTATAGATAACAAGTTATTTGTACGGATGCAATAATGCAGATGCATTCCCAAGTATTTGGAGTGGGTCTGAATAGTTCCATATGCAGAAAATGATTTGTTGGATATGCTCAACTTTGTTGACTAACAGTTGTATGTCATGTTTGTAATTTGTAATTTTTTCTTCCCTCTACTATGAAGGGGATGTAAATTGATGTTGCAAATTGAAATTTAATTGGAAAGGGATATTGTGTCTTCAACTAAATTTGAATTGAACCTTGGGAGAGTAAAACCATAGGTTCCGGCTTTTAAAATTTTGGCTAATTTTGGGCAAAATTCTAGCAGGTCCATCATGGAATGCTAACCAGAATACCAACATCTGTCCATTTTGCTTGGTGGAAAAAAGGATGGAAGATCTTTGAGTTTCGTTAGTCTCTCAGAACCACCATTGAGGATACTGAACTCATTATACCTTTTTGCAAAACATTTTCGCCCTGGCAGATAGGAAGATGCTCATAAATTTCTCCACTTTGTGATAGAAGTCTCTAATGTTGTTTGTGTCAAAATGTACAAGGCCTGTAAAATTCTGCTATAATAGGATTTCATGCAAAAAAAATTATAGAAGTGAAATTCATATTAATGGGAAAAAACAACAAACAACACAAGGTACCATTTGTTAAAAATGGTACATATGTAACCAAAATTTAGAGTTCAATGCATTAGTTTCACAAAAATAAACACTCTCACTCAAAGACAAAAGAAAAAAATAACACCAAATATGAACAAGACAAATACATAGTTAAAACTAATAATAAATGAAATAGGATGGTTCAAGTGGTACAAATATGACTTTCCATATAGGAACAGAAGGTCCAAATCTATTAAGAAAATGATAAATAGTTAAAATTCGATGAAATTTCATATTTGTCTGAACAAATACTCCCAATTGTTAAAATTAAGTTTAAGGTTACCTTATGATTGGAATCTACCGGGTTGAAGTTATTTTCTGAAAATGGTAGTAATACATATAACTTAATTTTGAGGTTAAACCCAGATGGATATTACAATAGGAAAAATTAATAGTATCATAAGTATAGCTTTTATGGTGCCTAGCATTTGTGGCTAGTGTTTGTTTGAAGAAATGACTTATGTCTTTACTCAACATCTGACATCAATTTTATACTTTAAACTGTTTAACGTACTTAATTCATGTCTGGTGTGCCCTCCATGCACCATGGTTTCAAAATAAAGATTGATGCAAAGTGGTCAGTGAAATTGAGTTTAGATGCAAACAACTGTCTCTTTAATGAAGGCAGAAAGCTACTAAAGAAACAAATCTAATGAAGTAGATTGTGTTTGACATGACTCTGCTCCTACGAGTATTATTAGTAATAAGACGTGCAAAGATTGCCTCAAATTTTGTTAGGTACAATTCTTCTAAAGAGTTCAACCACTCTCAGTTTATTATTCAACATTTAGCATTCAACAAGCTTTATTTTTGCCTCTATTGTTGCTCTATTGGTCTTCTCCTTTGTTTCCTTTAAACAGTCTGACGTGATTGCAATAAGCTCACATACTATGTTAGTTTTACTTTTATCAGGAGTAGCAATTAAAGAGTGGCATATTCCATGCATATGAGAATGAATGAATTTCTTTGGGAATCACGGAAATCAATTTAAGCATCTTCTCAAATGACCTATGTAGATTTAGACTTATGTAATTAGAACACTTAATGTAAACATGCAAGAAGAAATTCTCCTAACCCAAAAAAGCCACAACTTTCCACAACCACAAAGAATTGGCTTCTCATTATTTAGTAAGGAAGCATGATAGGATCAAAGAGGGTGGAATTATTCATTCGATAGTCAAGTCCTTGTATGAGCAAGATGTGCTTGACAATTGAGACTACAAATTAAAGACCTGATGTAAGTGTGCAAGAATGAATTCTCCTAACGAAAGGAAGTCGAGGACTTCTCATAACCAAAAAGAAACTAGACTTCTCATAACCAAAAAAAGTCAAACTTCTCATGACAAAAATCGGTAAGAAAGCATGATAGGATTAAATAAAGAAGAATTATTTGTGTTGCAATCAATTCCTTGTATGAGAAAAACATGCTTGACATGAGACTCCTAAAATCTTTACAAAGTTCAACAGTAACAGAATTCTAGGTGGAAAACAAGATAAATATTGCTTAAGTTCAAATAATTAGAAAACTTGGTAAACAAAAAAAATTCTCCATACTTGAACAAGAGAATAAAAATCACCAGACATGGATCCTCTAACATAGATGCACCTGTGAATTTCTATCATAGAACATAGATACATTGTCACAGGAAAATGTAATCATATACTATCACAAAAAGCAAATGGCAGCAAATGCTTAACGTCCTTGGCAAGATTAAATTACAAATCAACCCTACTTAACAATAAAAATTTAATAGCTCGTATGAAAATACATAATTGTTTAGCAAAACCTATGGGAAATGGCCAAACATCTAGTGCCTCTATTGTTTATATATTTTGGGTTTTTTTTACATAATACCTCAGTTAATTCAGATACAAGAGGCATTGTCTATAGAATTTTCATTTTATGTGTATCGATCTGTTGTCCATATTTATCCTTCATTAGTCTTTATGAATTATATAAAATAATTTTGAACTGAATTTTTCTTTTTATCTTATTGGAGGAAGATGATAAATATGGTGAGTTTTTTTTCTCAAATTGCCAAGCAAGAACCAAATTTGGTTTAGTATAAGGGCGAAGTTAGATATGAAAAAACTATGAGCGTGAGAGTAGTATAACTAGCAATTACAGATCAGAAATATTGATAGGCAAAAGAAATCACTGTAATTTTGGTTGTGTCAAAATACACATTCTCTACAAACAAAAACCTCTGAAAATGACTTGAATGTTGTTAGAGGAGAATGGTTTGGTGAAACCCAAAAGAAAAATAGTTAAGAAAATGCAAATATCTACAAAGGATACGCTGAAATGACAGAGCATTCAAACCTATTCGATACCCCACAGCTTCATGCCATTCTTGCAAGCCATTGATTTATTTCATCTTCTAATAATAATTTTTAAATGCATTGTAGTGCCATTCCAGCAAAAATGGCCACGTCTCCTCTCCATGCAAACAATGCTAATATGTTAAGTTGTCAACAGAGCTAAAACCCTAATCGACAACTGTCCAAACCACCAATTACATGTCTGCTCTCGAGACTCTGGTAAGCGCCATCTATTGCCTCATAACTCCAAATCAACATTGCCACAACCTGGGGCTGAATTGGCAGCATAAATGATAGTACCAGTGCCAGTTCTTGGCATTAACTCCAACATAGAGGACCAACTTCTCCTAGCACAAACATTGAAATTGATAACACCTCCACTGCACACAGAGACTGCATCATGTTTATTCACGCCTTCTCTTGCTTTGAAAGTATCACTTTACTACTGACAACTTGTCCCACCTAATTTAGGCCCAATCACAATGCCAAAAAATATTTTAAATCAGTTTTAACCATATAAAATGGGCAGTTTTCTTGATTGAACATAAGCAATAAAACAGATGCAACAAAAATCTGAATTATGATTGGCTATAAGCAGAAATTAATAATCACTGTTTAACAACTAAACTCTCTACTATAATTTGCTGGCAGGAACTAATAAATGCTTATGTAGTCTATAAAAGTTTCTCCAATAATCCCACCTTCGTCTTCTTCTACCTCTACATCTACAGTCACCTAATACGATAAAAAAACCTCTAATATAAATGATCAGAAGATTAACATTTGGCTAAACATAAGGCATATACAATACAAATGGCAAGAGAACATAATCCATATAAACTTAAATAATCTTGAGATCCGACTAGACAAGTGGTGGGTTATTATAAGTGATAACTAAATTTCTTAGTATGTATAAAATTATATGAAAAAGAGAAGCAATGGTGATTGGTCCACCCCAAGAAAAAAATAACTACAAACCAATCAACAAAATAAGTTCCCTAAATTTTAGGGAATGCGGGAAAGCAATTATTGAAATAACTTAAACAAACTAAAAACAACTGAAATTTTAGATAGTAAATACAAAGTGTTGAATTTTTCCCAACAATCTTACAAAAAATTATTTCTATTTTTATGGATCAAATAGTGCAAATCATCCAACCCTGAAAAAAGAACATCCCTATAAGTCTCCAAGAGTTCAAGAATATCACCCAAACCCCATGTCCCCATGAATCACTATCCAAACAAACTTACAAATAATGGAGTTGGGAATTAGAGAATTAAAAGCGTAAATAGAGTATGTTTGGGCATGGCCTAGGTTTAAAATCTTTGAAATGTAACTCCATATTAGAACACATGAAAACACAATCCATGCTTATCACATCCTCTGTTGGAGCACTCCATTCTGTCACTAAAGGTATATTGTTGGAATAATGGATGTTGAATCATCCAATGAAGTTGTGCACACTTCAAAGGATCTTGCCAAGAAGATATTTAACCACACATAAAGTGTTGCAACTAAGGCAAATGGAGATTATTTGATTGATCTAGAAATGATTACAAATATACATATGCCCTGAATATATAGGTATGAGAGAAACCTAGAATGCACAAGATGTTGCCAAGTGTCCTAATCACACTACATGTGACAACATGTAAACCCTAACAACCTACCTAGGGAATGATGACCTGATTGAGATAAGCTCTAGAAAAGACAACTCATCTTCTAGAAGGAATCGTATCTCCTACAAACATGGAAAGGGTTGTTACCCCCTTATTTATGATTTATTTAATAATGCAACCTAGGACTAAATAATTAAATGAAGACCTAAGTTAACTTATGCTAGTGTAATAAATAATTAATTACACTAACACCCCCCATAAGTGCAACTTAGGGAGAAAATGAAAATGCAATGATTATGCAAAGATGATGGGTCTTGAAAACATGATGGTCATTTTAGGTACCCGTTTATAAATGAGAATGAAAATTCAAACTAATCTCCCACAAACGAAGAAAAGGGGAAAACCCAGTGGGAAGAAAACCCCTCTCCAAAAAGGAGATGAAATGCAGAAAAGTGAGGAAGGATGGAAGAGTCCCAAATACCCCCAAGTACACCATCCGTCACATGGATACAATATAATCAATAGCACCTCCAATAGGAGGGAAATAGAGAGACTAAATAGCACCCCCCAAAATATGTGATCACCTGCAAGAATGGTAAGTGTTTGAAGACAAAACATGATCCAATGTTGATAAACAACTTGTCTCCCTTTCGGAAGAAACAAAACCAAGTGCAAGTGCAGAGATGCTTCCCATTTCAGATAGGAATTGAAGGAAGGAAGAATGAATGATGATGTCTCTAAAAACTGCTCATGTGTCTCCCTTGTCACTGAAAATGAAGATGCCATATACCCAATCAATGAAGAAAGTGACAGATCAGGACTATGTGGAAACTGATGCTGAACAAAAACGAAAGACTGCAATACAGTGAATGTGATGGAGACTAGATTTCCCCCCCCAGAATGAAGTGTCCTCAAAACCACTAAGAGAAGTTTGAAGCAACAAAGGTGTCAAACCACATATCTCCTACTAGGAAGAAGTAAATCCAATGGTAGATGCTAAAGAAACTCCAACTCGTGAATGGAATGAGAGGGAAGAAGTCTCATACATGAAATCTCTGAAGAGAAAACAAGTGCCCCTAAGATAGTCTTTGGATCCCCAAGCAAGGTTGAGACATAAGGATGAGGAGACTCTAGAAAACTCTCCAAAGCAGAATTTGAATAGAGGAGTGATATCCCCTCAAGAATGTCCTTCAAACCTGTAGAAATAGCCAAGTCTGCAATTGGTGAAACAAAGCCATCCTATGATGCCATGCTTGGAAACCTAAATGTGTCCTGATGAATGAAGATGATGAAAGCCCCAATCAATGACTCCAGACAAGGAATCACTGAATGTGAAGGGATACCAACTGTCTCTGATGGAGAAGAAGAAACATTTGTAGAAACCTTGTCAACCTCTTTGGAAGATTCAAGGCAATCCAAACAAACAACCTCTTGCATAGCAATATCATCATGGGGTATCTGATATGAGGAATGAAATTCTGAATCATGACCATCGAGGAAAGGTGGAGTGTCTAAATCTCCATATAGCTCCCAAATCTTAGTCCAAAGGATATGAGGACAATCACAATGATCAATAGAATTCAAAACATCATAATCAACTTGCATTCTAATGATCTCTACGACAGTGTATTTGCTGCAACTCCAAGAAAACTCTTGAATACCTTCACTTGTATGGGGAACTATACCATACAGATGTGGCAATAAATCAAGTGATTGGAGATGGTGTATTATTCCATCTCGCCATTGTTTATAGTTTCCCTTGTGCAACATAGTCAAAGAAGGATAATATGCAAGCCCCATAATGTACAATCAAATTTCTCCAAAAATACAAAGAAAATGACCTTCAACAACAAATAGAAACTTCCAAAGATGATTTGCAACTGAAGAGATGTCACCCAAGGCAAAAAACCTTTTCCCAAGCTTCAAGATATCCAAGTTATTGAACAAATGCACCAAATTGAATAAAACCAATGCAAGAGTACCTGGAGCTAAAACTGATTAAAAGGAAAGGACTGATGAAAAGAGATCTAAATTACCTTCCTAATGTCACTAGAATCACCAAATTTCGATAAATGGTTGAGAAGATATGAGCCTTTATGACAGAGTAGGGTTTTGACTTCAGTTGACTGTATATTTTTCTGGAAGCAAATTTTGCAAACTAGATGTCACCTCTAAAAATTAGACCAAATCCTCTTTCCGACGATATCTTGTTTGTTGAATTTCGACACTATGGCCCGAAGATATGGTGATTTGAAAAAATTGCCCTATTAGAGCCTACATGCTAAACATGGGCTAAAAATAAGCCCCCTTGAGCAAAAACAATTCAGCCCTTGATCTCTGATATGGCTGCGGGCATATGCTACCGATAAAAAAAAGTGCCACCAACCCTAGTGGCGGTGGGGTTGAGTAGCTTGGCGAAGCTCCTTTGAAGGAGTGGCGCCATCGGGTTTAGTGACCCCCCCGGTCACCAATGAAACTGGGGCCTAGACGGTGGTCGGGGGCTGAGATCTCCATGACAGTCGGCGGTGAACAAGGATGTCGACCAATAGAAGACTCTGGCAGGATCGACCAGAAATATACCGGCAGTAGGGAGGAATTTGAACGGTGGGCAGAAGGATCAAATCTCACGGCGCCGATGACAAACAACCGACAGGTCCAACAGTCGGTGATAACCGGCGATCAACAAGCCCAACGATGGACAACCAATCACTGTCAGAGTACCGTCATGATCTGATGGGGCCAAAATAAATCTGCATACTATGGGAACAATAGATACCGACGAAAACCAAAAAAAATTGAATATTGCAAAAAAGTGCAATTCAAAATTTTAATAAAATGTCGATAATAAATATATAATCTACAGAAAAATATAAGAATGTCGGCCAAAGGAAATATTAAAGTCGGTGATTTAAAAAATCAAACCCTTGCATGAATATTGTGCCAACCGATGAAATTTTATATGCCGAAGGAGATATAAAATAAACCCTATAGTCTGCGGATTACAAAATTAAACCTCATATGCCGACCAGGAAAAATAATTGCAGTCGCTCTGATTATTTATTTTCTGCAAACTATAGAAAACCCATAATAATAATTTTTTTTGTCAAATATGAGCTCGATTTTTTGATAAAACAAAATGGCTTGCGACTAAAAAAAAAATTTCCATAGAGGACAACTGGTAGAGAGGATTTTTTTCTGTAAATTGTACGGATCGTACTATTGATTTTGCAAACCCTAAAATACCTTTGATGGCTGCCAGGATGATGTATCCGAATTTGATGAATGAACAGGTGATCCTAGGATTTTGAGGCCTTCTGAAGACAATGATGAGCTCGGATTTGACTGAATCTTCTCCAGAAATCAGCTTGGTCCTCGGGTGGAGTCAAGTAGCCTACAATGGAAACCTTCAACCCTGTAAGAATCTCACTGGCCCTACTTTCTTGATCCTGGTATGAATCTTCACTAGAATGGCTCTGATACCATGTTGGAATAATGGATACTGAATCATCCAATGAAGTTGCGCACAGTTCAAAGGATCTTTCCAAGAAGAAATTTAACCACACAGAAAGTGTTGCAACTAAAGGCATGCAAATTGAGATTATCTAATTAATCTAGAATATGATTACAAATGTACATATGCCCTGAATATATAGGCATGAGAGAAACCTAGAATACACAAGATGTTGCCAAGTGTCTTAGTCACACTACATGTGACAACATGTAAACCCTAACAACCTACCTAGGGAATGATGACGTGATTGAGATAAGTTCTAGAAAAGACAACTCATCTTCTAGAAGGAATCTTATCTCCTAGAAACATGGAAAGGGTTGTTACCCCCTTATTTATGATTTATTTAATAATGCAACCTAGGACTAAATAATTAAATGAAGACCTAAGTTAACTTATGCTAGTGTAATAAATAATTATTTACACTAACATATATACCAAAAAAATAATATATGTTTGAGCTTAAAAGATGGTATAATAGTTTGGCTTAGTGTGTTACCTTTGTTCACAAGCCCTAAAAGAAACAGTCAATTCCCCTTGTATATTTATTTCATAACTTACTATAGACAAAGTGAAGAAGTTGTAGATAAAATGCATTATGCTATTGCGTCTAAAACAAGAAGGTGTTACTAAAGTGCAGTGTATTTATACTTCACAAAAAGAAACTTGAACACAAATGAATTTGATAGACACTTATGTGAGTTTTTATACCCTTCTATCAAGGTTGGATTGTTGATCATGTACCGCTTAGATTTACAATCCACATTGTAATACTATTTTGAAAGGGTTAAAACTATGAAAGTTTGAGTGACCTCATTAATTTCTTATAGATGAGAGGGCGAGGGGGATAACACTTCAAGTGGGGAAACTTCGAGATTCATTCCGCACTGAGGACACATGAATCTACTGAGCATGTGTGGTATATTCAAAACCGACTTGCAATTTTCACAATGAAGTTGACGCTTGGAGGGATACATCCCCCGAGGAAGAGGAAGGAGCAGCAAAGAAGGAGGTAAGGGGAGGGGAAGGGGCAGAGGGAGTGGAAGAGGAAGTGAAAGGATGACATGTCCTTGCCCCTGCACTTCCAATTGATGAGGGGGCAATGGAAGCATCAACTGTAGTAGACAATTGGGGCACTAGAATGTCTCCACTCCTCCCCCCACTGTTAGTGTGGTTTAGCAACGCACACAACTCACCAGGAAATCCCTTGTCTACACCATAGATACTACAACTACCTCTCAAACACAAATTCAATAGTGATTGCAAACAATGAATATACCAAAACGCCCCTTTCCAAGTCTTTCCTTTTGCTTGACCAAACAAAAACATGAAATGGAAATTAGCTTACGTGAGTAATAAAAGCTTTGAAATGGGGATGTCCTACATTGCATTGCAAATGCAAAAAAGGATTATCAATACCATAAAATGAGGTACAAAGTGTAGGATATAGGTTGTGGCCTGTGGAATTTAGGGTGGCATTTAATACAGTATACACCTAAAATCGATCATGATAATTGATTAAATCCTTTTAATTCCTCTACTTATAAATAAATTTAAAAATTTATTTATATAGTTCACTATCTTAAATTCTTTCTAAAATTGTTTCTTCTTGATTTAATTAAATAAACAAATTTAAATAATTGTTTTATTTGATTGATTACCTCTCATTAAAATTCAATTTTATCACATTTCTACATAATTTTCCAACCTCTTTCCACCTCATTTGCCACCTCAGCATGTGTCTCATGAATTTAAATATTTCTAATTTCTAAATAAGAATTTCCATTAAAAAACTCCTAACAAGATTAGAGACGCATGAATTTTTCTTCCATTTGATGCCCTTCAACACTTCGCCATTTGTTCTCTTAAAGGGGACAACCTCCATGATTCCCTCCAACTTCCTCACTTTCTATCGTCGATCTCTCTAGATCATAATCTTGACCATTGAATCCTGCCACATCACAATATGCCTTGGAAATCCTATAAATACATCACTTCAAAGAGGGGGAAAATATATACACCTAAAATCGGTCAAGATAATCAATTAATTAAATACAAGGTATTTAATTAATAAATCCTTTTAATTCCTCTACTTATAAATAAATTGGAAAATTTATTTATATAGTTCACTATCTTAAATTCTTTCTAAAATCGTTTCTTCTTGATTTAAATTTGTTTTATTTGATTGATTCCCTCTCATTAAAATTTAATTTTGTCACATTTCTACATAATTTTCTAACCTCTTCCCACCTCATCTGCCACCTCAACATGTGTCTCATGAATTTAAATATTTCTAATTTCTAAATAGGAATTTCCATCAACAAACTCCTAAGAAGATTAGAGACACATGGCTTCTTCTTCCATTTGATGCCCTTCAACACTTGGCCATTTATTCTCTTAAAGGGGACAACCTCCATGATTCCCTCCAACTTCCTCACTTTCTATCGTCGATCTCTCTGGATCATAGTCTTGACCGTTGAATCCTGCCACATCACAATATTCCTTGGAAATCCTATAAATACAACATCATTCTCCAGCTTTTCATAGAAGACATCTTTGAGAAAACTTACTCTACAAAAATCATTTGAGAGCATTATAGCATTAGAGAATTCAACATTTAGCATAGTATTTACATATTAATTTAGAAAAATGGCTTAGTTCTTAGCTACATTTCCATTATCATAGTAGTTTTATATATCATTTGCATCATAATCTTTAGAATCATCTTCATTACCATATCACCATTATCACTTGCAACATATCACATAGTTTATTAAATAATGTAGGGACCAGGATTCTTACATTTTGCAGCATCCATTCTCTAGGTTGTCATTCTAAAAATTCATAGTGCCAACAAAATCTGAGAGCCATTATGATTCAAATAATCCTTAGAGATAGGAAACAATGGAATGGCCTTAGGGATTGATTGTGTTTTGAATTTGATTAATTATGTGATTCAATTCTCTAATATAATGTGTTTCATTGATTGTGCATTTTTATTATTCAATTATTTACACATATTTCTTACACACTTAAATTGGCACCCACCATGGGGCCCGAGCCCCTATTTTTAATATTTTCTGGAAAGTGTGTTTATAGGTTTTGACGTGAAATCTTTTAGTGCAACTGTGAGTTCTTTCGGCACATACGAAACATCCTCTGGTGCATCCAAGTCGTGTTCTAGCACATCCAGCCTTTCTTTCAACGCTTCCAGACTACCTTTCGATGCATACAAGGGGTTTTTCTAGCGCATTCACTCTATATTTTAGCGCACACATAGACTATTTTGGTGCATACAGTAGTTTCTATAGTGCATCGGTGTGATATTCTAGCGCATTTAATCTCTATTATGGCATATCTAGTTCATTTTGTAGAAAATTAAAATTCAGAGGACTAATCTATATTATCTATTTTGTAGGTATTGTAAACATTTTTAGAGACTTTCTTGAAACTATAAGAATGATGTCAAAGAGAAATAATCAGAAACTACTAAGAGTTATTTTGCAGGGGCTGGAGTCATTGTGGTTTCTTTTGACTAAATTAGGAACCTAGCTTAATTAGAAGGATAATTGAACAAACATGTCTACTATTTTTGTAAAGCGGTAGGCATATGCTCTCCCCTTAACTGAGTGATCAAAAATCCAAACCCATTCTTTTCATTTTATTTCAATTTTATCCTTAGAGGGCCTTCTTGGTGGGAAAAAGTAATCACCCTAGGGAACAACCCAACCGAGAACACGCTAAAGCCAAGTGACTTCCACCCAGTATATAAGTGTGGGTACTTGAGGAAAGTTCAAGTATCACGAGGATTTTTTCAACAAGAAGGGAAACAATGGTCTCTTATCGTATGGATGATTCCCCATGAACGGAATGCCTATATTAGAACTTTTTTTATAGTAAGCCAAATTCCCTTTTCTATTTGTTGGTGCAAGAGGTCTAACCTCTGAAGCCATCCCACATTCTTGTGGCTTTTAGTAGAGATGAAAATTTTGTCATGGGAGATTCATGAGAATTGAAGCTTGGTTGACCCGAGAAGTGAGTGTCGAGAAAGGGGGAGCTAGTGTGGTCAAGTTCATCTGCTAAAAGTAAGCACAGTTGGAGTAAAATCCAAGTGGGAATCTAGTAAATACTATCATACATAACCTTAGGAATTATACTTGTTTGATGTGTCTTACATGTCTATTCAAAATAACATTCAAAACAAAAATCACACACAAAAATTTACAACCACTGATTCAGAAGAACATCCAGTCAAACAAAGCAATTCCTTGCCAGAAAAAAAAGAAAAATCAATCAAACTATCAGAAAACATTGAATACTTCAAATTTAGCACATCCAGGTTCTGTTCCAGCACATTTGTGTCATTTTCTAGCGCATCTAATCCATGTTCTAGGGAATACCCTCCATCTTCTAGCGCATTGAGTCCATGGTTTGGCACATATAACACACCTTTTAGTGTATTTGGCTAATATTTTAACGCATTCATAGCATTTCCTAGTGCATCTAAGTCCTATTCTAGCACATCCATCCCATATTTAAGCACATACCTTGTATGTTCTAGTGCATCTAACTCATTGTATAGCACATCCAATTTATTACCCAACACATCTAAGGAACAATCCAATGCATCCAGTCTCTATATTAGCGCATCTATCTTTTAGCACATTTGTGCACTATTCTAGCGCATCTAGTAAATTCAAAAACCAGAGAGCTAATTTCATCCCCTGTTCATCAGTTTGAGCTAGAACTAAGGATTCATGTCAGCACCAAATCATTCCTCATATACCACAGAGTCTTAAACTTGTTGAAATTAACATTGACAAGTGAAAATCCTTTACCTAAGCCTTGATCAAACATCTAAAAGTGCCTCATCATCACACCTATCAGATTAGCAATTGTGTTTCACCATCAAGATTCATCATCCCTTATCAAGATTTATCATCCTTCATCCCAAAACAAACGTTGTATAATCAGATTTAACTTAGTCCTTTTGGCACTCCCAAACAACGATCAAAGATTAGTACATTTTCATCATTTGTATGCCCATTCAAACAAGATCACAAAGGCAGAAAATCAAAGAAAAAGAACTTGAAACTCAAAAAAACATGGCTGAAGATGAAGAAAATCGTTTCCACATATTTCACCAACTTGAGAATGAGGAGATCATTGAGGAAGATGTTCAAACTGCACAGCAAGACCCAAATTTCCACAAGTTCCAAGAAAAGATTTTTAAAAGAGATGGGAAAAATAAATTTTAATGTTGGCTAAACAAGGAGTCAAATTGCATGATGATTTTGATATTACTCAACTGAAAGGAGAACCTAAAAGAACTGAAACTAATCCCCCAAACACATATCCAGTAGTTGCACTAACTCATCAAATGAAAAATCAGCAACAACAACTCCAAGACATGCAAAGGGGAACCAAAAAATGTTACTTGTTGCAAGACATTTGCTCATATCCTTTTGATCAAAGTGAGAAAATGATTCAATTTCCCAAACATTGTGAATTCCCAAAGTATGAAAAATATAATGGTAAAACAAAACCTGTAGATCATGTGAGGGAATTTAGAATCATGAGCCTCAAATTTGCACATGAAGAAACTTATTTGATGAGATTATTTTCACGCAGCCTAGGAGGGAAATGCTTGGATGGTTCTCCAAACTTCCACCAAGTATTAAGACCTTTGAAGAGATGGTTAACAAATTCATCACCCAATACTCTTATAACATACAACACGAGATAACCATGAAGGACCTTTGCAATGCGAAATAGAAAAAGGGTGAATCTTTCCTCATATTTTTGTAAAGATGGAGAATATTTTTTGCAAGATATTCTTGTCCCATACCCGAAAAAGAGATGATGGAAATTTTCATTGATAATCCAAATGATGATATGAGTTATAGGCTTGAATTGCAATGTCCCTCTACCTTTGAGAAATCGATTGAAAATGGAATCAAAATAAAAGAAGCTTTGGTCAAGAGAGGAGTCTTGAAAATTTACAATGAAAACAACTCATCAATCTCCTCTAATAATTACCATAACAATGATAGACCAAATTTTTGGCGAAGAAACAAAAATGCTGGTCATAATGATGCATCAACTAAAACACAAAATGTAAAACCAGTGTTTAACTTGATAGTAGCTACCACTAAGACCAATCAAAACAATAATCCAACCAACAATCAAAGCAATAACCAAAACACCAATCAAAGCAACAATCCAAACAATGCTGGATCTAAATAATTTCCATATCAAACTCCATCAAATCATAGGAAATTCACACCTTTGGGCCAGTCACTTGAGTCTGCATTGAAATAACTTCTTGCAGAAAATATTATCACCTTACCGGACACCTGAGGTTTCGAGCCAAAAGTGAAATCATCATGGTTGAATGATTCCCATTACTGTGAATTTCATTGGTGTAAAGGCATCAAAAAAATAATTGCATGCAATTAAAGCACAAGTTGCAAGACTTGATAGACCAAAATATCATACAAATAGAAGGACCCCAAACAAATGTTGATCATGGTGCATTTAAGAATCTCGTACCGAATTATGAAAAAGGGGAATCCTCTACAACGAACAAAAAAGGGAAAAATGTAAACTATGTTCATGATACTCTCATCCTTCATATTTTGGCAGTTGAAGATCAAAAAAATGACATTAAAATCAATGACGTGCAAGACATCATTGCAACCGACAATCAAAATAATGATGCTTCAATTCAACATGGACAAGACACCACCATAACTGAAAAGAAAATCAATGACACCAACATCCCATCAAATCAAGTCCATAACATCAAACAAGACATGGTTGCAATAGATAACCAAATCAATGTCATAAAAATCAAAGGGAAACAAGACAACGTGCCCATAAATGCGACCATGAGAGCACAGTCCAAATATGTTATAAAAGGAAGCACATCATAAATACCCACTGCCCTGTCACATCAATACAACATTGTCAATCAAATGCAAAATATCCCAACACAAATATCTATATTGGAACTCCTTAAGATTTCACCTGCCCACAAGGAAATTTTGGAAAAGGCCCTAGTGGACACAACAGTACCAATGAATTTACAAGTTTGTACATTCCAGGCCATGGTGGGGCATTTGATTGCACCTCATTTCCTATCATTCTCAGAAAATGATGGAATATCGATCACTCATCCCCATAATGCAACACTTCACATTGAGGTCTTAATACATAAAAGTTGATTCAAGCATGTTCTAATAGATGGAGGAGCCGATCTCAATATATGTACTTTCAAGCTTATTCGTGCACTGGGATTCTCAGAGAATGCAATAGATTCAAGGAAAAAGATCACCATCAAAGCCTATGATGATGAGGAAAGATCTTCACAAGGACTAATTTTGTTGCCGATTCAGGTGGGGCCGATTCAAAAAGACGTAATTTCCCAAGTTCTGGACAAAGATTTGACAAACAACATACTTTTGGGTCATCCTTAGATCCATGCGATGCAAGCAGACCCCTCAACTTACAACTAGTTTTTGAAATTTCATTGCAATGGGTGAGAGATAACCATTTTGGTTGATTCCAATAGTCCTCAATATTGCAAAACCCTCAAGTTGGTCCAGGATGTCTTTGTGCCCCATACGGGAGAAGCTCTTGCTTCCGCATCTGCCACCCCAAGTAATTCAAGCCAATCAAATTCCTTGTCAAAACTATCTGCCACGTCCCCAAATAAAGAAATTCAACCAGAATCCTTGCCTAAACAACTTGGGAAAAAGGAAGAAGCTACCCCTTCTACATCCGATAATCATGAAGCCCAACTTAACACTTTGTCCAAACAATTGGAGAAAAAGGTCCAAGTCAAAGATAAAGGTGTGGGTGAATATTCTATTGCGCAATCCATGTGTCTCTCACAATTATCTTTCCCAAATTCCTCTGGTCAACCATCAACCTCAACAAAACAATCCTCACAATCTGCCAACCTTTTCAATGGTCGATTTGTGAAAGCACACACTATAGTTGATGAAGCAGAAGACAAAGATGTTCTAAACTGTCTTTACAAGGATGAAGCCGAATCTCAAGCAACAATAGCTAATGTACAAACAAAACAGTATGGCAAAGAATTCTCAATCTTGGAGAAATGGGATATGAGGGACAAGGACCTATTAGCAAGAGAAAAGATGGCATCGTGGAACCAATTCAACACATCTTAAGCAATCCAAAAGATAAGAATGGGTTGGGATATAAAGATGAAACAAAAGGAGAAGCCACCCAAAAGGTTGTTGAAGGAATCCTACAACTACAAGATAGTAATGATTATGAAACTGGCTCAAATGAATATGAGTGGGATTCGTTATCTTAAGATTCTTGTCATGACAAGGGAATTGATGTGATACAAAAGTATGCACCCATATGTGAGGAGGGACAAAGTTTGGGGTTAAGACCACTTGAATTTGGATCACAACCTATCAATGGATCGAGAAAGGATGATTAGACTCCTAGCGAGACAAATCATTCAGAGGAGATTTACATCATAAACCTTGAAATTTATATCAAACTACTTGAAGATGTCTCCATCAGGACCCTCACTGCCTTTGACTTAAACCAATCCGACAATTCCCTACTTCTAGTACATCTCGAACTTATCGACTGGGACCAAACCGAGCCTCTTGACATTCCTATCTTTTCAAATGATGATGCCATTGTCAACTTCCTCTATGCTAACAACCCCAAAAATTATTCCACCACTAAATATTTGAATGAAGCTTCCAGTAAGGGGAGTGTCAAATCTCTCAGTTGCAAAATAAATAACACAAAAAATTGATTTAATGGTGAAAACCATTCTATGGCAGTATTAGATCAAGAAAAAGTAAAAATAAAGAGTGCATCCAACAGTGAAAACCTCTCTGAGGTGCCGAAGGATGAGAGATTTGACACTCTACCCGAACACTTTCAAGAGCAATCAAAAGTATTGATTTAGCCCACTCAATCCATCAACATTGGCACAGTAGAAACAATGAAGAATCTACATTTAGAAACATCCTTGACAAAACAAGAAAATTCAAGCTTTACCAAATTCTTTGAAGAGCGACAAATCAACTTTTCTTGGTCCTATGTAGACATGCCAGGGATAGATCTAGATTTAATCATGCATCATTTATCCTTACTACCAGGAGTAAAACTAGTAAAGAAAAAGTTAAGGAAAATGCATCTGCATATTGCCCTCTTAGTGAAGGCAAAATTGAAAAAATTATTGGATGTAGGGTTCATCAGACCTATTGATTATGCCGAGTGGATCTCTAATGTTGTACTAGTTTCAAAACCTAACAACAGTATCTGGATTTTCACAGATTTTAGAGATCTCAATAAAGCTTGCTCGAAGGATGATTTTCCTCTACCAAACATAGACATCATTATGGAACTAACAACTGTACATGCCATTTTGTCACTTATGGATGGCTTCTCAGGATATAACCAAATTAAAATTTCACTTGAGGATCAAAATAAAAAAACTTTCACATGCCCATGGGGTACATTCTATTGGAACGCCATGCCCTTTGGACTAAAGAATGCAAGAGCTACTTATCATTGAGCTATGATGACAATCTTCCATGATATGATGCACACATTCATGGAAGACTATGTAGATGATCTATTAGCCAAATCATACATCAGAGAAGGACACTTAGAGATCCTAGACAAAATCTTAACCAGATTGGAAAAATTCAATGTGCGACTAAACCAAGAAAAGTGTGTATTTGGGGTGACATTTGCAAAAAATTTGGGATATATAGTTTTAGAAAAGGGAATTGAGGTGGATCCCATGAAAGTTAAGGAAATCATGGAGATGCTTCCCCCCAAGAAAATCAATCAGCTAAGATCACTCTAAGGGAGATTTCAGTCTATCCAAAGATTCATCTCACAGCTGGAAGACAAGACCCATCCTTTCACTCACTTGCTACATAAAAATGTTTCCTTTAGATGGGATGAGAAATGTGAAGCTGATTTCAACCAATTGAAATAGTATCTAATGATTCAACCTGTCTTAGTACCGCCAATAGAAGGAAAACCAATCTTACTATACATAGCGACAACTGAGACATCATTGGGAGCTTTGCTAGTGCAAGAGAATTCAACAGGAAAAGAAAGGGCAATCTATTATATCAGCAAAACATTAAATGGATATGAAATTAATTATAAATCCATTGAAAAGGCTTGTTTGGTAGTAGTGTTCACCACCTAACAATTGCGACATTATATGCTAACTCATACCATCAAGTTAATAGTCAAAATTGATCTATTGAAATATCTGCTCAACAAGGAAAATCTAACAGGAAGACTGGCAAAGCGAGTAATGATACTGAGTGAGTTTTACATCCAGTATGTTGATAGGAAAGCCATCAAGGGACAAGCCATCGTAGGCCAACTAGCTGAAGCACCATTGCATGATGATCATCCTCTACACATTGAGTTTCCAGATGTCGATTTCTTTACCATAATAGAAAAACCATGGATATCATACTTCAATGGATCATACACTCAACGTGGATTGGGAGCGAGATTTATTTTTGTCACTCTGCAAGGGTATACCATCCCAAAATCATACAGAATAATTTTCCCTTGTACTAACAACATGACAAAATATGAAGCACTCATCATTGGCATCAAGATAGTTGTAGGATGGAAAATCATAGAGTTTTAAGTCTATGGAGATTCTCAACTGGTCATAGATCAAGTCAATGATGACTATCAGACAAAGGATGACAAACTAATGCATTACAAAAGAATGATTGAAAACTTTAAGAAATAATTTGTTACTATACAATTTGAACAAATCCAAAGAATAAACAACAAAGTTGTTGACGCTATGGCCACTATTTCTTATCTATTACAAATTCTAGATAAAAGGAGCCGTTATGAGTTCATGGTGGAAAAATTGTTTACCCCAACCTAGGATGATCTTGAGTCCCAAAGTTGTTTTCCATTTTATTGAAGTTGATACCTCAGTCTATGGGAAGACCTACATGTACCTAAGAGATAAAACCCTTCCACCCGACTTATCACAAAACCAAAAATGAAACTTCATCCGTCAAGCCGCCTAACACACCCTTATCATGGATGTACTTTACCGATGAGGTCTTGATGGAACTATCCTTCGATGTCTAGAATCTGATGAGTCTGAAGTGGCCTTACAGGAAGTTCATGATGGTATCTATGGAACACATTCAAGTGGTCTTACCTTAGCAAAGAAACTCCTACATTTAGGGTATTACTGGCCAAATATGGAGAAGGAGTCTTTCCAGTTTGTCAAGAGATGTAAGAAATATCAGATCCATGGTAACCTCATACATGCACCAGCACAAGAAATCCAACCATTTGCATCAACCTGGCCCTTTTTTTAGTGGGGACTCGACCTTGTGGGGAAAATCCATCCATCTTCTTCCAATGGGCACAAATTCATAATCACGTCCACCGAGTATTTCACGAAGTGGGTTGAAGTTGTTCCTTTAACTACCATTAATGATAAGAAAATTGCATCCTTCATTCTAAATTACATCATCTGTAGGTATGACATTCCTCAATCCATTGTCACTGACAATGGTAGACCTTTCAAGAACCAAGATGTCCAAGAACTTTGTGAAAGGTTTCATATCTAGCATTAGTCTTCTACACCATACTACCCTCAAGGAAATGGCCAAGAAGAGGCCTCAAACAAAACCATCCTAATTATCCTAAAGAAAACTGTCAACAATGTTGGACATGACTGGCATGTTCAACTGAACCCTTCTTTGTGGGAATATCGCACCAGTATCCGCACCCCGATAGGAGCCACACCATATGATCTCGTCTATGGATCAGAGGCCATTTTACCTATTGAGATTGAGATATCATCACTTTGCGTGTCATTGAAAGACTTCATATCAGATGAATATTATCAGGTATCTTGATTACAAGAGTTGGAACTATTGGATGAATGTAATCAACTTGCAATTGATCACCTGAAAGAATATCAACAAAGAATGTCACGAAGCTATAATCACAACGTCAAACCAAGAAAATTTTAGGTCAGTGATTTGGTACTGAAGGAAAATCCATGCAATCAACAAGATTGAGAAAAGAAGGGAAAGTTTGAACCAAATTGGCTAGGACCCTTTGTCATTGTATCAGTCTATGGAGCGGGAGCATATCAGCTATCCATGCCCAAAGGATATCTATTTGAGGAACCTATGAACAATGTGCATCTCAAAAAGTTCTACAGATAATTCGTCCACTGTACGGTATAAATTTCTTGAAGAAATACAAAAAAATTAGAAAAATTCTTGAAGAAATACAAAAAAAAATAAAAAAAAGTCCTAAAGAAATACAATTTTTTTTATAGAAAAAGTCCTAAAAAAAAGATCAAAAATGTAAAAAATACAAAAAAAGTGAAAAATCAGAAAAAAAAAATCATTACCTTGGTGAAAACTTGGCAAACAGGCGTCTTGGTAACATCAAAAAAATCATAAAATCTGAAAAGGTGCAATAAAAGCAAGTAGTGAAAACTCGGCAAACACGCGCTATTTGTGATGAGTCGAATTCTCCATCTGTTGGAACATGTGTTGACTATCCACTTTCTCTATCATTACACATACATGCCTACCATAAAATGAGCTTTGTGAACATGTTTGGATGTTTCGGTCGTGCCCCACTTGGATTGGTTATCAATGTGCATATCCATAATAATTGGTTTGTTTCTCACTAGGGGCGAAATCCTAAACTCACTGGAGGTAAACTGATTTGAGCTTAAAAAAATAAGCAAACAATAGCAAGACAACCCGGCAAAAAACAATCATCCTAAACATCAAATTGAGCATCAATCATAATCAATCAAACAATTGACCATACAAATCAACATTAAGACAAATCGAATTGCACTGGATGACCATCTTCTGAATCATGGTTTGGTCACTCTGACATGTATGTTCCACTGTCGTATTTTGATTTTTGTTATCATTTCTCTGGAGTACCTCGATGATGTCCTGAACTAGAGAGGCTATGAAGGAGAATGATCTTTTCTTTGTCTGTTGTCTGTGAGTCAATCATTACTGCTGTGCAAATTTGTCGCGGGACATGCTGTGCAAAGTATCATTGATGGCATTCTAAATTTGTATGGGAAAATGATTAACTCTATTTTGTTTACACAAGTAATGCTCAGGTCATCTCAGTCCAATTATACCTAGATGCTTGTGTTATCTTGCACTATCAAAAATCAATGGAAGTTGTATAAAAGTTGTACTTAGGTCATCATGGTCTAATTATACCATCGATGTTTGTACTAACTTTTGACATAATAAAGGCTCAATGATGATAAAAACCATGAAAAATTGGCTAAAAAAATGACAACCTTGCATTTTAGATCTACATGGTAGATTAGATTGCATCCATATTAGTTTTGCATCTGTATTTTGGGATTTTCCAAGGCTGACATAATTTTAAAAAATGATGTTATCTCTATCATTAAACAGATTGAGTATAATTGACATTACCAAAAACATATCATTTCCATATATTTGCATAATCATTTTGCATATCATACATACACTAGAATGCATTGAAAACATCATTCATCCATCCATACATTGCATCATAATATTTGCATTAGAAAACACAAAAAGAAGTGAATTACATCACATTTGCATAATCAAATTCATCTCATACATATTTGGATCAGGAAAATGCAAAAATAACAAACTACATTACATTATCATTTTGCATATCATTCATCCATCCATTACATTACACCATATATTTGCATTAGAAAATACAAAAAAAAAAGTGCATCGCATTTCGTTTTCTTCCATCCCATAGCATAAAAAATCATTCATAAAGCATCCTAGCATAGGAACATATAGAATCATCATCACATCCATACATCATTATCATGTAAGCATATAAACCATCACATAACATACAAAATAGAAATTAAATGCATTCTTCATAGACATCCATCATAAACATCATATAAGCACATATAGATCACTAATCATTGTTTCATATCATATATAAATCTCAAAATAATCATAATATCAAGTGTATAAATGATATCAAAATATGAAGAGATACATCATAAAAAATGTGGTAGTTTAACATAATGTCTCAACAAAATTGGTATATACATAAAATTTCTCAAGTACAACAGATAAAATCATGAGGCTATGAGGTGCTCCCC
The DNA here is from genome assembly GCA_007115665.2 of Sequoiadendron giganteum. Classification (NCBI taxonomy): domain Eukaryota; kingdom Viridiplantae; phylum Streptophyta; class Pinopsida; order Cupressales; family Cupressaceae; genus Sequoiadendron; species Sequoiadendron giganteum. The sequence continues at coordinate 342,798,754 of CM021109.1, read as the reverse complement.
CTAGACCTTGTTGGCCTCACTAAGCCTCTGGAACCACCTGATGTTCCTGCACTTGCTACACCTGTACCTAGGTCCAGGCCTGGATCTCTATGTGGTGGCTATGTCACACCCATACTGGTGGTCCAAGAGTGGTTGCATGCTAATCTAGACTGGGCATAACTAACTCTCTGCTCTGTAGGAACACTGACATGATATCGGCCTCTGTAATACTCGGCCTCTCTGACGACCCATGTGACCTCTCTCATCATATCACCTGTGGTGGTCTCCTCTGCCACTCTCTACAATCTGTCAGATAAGGCCACTGCCTGCTCACCCTACTATTTGGTTGCATCCCTCTCAACCATCAAAGCAGTAACCTATGCCTGAGCCTGTGCTAGTTTATGTTCCTATCCCTATACCTGTGCCTGAGCCTGTGCTAACAAGGCCTGAACCTGTGCCAATTGACCCTACAGTGTATAAACCTACACCTAAAAAGCAACTATTTGTGTTTGTTGCTTCTGCGAGGGTAGCCCAATCTGCACACATTTTTGTGTTGTGGCCACCTGAGACCTCCTTTACTAAGGTACCATGAAGTCCCTAACATCAAATTTTATGTCCCCACCACCTCTTCCACCACCATCTTTGCCACCACAATCATCACCACTTCCATCCACACTATCTCCATCCCCATCTCCCCCATCACTACTCTCTCCCTCCTCCTCCTCATCTCCTCCATCTCTCCTCTGCCTACACGCACATGGTGGTGCCCTCTCATCATCATCATCATCCAATAATGGTATGGGCTCATTTGGGCTTGATATCCATGGAAAGGGATGCATAAAGAATTACTAAGCATAGTCCTTTGAATAGGAAGCTTCTATAATCTTAGGGCAATACTCCCAAATCACTAGCTACAATCCATAGTACTCCTAACAAACAGCCTTGTAAGATAGTATAGGTCCCCACTCTAGTATATCCTATCATCGCCATGCATAATGAGTCACTCCCTGGGGCATGTCCTATACCCTATCGTACTTTCAATGTACTCTACCCAGAAGAAATCTATCAATGATGAAAGGTGTCCTCCCAATCAGGTATTCGACATGCATACATAAGGCATCTCTGTATCATCCTTTGGCCATCGCTCACAATCAAGATATGGTCTCTAGGTCACAACATATAAATCATCAAGCACCCTGTTAGAACTGAAAATTTCCATTCAAAAACCCTAAGGTTTTCCATCTGGACCTATCATTTACCTATCTTTCTCCTAAAATATTTCATTTTTTCTATCCTTAATATTCAAATACCTTTACCGCCATATAAAAAGGCCAATGTGACTCATATATATCCTTTACCCTTTACTGTTGCCTTAATGTTTAATTTTACATCACTTATTGCCTTACCGCGGCCTCCCACAATGGGCTCGCGGTATGGCGGTAGTGGTTAGAAATGGGCTCGCGGTATGGCGGTAGCGGTTAGAAGGCAGGTGTAAAGCGTTTACTACGCTACCATGCGCGGTAAAATCACAGACCATGATGGCCGCGGTAAATAGGTAGCGGTTAGCGACAACGTGGAAACAATCAGAGTAGGAGCCACCGCGGTACCGCAGGGGGTCAAACCATAGACCATGGTGACCACGGTGGATGGCAAAGCGATTGGCGAAGATGGCTAGCAGTTACACCACGATACCGCGGGCAAGCAAAAATGAAACAGCAGTAAGGCGGTAAAAGGAGATGGACAGTGAGCGACGGTCAAACACCGTGATACCGCCGATGGGAAAGTCAAAGCCCGCGGTAAAGCGGTAAAGTAAAGAGAGCCACGAGAAATATTAAAGTGAAATTTTAAAAAAGTTCGACTATAGTCAAAAATATTTAAATTGTCGATAAGGCAACTTATTTAAATATTTCATTTTTATCATAATGCAAAATGGTTATGGCGGGTAAAATGAAAAGTCGTGGCTATTGAGTTTTGTTGTATAAATGTTTGAGAGAAATCAGTCACGGAAGAGGGAGAAGTGGGGGATTTTTTCCACTGTAATAACAAAACTGGGGTAAAAGCAATAAAGGGTCCTTCTTGAAACTGGTGTAATGGAGTAAACATTTTCAAAATGGTGCAATTCATTCTGAGTTCGTTTGTTGAGATGACATAATTTGTGAATTTCTTATCTAGTTGTTTCCAATTAGAATTTCTTAAATCATTTAAATCAGAATAACAAGTATGTATTTGATTTATCATGGTGCAGTTGTCACTTTGTGTGGTTTGATTTATAGGTGTCTGCAAGGTCAGAATTAAATTCTTTAAATCAAGTCATAGTGATTTTGGAATTTAGGTTGGTTGTTTGAAGAGGAACCTGGTAGGAAAATATTCAAGAATAATTTATGCAAGCCATAAATTGAGTGAAGTAATATGCTAGTCATAGAATTTCATATTTTAAATATACTCAACAATTTGAATTAAGATTGGATAGGGAAACACCCTAGATCCTTGTTATTTTTGACTCTATTTCCCAATAGATAGAAGGCACTGATCAGCAATATCCCAGAGGATAAAATTCTTGACAAGTAATATATTCAAATATTTTATTTTATGTAGTGGGGTTAGTTGTAGTATTTTTGTCTATTCACTACCTTTTGCCATTGTGGGTAGACTATTTGGCAGGAAATTCATTTTAAATCTGCATGTTTCACATAGGTTCACCCACCTAGGTCTTGCAGAACCTAAAGAGTAGAAGGTTTAATTGTATAATTGGCCTTGTATGTTGTCCAAGAATTTTGTAAGGGTCTGGAAAACTCTTATGGTTAAAACCTGCATTTTTGAGAACCAACAGTTTGGCGACTCTGCTGGGGACATAATCTGAAAATAAGCCTTGTCATAGAGTTAGTATCTTGTAGAAGACTAAGCTAGGAATAAAGAATTGCAAATTTTCTCACTTTTGGAAAGTGAGTGGCGACTCTGAATGAACAAATATATTGAGACTGATAAAGTGAAGTATATATCAAAAAGGAATCTTCCTAGAGTTCAGACAATCACAATTGCTCCAAAAATGCAAGGAAGAATATCTTTGTATAAAGATGGTGATGGTCCTAATGCCAAAAATAAATGGATAGAGAAGAATGATAAAGGTAAGAAGGTGATTGATGACATGGGACCATCAAGCAAAAATAAAACATCAAAAACATCATTGGAGATACACAATTCATATGGTACATTAGCAAATGAAGACAACCCTTCCAGAGAACCTCTCACTCCTAAGGAACAGAGGAATCCCTTTTATCAACCAGATGCTAAGAAGGTGGAAGAATTCATGGCTGAATGTGAAGCTAAAAGAGAAAGAAGACAACATGAATATGATCAGAAAATGGCATTTCTTGAAGAAAATCAGGATGGACTTGGCTATGAAGTAGCCTCTGAGGAGAATTATGAACTTATGGCCAGGGATGAAATAAATGCAAGACTCAAACATGAGAGACAAGAAGTGGAAAGGAAAAGAATAGAATATGAGTAGAGGCTCCAATCAATTAGAGAACTTGAAGAATTGAAATTGAGGAAAATGCAAATCAGTACTCAAATGGCTAATTTGCAAAAATATGTGCCACCTCATAGGCAAGGGAACAATAATGCAGGCCCATCAAATTCCTCACAGGCCTACCAGAATCAGCCAAGGAATCAAGGTAGATATCAAAATGTTCCACCACAAAATCAAGGTGTTAATCCACTTCCTCATCAACAACATGTACCCCCACAAGGTCAGCAATATGTGGCAAATAATAATCCATTGTATCAGCGTTAGTATTACCAAAATCCTCCTCCACAATATGTAACCATGATTAGGCAGTTTGACTTGGCTGGACTACAAATATGCCCTTACCCTATGGACAACAGTTGGAGAAGTTTAGTCCCAAAATTCACAGGGAGCAGTGCTACTATAGCTGAAGAGCATTTAAGGAGTTTTAATGCTTTTATGTAAGATTTAGATATGCAGTATGAAGATATACAAATGAGACTGTTTATGATGTCACTGACTGAAGATGCCAGAGATTGGTTTAATAGTCTGCCAACGGCTTCTATTAATTCTATTAATGTGTTTTATGAATAATTTCTTGAGTAGTATGGGAATCAATATGCACCTGAATTTGCATTGCATGAATTAGTGACTATTTAGAAGCATCAAAATGAATCATCTTATGATTTCAACCAGATATTTTCTAAATTGCATAATAAGATAGCTCTTGGATCTAAATTGGTTGATCCTACTGCATTGAGTATTTATCTAAAAGCTTTTGATCCTAAGACAGGTTATGAGCTCAAGAACAGGGGTCCTAGGAATTTGGCTGAAGCTCAAAGGATAGCACTCACAATTGAAAATAATAGGAAGGCTGCAAGGATGATTTCCAAGAGGGATAACCCTAGGGTTCCCCAATATGCTCCTCCAAATAAACAAGAAAACACATATAGGAATGAGAGGCCAAGATTACATGATATGCCCTATAATAAAAATTGGAGAAATGGAAAGCTAGTAATAGATGGGCCAAGAAATAAAGAGAAACCTGACCCTTTGAAGAAAAGAGAGACATACATGGTTGATAATAATCCTTGGTGTTCAGTTTGTGACTTGCCACATTCTTTAGAACATTGTGTTGTAGCTCAATCAGTGCCAGGAAAATACATGGCAGAAAACAATAATGAAGAAGACAATAACATTTATTTGACTTCTCATATTCTTCACTTGGCAGAGCAGGGATATTCATCTTCAGAAGAGGGAGGATATGAATATGATGTTGATCATCAAAAATATAATGTTCATATGGCAGAGCAACAAATTTTTTCTGATTATGAAGAAAGTGATGATGAACAAGCTCCTCCTATCACATCATATCAGCCTAATCGGGGAAATATGAGGAGACCAACTGATGAAGAAATTAAAAGATTGAATATTGCAGCAGTTGAGCTGGCTAAAAGCAAGTATCGGCTGAGGAATAGAATAGTGAATGAGGATGAAGATGTTCCAAGAGGAATACTTTTGAAAGATAAAAATATGTCCCATGAAATATCAAAAAAGATAAATGATGAGTGCCCTTATAAAAAGGAACAAAATTATATCCCCAAAGAAGAAAATAAAGACTTCTCCAAAGAAAAACAAAAGATGGATCAAACATCAAAGAGGGAGAAAGAGGAAAATAAAGGTGAATCAGCAGAACAAAGGAAGGTGCTAAAAGCTGAAGGTGCATCTTTTGATTGTGTGCAAGCTTTATTCTAGGTAACAATATCTGTCCCATTACTTGAAATGATGAAGATTAAAGAGTATAGGGAAAATGCTATCTATTTGATGTCTGGTGGGAGGAATCAGGTTGTAAATTTTGAACAAAATGAGAGTCCCACAATTGCTGATAAGAGAGGAAAGATAAAAGTTGCAAAAGTTTTCTTAAATGATGCATTGATAAATACACCTCAAATTGACCCATTTTTCATTACCTTACTTATAAATGGTAAACTGGTAAGAAATTGCATGATAGATTTAGGTGCTTCAATGAATATTATGCCAATAGTGGTAATGAAGCAGCTTGATTTAATGGTAGATATTGAGGGTGGTAAATGTTATGCTATGGATAGTAGGCCTATCCCAGTGGTGGGGATTATGAAAGATGTAGAGGCAAAATTGGCAGCATACTCACAAGCAACATATAACATTGATATAACTATGATTGATACACCTCCTCAATTTGGAATGCTTTTGTCAAGATAGTGGACTGCAACAGTTGGAGGTAATGTGCAATTTGATTTATCATATGCCACAATACCAGTTAATGGTGAAGAAGTAAAACTATATAGAGAACCAAGAGTGAATCAGATTGTTGAGTGTGTTCCTCAAGAACAACTTAATTGCTTTTGTGATGTAGATTTGGGGAATTTTAGAGTAGAATTATCTTAGCCAGAACTTGTGAATACTGACCCAATTGATAAGCTTGTCTCTAGAAATCAGCAGGGTGTGTGGAAAATGTACTTTGATGGGGCATGCAGTCAAGAAGGTAATGGAGCTGGGGTAGTTTTTATATCACCTGAAGGTACAACATTTAAATATTCATTTTTGGTGGCTTTTGAATGTACAAATAATGTGGCCGAGTATAAAGCCTTGTTGATTGGTTTGAACATGGCTGTCAAACATAAGATTAAATTGTTGTCTATCTTGGGAGATTCTGAGTTAGTTGTGTCACAAGTCAGATCAAAGTATGCTGCAAAGAACAAGAGGCTGAAAAAATATAGAAATGCTGTGTGGGATACAGTTGAATTATTTGATGCAATTTCAATTGATTGGATAGATAGATCTGAAAATTTGATGGCTGATTTTTTGGCTAATGTAGCCTTGAAGAAAGATGATATCACTTTGGCAGGAGTGTCTCGGGTTGAATTTAAAACAAGACCAACATTCCCTAACAGTATGAGGCACAAGAGATTGATTTCAATGCCTTTGTGGAAGAAGTGGATGGGAAATAGACTGTATTTGGGAAGGAATTTTGGCAACTTAAAACTAAAAAGCTTCCCAAAGGGCTTGTGGCATTGGAGAGAGTGTATGATGGGAGTGATCGTTCCCTCATAAAGCAGACACCAGTTAAGAAAGAAGATATTGAAGAAATAAATTTGGGAATAAAACTAGCACCAAAGAGGGTTTATATTGGAAAGAAAATAAGCCCAACCATTAGAAGAATTTTGTTTACATTGCTGAGAAAATACAAGCATGTGTTTCCTTGGTCTTATGAGGATTTGAAGGCATATAGAGAAGATCTTTCTCAGCATGAGATTCCACTTAAGCTAGACACGAAGCCATTCAGACAGAAGCAGAGGCCTATTAACCCCACTCTTGAATCTAAGATTCAAGAGGAGCTAGCAAAGCTTAGAGATGGAGGTATTATTAAACCCATTAGGCATTCTACATGGGTCTCAAATTTGGTCCTAGTCAGGAAGAAAAATAGGGACATAAGACTGTGTGTGGACTTTAGAAATCTGAATGTTGCTTCCCTGAAACATAATTATCCTCTTCCAAACATGGAGGCAGTATTACACAAAGTGACGGGGTGTGAGCTATTATCAATTATGGATGGATTTTCTGGATATAATCAAGTCAAAGTCAAAGAATCTACGCAATACAAAACAACATTCACTATGCCATGGGGAACTTATATTTATATAAGAATTCCATTTGGTCTCACAAATGTAGGAGCTACCTTTCAAAGGGCCATGGATGTGGCATTTGCAGATCTTATCAATGCTATAATGGTGGTATATCAAGATGAACTCGCTACTTATTCCAAAAGGGCAGAGGATCATGTTGTTGATTTGGAGAAGATCTTCATCAAAGCCTTGGAGTATGGTATAAGTCTTAATCCTAAAAAATGTCATTTTTTTGTTACAGAGGGTAAAATTTTGGGGCATATTGTATCAAAAGATGGGGTTACGATAGATCCTGAAAGGGTAGAGGCCATTGATAAAATTCCCATTCCTAAAATTGTCAAAGCAATCCAATCGTTCTTTGGCCAAATAAATTTTGTTAGGAGGTTTGTGTCCAATTTTGCTGAGCTTGTTAAACCTATATCTAAAATGTTGAAAAAGGGAGAAAAATTGGAGTGGATTGCTGAAGCTATGGATGCCTTCATATCTATAAAAAGAGCTATTAAAGAAGCCCCTATCCTAAAGTCCCTTGATTTTACTAAGCCATTTCAGATTTTTTCTTTTGCTTCATTCCATACCATAGCTGTTGTCATGTTACAAAAAAATGATGAAGGTCATGAGCAACCTGTTTCTTTTTTCAGTAAATCTTTGCAGGGGTCAGAATTGAAATATGACATTATGGAAAAACAGGCTTATGCACTAGTCAAAGCAACAAAGGATTCCAAACCTTACCTTGTTGGAGCTAAGGTCATTGCTTATGTCCCACATGCAGCCATGAAAGATATTCTAGTGGAGACAGAAGTGACACAGAAGAGATGCAGGTGGATTAACAAAATTTAAGAATTTAACATGGAGATTCAGATTACCAAGTTGGTAAGAGGACAGGGTCTAGCCAGGCTAATGGCAGAAACAAATATTGAAGCAAACCAGATCTACAATGTGGAAGGTAAGGGTGAAATCATAGCAAGTATTGAGCATACTCCATGGTATACAAATGTAATGCATTATCTGAAACATATGAAGTGCCCTAAAGGGTTGAATGATAATCAAAGGAGAGCCTTGAAGTTGCAAGCTTCTAAATATTTTTTTAAAAAAGGGGATCTATTCTGGAAAAATAGGGATGGTATATTGCTATTATGTTTAGATGAATCCCAAGCAAAATATGTTTTGAAAGAAATGCATGAAGGGGTGTGTGGAGGCCACTATTCTGCTAAGACTATTGCACACAAGACTCTCAAGGTTGGTTATTATTGGCCTAGGGTATTCAATGATTCCTTTGTGTATGTGAGGAAGTGTGAGGCTTGTCAGAAATTTTTAGGAAAGTTGAAGTATCAGGGAGCATTTCCACTTAGACCTTTGTAGGTAGAAGCACCTTTTCACCAATGGGGAGTTGATTTCATTGGAGAAATATAGGATAGATCAAGTGGAGGGAATAGATGCATATTAGTGGCCACTGATTATTTTACTAAGTTGGTGGAGGCTATTCCAACTAGGCAAGCAACAAGAAAAGTGGTAGTAAATTTTCTGATGGAGAATGTTATGACCAAATTTGGCACTCCAGTCAAATTGATCACAGATAATGGGATGTGTTTTAGATTAGATGAATTTAAAGATTTTTTCAAAACATATGGCATTAATTTTTCCTATTTTGCCCCATACCATCCACAAGCAAATGGCCAGGCAAAGTCAAGTAATAAAAATCTTTTGAAGATAATAAGGAGGATGTTGGATACTAACAAAAAGGCATGGGATTCGAAGTTAAGATTGGGTGTATGGGTAGACAGAATTATAGTGAAGAAGGCAACTAGAAAATCTCCATTTGAATTAGTGTATGGGACACAGGCTAGGATGCCGTTGCAGAATCTTTTGCTAGTATATAACTTCATTTTGCAAGAAGACTTGGATATTTCTAATCCAATGGAGGAAAGAATGGAACAGTTTGTAGAGCTTGATGAAGTGAGAAGAGTTGCTCAAAAGAATAATGTGAAATTGCAGTCACAAATGAAGTACCTTTTTTATAAAAAGGCCAAGAAGAGAAAATTTGAAAAAGATGACTTGTGTTGATGTGCAATGCTTGATGTCAAGATAAGGGGAAGCATGGCAAGTTTGAAGCTTTATGGCTTGGCCCTTTTGTGATAACTGGTAAAGGAGGTGAGGATTCATATTTCCTGCAGAACATGTCTGGAGAGGAGCAGGAGTTTCCTGTACATGGGCAGTTCCTGAAGCATTTCTTCTCTTAAGGATCAATAGAGGGTCAAGGATTTCCAGTGCATGGACAATTCTTAATAACCCTCTTTAAATGTTATTTCTATGCACAATAGTTTAGGAAAATTTGGAGGGTCTGGGTTTGCCAGTACATGGACATTCTCAGGAGTTCCCTTTTTGAAAGCTTTGCTTTCTTTCCATGTACAGTTGATTAGGGTCATGTTCACCTTCCTTTCTCCATTCTCCACTCTCCATTTTCCATCTCCTTCACTCTTTCATTCCCTTCATCCTCCATTGCCTTCATATTCTGGACTATTCATGTCTTGGTCTACTCTCCCAGTTGTGTTTTAGATTCTTGCAATGATTTGCTAAATCACTCATCCCCAACAGGAGCCATTGTTAGAATTGAAAATTTCCATTCAAAAACCCTAAGGTTTTCCATCTGGACCTATCATTTACCTATCTTTCTCCTAAAATATTTCATTTTTTCTATCCTTAATATTCAAATACCTTTACTGCCATATAAAAAGGCCAATGTGACTCATATATATCCTTTACCCTTTACCATTGCCTTAATGTTTAATTTTACATCACTTACTGCCTTACCGCGACCTCCCACAATGGGCTCACGGTATGGCGGTAGCGGTTAGCAGGCAGGTGTAAAGCGTTTACCGCGCTACTGTGCGCGATCAAACCACAGACCGCAGTGGCCGCGGTAAATAGGTAGTGGTCAATGAAACGGTCAGCAACGACATGGAAACGGTCAGAGTAGGAGCCACCACGGTACCACAAGGGATCAAACCACAGACTGCGGTGGATGGAAAATCGGTTGGCGAAGACGGCTAGCAGTTACACCACGATACCGCGGGCAAGCAAAAATGAAACCGCGGTAAGGTGGTAAAAGGATATGGAAAATGAGTGATAGTCAAACACCACGATACCACGGGTGGGAAAGTCAAAGCCCGCGGTAAAGCGGTAAAGTAAAGAGAGCCACGGGAAATATTAAAGTGAAATTTTAAAAAAGCTCGACTATAGTCAGAAATATTTAAATTGCCGATAAGGCAACTTATTTAAATATTTCATTTTTATCAGAATGCAAAATGGTTATGGCGGGTAAAATGAAAAGTCGTGGCTATTGAGTTTTGCTATATAAATGTTTGAGAGAAATTATTCACGGAAGAGGGAGAAGTGGGGGATTTTTTCCACTGTCATAACATAACTGGGGTAAAAGCAATAAAGGGTCCTTCTTGAAATTGGTGTAATGGAGTAAACATTTTCAAAATGGTGCAATTCATTCTGAGTTCGTTTGTTGAGATGACATAATTTATGAATTTCTTATCTGGTTGTTTCCAATTAGAATTTCTTAAATCATTTAAATCAGAATAACAAGTATGTATCTGATTTATCATGGTGCAATTGTCACTTTGTGTGGTTTGATTTATAGGTGTTTGCAAGGTCAGAATTAAATTCTTTAAATCAAGTCATAGTGATTTTGGAATTTAGGTTGGTTGTTTGAAGAGGAACCTGGTAGGAAAATATTCAAGAATAATTTATGCAAGCCATAAATTGAGTGAAGTAATATGCCAGTCATAGAATTTCATATTTTAAATATGCTCAACAATTTGAATTAAGATTGGATAGGGAAACACCCTGGATCCTTGTTATTTTTTACTTTGTTGCCCAACAGATAGAAGGCACTGATCAGCAATATCCCAAAGGATAAAATTCCTAACAAGTAATATATTCAAATCTTTTCTTTTATGTAGTGGGATTAGTTGTAGTATTTTTTTCCATTCACTGCCTTTTGCCATTGTGGGTAGACTGTTTGGCAAGAAATTCATTTTAAATCTACATGTTCCACATAGGTTCACCCACCTAGGTCTTGTAGAACCTAAAGAGTAGAAGGTTTAATTGTATAATTGGCCTTGTATGTTGTCCAAGAATGTTGTAAGGGTCTGGAAAACTCTTGTGGTTAAAACCTGCATTTTTGAGAACCAACACACCCTCCTCCAGTACTCTAGTTTTGCAAGCTTATGCTAGACAACTGGACCTGTGTAACCATGAACATAGGGTCTCCTAGCTGGCCTTTGTCTCTCCACAACTGGTCTCGTGACACCTATATGCTCTCACACCCATATTTGTAACAATGTGACTCTAGCTGACAAACTGGAAGCTCTAAGGTATACAACTTGGTGAAGATCATGGTACAAATGAGCAAGCATGCAGGATCCCTAGGCATATCATGTTTGATGTAGGATCAAGCTCTCTAGTGTCTGACCCCATCCAACTGATAGTCCATTCAACCTACGGTCAGGACATAAGAATCCAGTAATGAATCCAGCCAAAACACACGACAATATGGCATAGGCATCAACCATATCCTACCATGGGATCTCATATCCACAAATCTGGTCATCCTCAAAGAATCTCCTCAAGGAATCTTCCCCTCCCTGCTTAGTGACATCATAAATAACCAAATCTCCAACAACAGGAATACGCAAAATCTGGTAGATGTCCTCTAGTGTGACTGTCATCTCACCAGTGAGTAAATGGAAGGTGTTGTGATCATTGTGCCACCTCTCTACCAAAGCTATCAAGAGTCCCTGGTTAATCCTAATCTAGGGCATATCTAGCAATGAAGTCAACCTACATTGTCCAATCACATTTAGATAAGCCTGATCTAAATGTGGTATCAAATCACAGGTCCTTGGGAATCACTCCCGTGACATCAAGACTAACGAAGGCTCCTATCATCATAACATATTGAACAAAAACAATCAATCAATCAAACATTAGTCAACCTATCAATCTAATTAGTTCTAATGAGACTTTGATCAAATCTCACAAGCATCTATCATTGATCCTCACCTATCATGAGGTCAATCATCATTGATCCCCACCTATCACAAGCTCAATTGTCATCATCCTATCATTGAATCTCACCTATCCTGAGATCAATCATAATCTAATCTATCAACATCATCAAACAACACCAAATCAAAGGTTGACATGATAAAAAAAATCAAAATTAGAGAGTTTAGTCAAAAAGTCATAAATCTGGCATGGATGCGCTAAAACAGGGTTTCAATATGCCAAAAACATGAATGTGCCAAGGAAATTCACTGCACTGAAACAAGGCTTATATGCGCCAAATCTATGAATACGCCATTTAATTTCATCAATGCATCATTTCAATGCTTCAATGCACCCAATAATCCTATGCGCTATACTTTTAATTGAATGTGCTAAATCTTTATATGCGCTACTATAGTGACTCAATGCGCTATTTCATGTAATCTATGTGCTAAAATTATTGATGCGCTACAACATTAACCCTATGTGCTAAAAATCTAACCCTATGCACTAAAAATCAGGATGCGCTATTACAGTCTACCTATGCACCACTTCGGCGA